>JARHVA010002047.1:222500-547500 GCA_037957365.1 Torreya grandis
AACCATCTCAATATGCTTGGAAGGCTAACTTTGTACCTTCATATCTTTTGCTTTGCTCATTTACCTACTCTGAAATTTGAACCATATAAACTAGGAATGATAATGAACAAACCCATATTCTAATTTATTATTGAATATTTAGTGCATGCTATATATAATTGCATTAATCTACTAACTTATATTCTTCTACCATAGAGTTAACTATGCTTAGAATAGCCTTGAAGTCCTTCTTTGTTCTTTCATAACTTTTGATGCACTTCATTGCATGACTTGTAATTTAGTACATAAGATCCTCTCACATAGGGGATTCCATATATATATATATATATATATATCTACTCCAAAAACCTTTATACATGCAAGAAATGACATCATAAAAATGCCTACTAAATGTTTTCTTGTAACCTACAAATTTGACAGTGGGAAAATAGTGTCAAAATTCCTAGGAGTCTAGCTTTGCTCATGCATATCTTTTATCATGCTATATCATGTGACCTAAGATTGAACACATAGAATATATATATATATATATATATATATGTATATATATATATATATATATATATATATGTATATGTTTATATATGTATGTATATATATATATATATGTATATATATATATATATGTATATATATATGTATGTATGTATATATGTATATATATATATATATGTATGTATATATATATATGTATATATATATATACATGTATATATATATATACATATATATATTATATTAATCTACTAAAAAAACCTTTATACGTGCAAGATATGACATCATAAAAATGCCTACTAAATGTTTTCTTGTAACCTAAAAATTTGATTATGGGAAAATAGTGTCAAAATGCCTAAGATTCCAACTTTGCTCATGCATATCTTTTATCATGCTATATCATGTGACCTAAGATTCAACACATAGAAACTAGGCAAAAAATGAACACACCAATATGATCATTTTATCCTTACACCTCCATGTGTGTGAATGATGACCTCATCAATATTCTTACTTATCTCTTCTTGAAACTTTTTGAAAATTTGGCTAAGTATAGAAACTTAGTGAATTTTGTATGAGTATCCAACTTTACATCCTCATATCTTTTACCTCACTTCATCTTAGGACTTTAAATTTGGCTCATAACAACTAGGGACTAATGTAATCACAACCATATAACCAACTCCCCCAAACTCATGCATATGTGGTAATGGTGATGTCAGAAAACTACCTATTCAAATTTTATTTTATATGCCCAAAATGTTTATATGATCAATATGAAGAGCCAGATAAATGCCACTCATGTACACAAGAGTTCCAATCATCCTTGACCTTTGATGTGATCCCTTATATATCCTCTAATAAATATATTAAATCTTGAGAATCAATGACATCCACAATGCCAATAATCTCCCTCTTAACATCAATGACAATAATATTGCCAATAATATCCCCCTTTGTCATTGATGGAAAAAAATGATCTTATCTTCTAATACTCTGATCCTTCTCTAGCATTGTTTGAATTGAATTTTGATGAACTGAAACTAAAAATTATTATACCAAACTTGCTCCCCCTTAGGCAATGACACATTTTATAAAATACAACTTGGTCATATGCTCTGATCTTAATTAGCATTTGTGCTTTTTCTCCAAACTTTTGTAGAGAAAATTTGCACTTTTTCTCCCCCTTTGACATCAATAAGAAAGGGACTCTTTCTCACTATTTGTCTAAATTTTTCTCTCCATTTATCAAATAAAAGAGTTTGTCTAAAAATATGAAACCACCAACTAATTATAAATTTACAAAAGTATGCATACCTTAGTTGCCTTTTTTCTCTCCTTCTAGGGATTAACAATGTTTTTATGATTCTCCCCCTAGACTCATGCCCCATCACTAGGATCTAGTGATGTGATGTAGGATCCACCACTTACAACTTCTATCTTAGATACTCAAATTGTTCCTTTGGAATAGGTTTGGTGAATATGTCTATAATTTGGTCTTTTATTGGCACATACTCCATGGTGACCTCTTGATCTACAACCTTTTCTCTTAAGAAGTGATACTTGATTGATATGTGATTGGTTCTATAATGCATCACTATATTCTTTGATATGTTAATAGCACTTGAATTATTATAGAGAATAGAGATATGTGAGTTTTACTCTACCTTGATGTCTTTTAGTGTTTGTTTCATCCACAAGACTTAAGTGTAACATGCCACTACTGCCGCATACTCTGATTCTACTATGGAAAGAGTAACTGACTCTTGATTTTTGCTCAACCATGAAACAAGTCTATTTAAAAGGAAAAATTCACCACCACTATTTCTTATTATATCATCCAAACTTCTTTCCCAATCAACATCTGTATATGCTATCAAAGTGAAGTCTTCACTTTTAGGATACTATAGGTCATAGTCAATTATGCTCTTGATATATCTGATGATTATTTTCACTACATTGACATGTGACTCTTTAGGAGCAACTTAAAATCTTGCAACCATGCACATTCCTTACATAATATTAGGTCTTAATGCATTTAGTTATAATTGATTTGTACATAGTTTGATTTGCATCAAGGGACTCATCCTCTTTTCTCAACCTGCATCTAGTTATAATGGGAGTACTAACCAATTTACTATATTCCATTCCAAATTTCTTGGGCATTTTATTTGCATACTTAATTTGGGATATAAATATCCCTTAATTAGTTTGTGCTATTTGTAAACCAAGGAAGAAAGAAATTTCTCCAAGAATAGACATTTCAAATTCACTTTAAATTTGTGTAGCAAATTCTTTAAACATTTTTTTGTTGCTACCACCAAATATGATGGCATGTACATAAACAATTATAATCAACATATGCTCACCTTCTAATTTAAACTACAAATTATTTTTTACACATATTTTGTTAAATCATTGTTGTTTTAGGTACTAGTCTACTATTGAATACCATACTCTAGGTGCTTATTTTAGACCATATAGATCTTTCTTCAATCTGCACACATAATCTTCTTCCTCTGATAGATGAAAACCTTTAGGTTGTTTTATTTAAACTTCCTCTTCTAGGTTGCCATTAAATAAAGTAGACTTAACATCCATTTGATAGACTTTGAAATTATTATAGATAGAGAATGATAGAAACATTCTTATGGCTTCTAATCTAGCAATTAGAGAAAATCTTTCCTCAAAATTTATGCCCTCAACTTGTGCATATACTTTACACACCAATCATGGCTTATTTCTTATGATAATTCCATCCTCATTGAGATTTTTTCTAAAGACCTATTTTGTACCTATAATATTCTTGTTTGAGGGTCTCAAAACTAATTACCAAGTTTTGTTCTTTTCAATTTGGCTCAGTTCTTCTTCCATGGATTTCAGCCAAGTCTCATCCTTGCTAGCTTCAACATAACTCTTAGGCTCAATTTTAGACATTAGAGAAAAACTTACTTGCTCATTGTTTTGTGCAACTCTTCTGCTTATCTTAACTCCTTCATTCTTATTGCCAATGATCTACTCTATAGGATGATCCTTTTAAACAAATATTTTAGGTGACTTTTCATTTACTTCATCATGCTCTTCATTAGCTACTTCATCTTCAAAATAATATTCTTCAATACAAATTTCTTTGTTATATTTAACATGATTCAGTCTTTCTTCAATATTGATATTGATGTTGTCTAAAATATCATGTACCCTTTTGTTGTAGTATATGTAGGTTTTACTTTGGGTGGAATAACCAGGAAATATTCATTCATCACATCTTGATTCAAATCTTCCCAATTTTTCTTCCTTTCTCTTGATGTAGCATTTGCTACTAAACACTCTAAAATACTTAACAGATGTAGGTTTTCCATACCATAGTTCATAGGGATTTTTGTCACTATTTACCATTAGTTAAACTCTATCTAAGATATATACTACTATTTTTATTACTTCTCTCCAATATTCATTAGGTAACTTGGCCTCTTTTAGCATTGTTCTAGCCATTTCCTTAACTATCCTATTTTTTCTTTCAACAACTCCATTTTTGTTGTGGAGTCCTTGCTACAATGTAATGCCTTTTGATTCCATGATTTTCAAAGTACTTTATGAACTCATTGGAGGTGAATTATCCACATTTATCATATCTTAAGCATTTTATTTTTTATCTAATCTCATTCTCCACCATGGCCCTAAAGATCTTGAATCTCTCAAATGCCTATGACTTGTCCTTCAAAAAGGTTACCCATGTCATTTTTGATTAATCATCTAAAAATAACATGAAGTATATTTATCCTTTATATCCTCTTATCTGGACCACAAAGATTACTATGAACCAATTCTAGAGGCTTTGTAGTTACATACTCCTTTGTTTGAAATATGACCCTTGTTTACTTTCCTTGTTAACATTCCTTGCAAGTAGTATATACCAATTTGGTTATCTTAGGCATGTATCTAACAATCTTATTTCAGCTCACTTTAACTAGATTATCAAAGATTTTATGACCCATTCTTCTATGCTATAACCCACTCTCATCAATCTTTCCTATCAGGTGGATATTACCATTCACTTCAATAAGATTATAGATATTGATTTCAATTCTTTTTCCTTCTACAACTAGTCTTATATATCTATTTAACTTGTATCCTTATGCCCTAAATTTGACCTTATATCCATTGTGACACATTTGGATAACACTTAGCAGATTATACTTCAATCCTTCGACATAAAGGACATCATGTGTAGGTAGTTTTCCATCTATGTTCAAAGTTCCCTTACCTATGATCTTTACTACATTATTGTCTCCATAGCTAATAGATCCTTCTTTACATTTTCCCAATTTGATGAACTTGCTCTTGTCACCAATCATATTTTTTGAGAAACCACTATCTATTACCCACAAATTCTACTCATTGGCATGGAGTGTGGTTTGAGTAATCATAAATTAATCTTTCACTTTCCACACATCCTTGGGTTTCTTATTTGAATTATTTTTATCCTTTTTAGAGACTTTTTAAAAAAAATTCACACTGAGAGGCATGTCTTTCTTCTTACTTTGTGTTTCTTGTTTTATAAAGTTGTTTCTACATTGTTTAGCTATGTGACCAAAATTATTGCAGTTATAACATATTACATTTATATCTAACAAGGGATAAAATGAGTTTTTGCTTACAAGATTTGTTATCATTTTAGGTACAACTCTACAATCAATAGCCCTATGACCAAACTGATTACATGTATAACAATAACCATAGAAATATGAGGAGTACCTGGTCATAGCATTTCTTTGTGCAGTATGAACTCTTCTAAACTCTAGCTTATTTAAGTCTCTCACTTTTATGCATCCATCTGCATCAGCTACCTTTGTATTCCTATTTTCTTCAAGCTTCTTTTCACTTCAAATTTATTCACATCAATAGTTTTTATGTCTATCTATGTGTCCTTGCAAGATTTCTCTTTCTTTGCTCCTAATTCTCCTTCTACTTTGAAGTTGTCATATAGGTTAGCAGATGTACTAGTTATAGAACTTATTCCTTTTTCATAACCAAGACCAGATCTCTCTTTTGAAGGCTTTTGAGAGTTGATCAAATAATCAAGAATATTTTATCTTCCTTTTAGTTTTAGACCTTTGTCTATTTGATATTTATCTTTCTCAAGCTATTTTATCAAAGCCACTATCTCTACTTCTAACTTCATGCACTCATCAGATTTAGATTGTATTTTAATTTTGACTACATCTTTTATTATTTTAGCCTCTTAAACTTGTGTATTTAGGCTACCCACCATCTAATTATATTTTTTATGATGAAATTTTCTCAATTTCCTTTTTTCCAAGATTTTTTTATTTGATCTCTCTTTTCTCAGCTTATCAATTTATTCTAAAGCATAGATGAGTTCACACTCTAGATCCACTTCTCCTTATTCTTCATCTGAGTCTTTAAATTATTTATCTATAGAAGTTGATCCTATTGTCATGAATAAGACTTATTTTTCTTTATCCATAAAGGTAAAGTCATGGTCATCATCAAAACTATCACTGTATCCAATGAATCACTATCGTCTTTTGTATACAAACCTTTATTAGTTTTGAAGTTATTATTTTTGGAATAGTGGGGTTTCACCTTTTTACTAATATCTTCTTTATTAGAGTTATCCTTTTTATTATAATGGAATTTAGAAACAAAATGTCCTAATTTACCATATTTAAAGAATTTAATGAGTAACTTACCTTTATACTTTCCAAACTCTCTTAATCTTTTGACAAATTTGGCTTCTTCTTCATCAATCTCCTCAAATATAGATATAAGTGCTTCTACCTTCACTAGTTTGGATTCTTTAAACGTATATTCTCTCTTCAAATTATCTATTTCTCCCATTCTCATCTCATAGGCCATGAAAGTTCCATGCAACTCATCAATAATGAATTTATCTATATCTCTTGCTTCCTCTATTATAGAAATTTTAGAATCATACCTTGATTGCAGAGATCTTAAAACCTTTTTGATAATGACTAGATCTTTAATATCTTATCTAAGGCCTCTAATTGCATTAAATATTTCATCTACTCCGAGGAGATAGTATACAATTTTATCTTTTTCATTCATTTTAAGGCTCTGAAATTGGCCTTTAAAAGTTTATAACTTAGCTCGAATTACCTAATCATTACCTTCATATATGATCTTTAATTTGTTATATATATCTTGTGCATTTTTATAATACATCACTTTGACAAAATCTAAATTAGACAATCCAAAAAGGATAACATTATTTGACTTAACATTGCTCTCATATGCTTTCTTGGTAACCTGATTAGTAGGATTTGTAACAAGAGTTGAATATCCATTTACAATAGACATCCATACATCAAACCCTAATGAAGATAAATATGTTTCCATTCTTATGCTCTAAAATGCATAGTTTGATCCATCAAATATAGGTTCCTTATTTGAGGAAGAACCTTCTTGACTAGCCATTTCTGTTCACTATCCAAGATCTACATGAGTTGATTAAGCTTCTTCTAAGGAACCTATGCTCTAATACCAATGATTGAAACACAACTATATACTGAGTAGGGGGGTGAATCAATATATTGATTAAATTAGTATTTTTCTAAACATTTTAATTTAGATTAAAATAATGTGTAGAGATAACATACACATAAATAGATACAACACTAGATATATAGTGGAAACCTCAATATGGAAAAAACCACCATAAAAAAAGTTGCTAGAATATACCATTCTAATCCAGTGTCATAATACAAGACCTCACTGGTTATAGTGTTTAATGGCACCAATCCTAAGGAGACAAAAATCCCCTAATTTAATATCACCTACTCTAAGGAAGCACCCATTACCTAGTTGAGCACCAAGTCAATTTATTTGATGGCACCGACCAATCATATCTTTGTAGATCTACAACTCTAGTTTACAAAATGGATTCATAAATGAATACAACTCTAAATCTCTATTATAGGGATAGTATTTTCACATCTCCCTATGAATTTATTCCTTTACGCCCCTCTACCTTTGTGTCTATATATATCTAGTTGACACACTTCATCTCCCTCTATAGCCTCTTCTCTTCATCTCTACTCCTCTAGTTTTATGTCTCTATATTTCTCTTTTTGACATAATTTTACTACACCAATAGTATCAAAAATAACGTATGACTATATCTTAGATGACATATATAATAAATTGATCTATGGTTTCATATATTCTCTATGTTCACACTTGTTTCCTAACACATATCACTCAGTTCTATTGGAATTTAGTTCTTATTTTTAATTGTAAGTTTCTAGCATATTAAACTCATTCTCCACCACCATAATTCTTGGTCTCATTACTATTTTAACATATACTCGGCTCTAGTTTTGATGCACATGCCATATTAAACAAATTTGATTGATTACAGTAATCAAATTCCTTATTTGTGTCATAATTTATGGCTTGACTACAAGTTCTTGCATGTTCCACTAATTAACCATTGGGATGAACATATCTTTAAATATCGATCATTGATTTTAATTTTGGCACCATGATCAGATGATCCTCATTCAATCTACTCAACCTTAAAATGCATCTATTAGATCAAGTTATAATAAGATCACACTCTTCACTACATCTTTATATGATTTTGAGATTTAATGTTTCAAATTTAAAATGTGTCTATTGATATTTTTGATCCAAGATCCCACGTGCTATTAGATATTCAAACTAACATGAACTTTACTTCTATCTAGTCATTAAACATCGAGATCTTAATCTCATCTCGCTACTTCCTAAGTCTTTAGAATGAATATATTCCATTTAACTCATCAAAATAGATCAGTCTTTAACTCACCTCTAAGTCATTAAATGCTGAGTACTTAATCCCACTGAGTCAACTCACTTTGTTGGATCTTCATTGCATGATCACCCATTCACCATTGGATCTTCTAAAATGCTCAATCTTTATATGTTCTTAGCTCTCAAGAATTTGACACTTGGAATTAGCATATGAATATTACAAATTACTATAAATTACCTATAATGAGACACTTGACATCCTCATATTGATCATTAACTATTTAAATTTAAACTACACCATATATTTACTTTTCAAGCTCTGTGATTATGACACTTATCACTGGCACATTCACTTGTAGGTACATTTGACATATTAAATTCACTGTGTCATTTATCTTCAACGTATGATTAAGATCTCACCATTATATATTCTAACAATCTAAAAATTTACCTTGTGTAGATTTAACTATGGAAACCATCTCAATATGCTTGGAATTCTAACTTTGTACCTATATATCTTTTGCTTCACTCATCCACCTATTATGAAATTTGGACCATATAAACTAGGAATGATAATGAACAAACCCATATGCTCATTTATTATTTAATCCATCATACATGATAGATATAATGTCATTAATCCTCTCACTCATATTCTTATGACACAGACCTAACTATGATTAGAACTGCATGGAAGACCAACTTTATTCTTGCATAAATTTAGATGTGCTTCATCTCATAACCTATAATTTAGTAAATAAGATACTCTCACATAGGGGATTCAATTAATATATTCATATTATATATAAACCTTCATACATGTAAGATGTGACATCATAAAAATGCCTACATAGGTTTTCTTGCAACCTGCAAATTTGACTAAGTGTAAGAAAACACTATCAAAATGCCTAAGAGCCCAACTTTGCTCATGCATATCTTTTATCACACTACATCACATGACCTAAGATTTAGTGCATAAAAACTAGGCACAAAAATGAACAAACCCATATGATCATTTTGTCTTAACACCTCCATGTGTGTTAATTTTGAGCTCATAAATATGATTAATTAGATCTACTTAAACCCATTTGTAAATTTGGCTAAGTAAAGAAACATAATGAAGTCTGTTTGAGTAGACAACTTTGCATCCTTATATCTTCTATCATGTTTTATCTCATGACTTCAAATCTGACATATAAAAACTAAGGAGTAATGTGATCTTAAGCATATTATGAACTGCCACAAACTCATCCACACATGGTAATGGTGATGTCAGTAAATTACATATTCAAATTTTCTTTTATAAGCCTAAAATGTCTAGATGATTGATATGAAGAGATGGATGAATGACACTTATGTACATGATCACTCTAATAATCTTTTATCTCTAATAGTATCCCTTGTATATCCTCTAAAATATTCATCCTTGAGCATAAATGACATCCATAATGCCAATAATCTCCCTTTTAGTATCAATGACAATCATATTTCCAACAATATGTATCCATCATAAGCTATTTTGAATAAAATATTTCATATCAAGTCCTTATTAGGGTTTTATGGAGGTTTAACATAGGTTTTGGTGTTAATAATTATTCATAAAGGATATCCACTTGAATTCAAAACTAACATCTAGAGATCTTAGATAGGACCCTTACCCATCTCTCCTTAACATCTTAGACTCCCATGTAGAGGTTACACATGTCAATGAATGTCTAAAAGTGTTTCTCAGGTTTAAGACTTTATTCTATGAGCTTGATAAGGCATAAAATAATGATTCATGTACTTGTATTTAAAATATTGACCTCAAACATTGTGATCATACCTAAAAAAACTTATATCACCTTTGTTCATGCTCTCATGTGCATACTTGCCCTGAAATCTGACCTGCATACCTCATTAGGCTAGGTAATGTCTAGAAGTTATCTGAGTGAAGACTTAGACTAATGTTCCTACCCTTATAGGTTTAACCTAATGCTTCTCATGAATATTTATATACCTTACTTACATGCTCAAATAATGCCAACAACCTTCACATACCTGTGTTCATTCATTTGACCATGAACATACCTCTTCATGTCATGACTAGGCTTCTTATGCACTTGACATCAATGGCTTGTACCTTTCATGTAGACATAAGATATTAGTTGCCTTCAAATTCTCTCTTTCTCTTTCTCTCATGACAACATTATTCCATGTACCTTATCACATCACACACTACTATCTATCCTTGATCACCTTTGAAATCAACCTTCACAATATGCACCTTTGACATCAATGACAATACTCAATAAAATCCATGCCATTTTCCCTCTCCTTCTCTTTTCATTATGCTATGTATTCAACATTAAGGCCTTGATTTGTATCCCTCACCTAGCTATGAGGAAACTCTACCTTGTTTTATACTTAATGAACCTATTAGATTAATTAATAGACTATTATAGCTTCTCCATGATTATTTTATAGTGTGCATATGCTTGTATTGATGTGCATAAGTGGTATAAATATTCCCTTAGCATGTCTTGGCCACACTTATATGATAATAAGTTGTCTTATGCAGGTTATGTGAAGTGTCAAAGGTTGGTGATCATGTTAAAAGTGTAACTTGATTGGAAGTGCCTCAATATAGAATTTACACTCATCACCTCTAAGTTGGAGTCATTCATCATGGCCTTAATGTAAAATGCCATTAAATAGGAGCCTTGAAACTAATGCTTTAGTTTATGATTAGCTCATTAGTGTTGTTAAGAGTCCAAATTGAGTGGATTAATGATAATATTGATGCTTCACCACACCTTATAGTAGGTTTATTTTCTACACTCTCTATCCCTTTTTACCCCAAAATCATTGAGAATTAGTTATTTTGAGCCACAAGCAATGTACCAGGGGAACTAGCCCCATAATTTAGAGGTCTGATCTAATTATAAAGTCACACACAACCTTTAGGCCATTCCCATGTTAGCCCAAGTTTGAAGTATAATTAAATAATATCATTCAAAGTGTGTAACTTGGGTTACTAAAAATAATTTTATTGGGCTTAAGTGATACCACAAACTTATTACACCTCTTAAAAATAGACTAAATATGGTCGATATGATCAACTCTATTTCTAGAAAAAATAGTGAGATCATCCATGTATAAAATTATGCACTTCCATATTAGTCCTTGGAATGCATGATCCATTTATATCTAAAAATTAGTTCCAACATTTATTTGCCCAAATGGCATTTTCTTATATGCATAAGTTCCCCATTTTGTATTGAATGTTGTTTTCATCCTATCTTTTGATTCAACTAGTACTTGATTGTAACATGAGAATCCATCCAATAAAGGCATCATATTAGAGGCACTCACAATTTGTATTACCTCATATAAGGAGGGTAAAGGATAATTATCCTTATCTAAATATTTGTTTAGATTTTTGAAGTCAACACAACTTCTGATCTTGCCACTCTTTTTTCTAAATGAAACTAGATTGGTCACCCAAGTCGAATGTCTAATAGGAAAGACTATCCTAGAACTTAAAAGATTTTCCACTTACTTTTAAATTATTGTTTATAAGATATGATTAACCAAACTCTACCTTTGCCTTAATGGTTTATGATTAAGATTGAGTGGAATCATATGGGTGATGACTCTAGGATTGAAAATACATAAGTCATCATAGGTCCATGTAATTACATATTTATACCTAATAATCAGTTCTTTGACTTTTTATCTTTCTTCAAGTGTGTAGCTTAATCCAATATTGAAAAAGTGTGCATTTATTTCATCACAAACATTTTCTAAACTAAATTCATATTCATTAACCTTGAACTACATTTGTGATTGGGCTTGAGGATCAATATTGAAGGTCTTTTCGAAGGTAAGCATTCCCAATGGAAGGTGATTCTCTTTTAGCTAGACAACACCTTATTCATCTAATCCTTCATGGAACCTATTATTTATTTCATCATTGTTTGGGATTAAAACTATCCTAAATTTGTCAAAAATTGGACAATTTATTGGTCATCATCAAACACTTGAAAATTTTCAACATTGTCTAGTATTGAAGGACACGATACCAATTCAATGGAGAAATTATAGATTTTTGACTCCTATAAGGGTGACAAATTTATTGTTAAAAAATCCAATGAATTGATGGCTCCATTTTGTTCTCTTGGGATAGATATTATGTTGAAAAAATTCAAATGATTCAATTAAATCCCAGGCTCTATACTTGTATTCTTTAAATATAATAATTTTCATTGATATTTATTTCTAAATTGGTTAACAACGAGTTTAAAATCTCCATATACTAGAAATTATTTGACATTGATCTTGAGGGCAAATTGTAATACCAGAATTAGGGCTTTGTATTTTGCTCTATTATTGGTGCATGGGAATTGAAGCTTGTATGTAAGGAATAATTTCTCTCCTTTTAGATTGGTTATATCAATATCAACACTTGATCCTTACTTGAATCTTACTTCATCAAAATTTAGGGTCCATAATTAAGAAGGACCTAGAATTTATTTTGGTGATTCATGCTTCATGGAAAATGTGTAAATTTTAAGAATAAGAAATTTATAACTCACCTATTAATTGGTAGTATTGTAGTCCATAATAGGATGCTTCATTGTAGGCTCTCAAATGATTAAGATCTAGTTATCTATGCCTTTCCAAGGCAACCAGATACATGAAAAGTCCATGGAAAGATATTCATTTAACATTTTTGACCAATTTCTACTCAACAACCCATACCATTCAAGAATATCCACTACCAAGATGTTGATAGTCATCTGTACTCTAGGTTCTTATAAAAATTGGATTCTCACATCATTAAGCTTTCCCAATATAGGCACCACTATTTTATCTAACTATGACAAAGTCCTCTTGTATGGCTTTAGTGTTAAACTGAGCTTATGATAAATGAAATTTAGCATTACTATTGCTGAAGCTCTAGAATCTACCAGGAAATTAAGTATGTTCTTTCCAAATACCCAAATGATTAATAAGAAAGGGGGAATTTCTAGGTTAATTATATATATATATATATATATATATATATATATATATATATAAAATTCATGTTGGATATCTTAAAATTTTATATAATAGACTTACCTATGATGGACTTCAATAAGAGTTCTTTCTAGTCCATGATTTGTGCTAGTTCATGAAGAGTAATGTTGGCCTTTTTTTCTTCATATACTCAATAATATTATATCCTCCTTTATTTTTTCCTCTCTATGTTGAGGTTGATCATTCCCTTTAGGGGGAGGATTATTATCAACTTTGGGATTTGGAGGGATAACCATATCATTGGGAGGATTAGAAGTAGTAAATGACTACCTATTCCTTAGAATATAATTATTCCTATTGAACTATTGGAATGCTTTCACTTCATCATAATTATCCTCTAGGATATTTTCATCTCTATTAGGGAAGGAGGACTCAAAAATCTTAAAGAACATAGTTGAACTGGATGTTCTAGATTCATGAGAGAGGTTTAGAGGATTCATAATTTGATCTTATTTGATCATTTCTCTATAGAAGATTTCAAAGGCTGCATAAAACTATATATAATCTAATCTCCATGTTGAGATATGTTATGGACCCTACACTAATTAGGTAAATTTGTTTCCATAATATTTATATTAGGTAGCTTATTAGACTATTATTGTAATGCATTTTTAGTGGGCCTATTGAAAGGCTTATTATATCTTGGAAAGGGAAAATTTTTATTGTAATTATGATTATTGGTATTACCCATCCTCTTCTACATATTTAAAAAATTATTGCTCAGCGTTTGAACCTTTATTTGTATAAAATCCAATTCATATTTATTGGACTCAGAACTCTGAGTGGCTATTCCATTAGTATGAGCCTAATGTTGATTCTACTACTTGATATTACTTTATGTAGGATTGTTAAAAAATTAATAATTTTGATTCATTGTCTTTTGCATGATGGAAGGCATAGTGTATAGCTAATTCTAATTGATTGTGGATGAATTTTTATTCATGCATGAAATTATATTCAAGGATGAAAGTCCATTGTTGATTCCTAAACTCCTATATTATTAGGTTTAGGTCATGGATTAAGTTTCTTGTCAATGTTGATAACTTCTTGGAATGACAAATCTAGAGTATTAGTAGCGACAACCATTCACAAGAACATTTCAATAATAGGATCCATGGAATTATTGTATATATTGAGTTTTAGATTCTCATTTGGATTATATGTAACATTAAACTAGGTATGCATCTTCTAGAATATTGTGTTGAAGGCTCAAATTGACTCATTAGGTTCCATTTTCATGATAGTAAAGAGTTGATATATCAAACTTGGATTAGTTACTTGTCCAAATTATGCAAGGAACATATTTTAACACTCATTCCATGAGGTGATGAAATTTTATTATAAATTGAGATACCAATCATAAGAATAATCTTTTAGAGTAAATGGAAAAATCTTTCATGAAACATCCTCATGGATAATATTCATTAATCTCAAGGTGACCTTGAAAGATTTGATATGTTCTTCTACCATTCTCTCACTTGAGTGGGAAAAGGTAGGAAAATAATTGTTTGGGTTCCTTGGTAGATCATGTTGGTCCCCATAGATGGTAATAATAGTTTTTATTAACCAAGGTTGATATATAAGAAGAATGATAGGTGGGAAATTACTTACAAGGTAAGGTGTTTGATATTGGCATATCTTAGGGATGATAAGTATGGGTCTAGGCCTTATATAATTTGATAATGATGAAACCAAAATGTTATCTTGGGTCTTAGACCTCATTAATCTCCTAGGTTCCTCCATAATGATTATCCCGTATATATTTTGAAAACACACAAGTGTTCCCTCCTTATAGCACTAACTTTTTCTTCTTATGTTGATGTGGGTTTTATGTGAACCTCAAAGAGTTTAAATAAGGTAAACTCTAAAATTTTGGGATATATATGGAAGTAGGTTCCACTCTAGGGAATGATTTATAGGTATATAGTTAAAACAATCAGGTGGTTAAAGAGTAAGTTGAGCCTATGGGTTGATTAACCAGGTTTGTGGGTAGATGAATGGATTTTAATAAAAGAGATAAATCATTAGGCAAGTTGGATGGGTGGAATTCTATCTTATGGTGGGTAGATATAAAAGAAAAATAAACAAGGGAGGAAGGGTAAGGAAGAAAATAAGATTCTATGTCTTTAAAAATAAGTTTCTTATTATCTCTTTGGTGGAAAAATATCTCAAGAACCAGTGTTTGTTGTTTACATCTTTTTCACACTCATGAACAAACATAGTAAAAATACTAGGATAAATGATATAAGATGCTTAATGTTCTCAAATGAAGTTTTTTTTCTTAATTCTAATTTTTCACACCTTTATATAAGAGATTATGGTTTAGACCAAGAAGTTATCTAGGGTAGTTATGGCTCACACCTATAAGACTATATCAAAGGAGATATGTTTACACACCTTGTATTATCAATTAACTTGTACTAACTGATTAAATCAATGAAATATATCAATCCTCATAATATATAACACATTTAAGACTAATATTCATTAATATAATAGTTAAATACATTTGTAGCATTGGAATATAATAGTTAAATCAATACAAATAAAGAAACTTCAAATTCATTAACCTAGAAAGGGAAGAAGAAAGAACATACATAGTTGTATGATAATAAATTTCCTGATTTATTCATGTATATTCATCCAAAACTTTGACGCTTTTAAAATCAAGTTCTACATGTATATAAATAACTTGGGGAAGGGGTCACCTCATTCTCCAAGTTTAGAAAAATTCATTTACATATTAAAAGACTATATGATAAGTCTTAGTTACATGTTCATAACTTATAGATATTTTGATCATGAAATGTGTGCATGCTAACAAAAATGATTTATTTAATTACAATATAAATATAGCTAAGACTCAACTACCTAATTATAACCACTACATGCAAAAACTATACAAATCAACCTTCATCATAAATTAGCTCTTACTTAATGTGTCTCAAAATTATTGTTAGAACTATAGTTGTACTTGTGCTTGAAAATGTGGTAACTAGAGTTGTATTTAGAGATGCACTCATTTAATGAGCTGAAGTTACCATTAGAGCTATAACATGAGGTGGTGTTGTTATGGCTATAGTTTTTGGCACTATTCGTGGAGTCTATGGAGTAGAAATTTTAAGTGGTATTTGTTAGGATGCATTATTCTTAACATTTGGCTCTTGGTAGTGCTTATACACCTTAGTGTGTTGTGATAGAATTAGGTTCATATCCAAAAGATATGGCCTCATCACCCTGCTTGTCTATTCCATCAGCTTAATGTGTTCCTTTATTGGTGGATCTAAAGCCAACCTAGAAGACTTCCACCTCTATTACCTTTTTTTTGGCTATAATTAACTTAAATTATTTTCAATTCAAGTTTAGTTAGAATTTATTCATTATGATTTTCTTATTTAGTCAATTTATTCACCAGAGCTTTAGATGATGTTACCTAATCCCAAGCTTTTTGTGTTATTATAAAAGCTACATTCAAAGCATTTATGCCTCTAATGGGGTCATCAAGTCCATCTATCTAAATTCCTTATTATAGGTATACAACACTAAGAACTTTAGGTTATTCTCATCCTCATTAAGAATTTTGAATAATTTGGTTATAGAATTAACATGGGGAGCTAAATTGACTCTCAAATAATTAATGAAATATATAATTTCATATAGCCTATGTGTTTCATTATGCACATCCTACTCAATGCCTTAGGGAACTCAAATTACCTATTATTGATCTTTGAGAGTTTCCAATTCCTCTTTTAGATCTTATCTATCCATTTTAGTTCCCTTGTATATGGCCAAGATTTACTCTGTATGGGTCTCCATATAGGACTTGAGGTCCTCAATATATGAGGACTGACCTTTCTATATGTTATGTCTCATTATAAGGGAATAAACTTCTTCCCTTTCCTTCATGATCAAAGTTCTACCAAATTTATCCTCAATTTTCCTCTTCCTTACCCATTGTACTGATGTTGTAGCTTTATCAAATAGTGAGCTCACCATCAGAAGTTTAGTAATCTTTATATTAGACCTATTAGAGGCTAAGGATCCTAACTCATTAACCTAATCTATAAGAGTGAGTTTCAAAGGATCTAGTGGTTGAGCTTTCACTTTCACATGAACTTCAAACTTAAGCTCAGTTTCAATGGAAGGATGGGAATTAATGGGCAAATGATTTTAGACTAGTCTATGTTTCCAAATTATGTAATTAGATGCACAATAAAGACTATTGCTTCTTTAAATCCCTTTTAGTGGTCATTACTATGGTTATAGAGGTTGGTGAAGAAGGCAAAGGTGAACCCAATTGGGTAAAATAAAAACCAATTGGAGTGATGGATTAGATGATGGATGGAATGGAAAAGGTTATGGTTGTGAAGATATATACTAAAGGAAAATAAATCATTGTAGTGGAAGTTAGAGTAGGTGAAGTGGCATTGGGTAGATTAGAACATGGGTTCTTAAAGAGGAGACCCATATAAAGTGAATTGACAAGAATTAATGTAGAAACAAAATGTGAAGGGATGGTATAAATTAAGGGTAAAGACATCAAAGGAAAAAGGCCTAAAGGGGGTGTGAGAAGAGGACCCTTAAAAGATGGTTCAATAGTGAGAAGTGCCTTGGCCTTCAGTTCTTAAAGGCTTAATATCTTGGCATACTATAACTAATCCTCATCCACATTTTATGTTGGATCACCTTATAGTGAAGGTTATGCCTCATTGAGTGTCTATGTGGTCAGGGTCTATCATTTATCCCCCTTAGGCTTTCTTTGATTTATGGAACTATTGTATGTTAGGGAAGAGAAGGGAAAATAATTCTGGGTGTTGGGGATATTTAAGCGGATGTTTCCTCTTCATTAGAAGAGTATAAGAAAATAATACAAATTTATTCCCTCTATGCACTATCTCTTCATTGAGTTAGTTCTTTTGCCATCTCTTTCTTGACTTGTATTAGGTCAACTATTGATGCTTGAATTAGGAGCATTTTTTCCTCTTCTACTTGTGTAGAGGTAGGTATTTGTTATTTTTTTTTTTCATCCTACCCTCAAATTAGTTGTTCTTTACCTAACAACTTTGTTGGTCCTATGGTTAGGATTGAGTTATGATAGGACCTTGGGGATCTTGTCCCTCTCCTTCTACTTGTTGTGATTTCATACCACTCCAAAAATTAGAATATCTCCATCCTTCAAGAGGTGGGATTCTAAACTTTTATTCATTTAGTGTGAGAGAGGGTTCAATGTGTATCACCCTCAGTAGGTCCTTGTTCAATCCTATAGTTTCATCCCTTTCTTTCTCCTCTTCATCATCCTTAGCATTTAGGAACAAATAATCATGATCCATTGACTCATGTTTATAAACAAGGCTAACGGTGTGAGTTTTCTTCTAGACCTTATCATGAGGGTCCTAATATCTATGAGGGAGGGTACATAATGCATATACATTCTTGGATTTTTTTTCTTCCTTAAAATTCCTTTATATTTTACATTGAATTCTCCAGATGGTGATGTGGGAGCCATGGAATGTATCCTTATTTTCTTTGTTAATTCCTCATCAATACCATTCAATATCTAATATGCAATTTCCTACTTAGATACTTTGTCCACAATGAACTTAGGGAGCTGAAAAGGATCCAATTTATGGCTAGCCACCATGATAATAGTTTAATCCAGGTAGAGTGAGTAGTCTCTTATATTATTAGTGAGTGTTCTAGCTGTGATAGGTGAAATTCTAGCCAAAGGTCAATCATGGATGGATATTTAGACCTAAGGGTAGAGATCTTAAAAAATATTTGATATGTTCTTAATATATGAATAAATGTGCATAAGACTATAATAATCATAAAAAAAATTCATAATCACATCTAGGTTGGGATCCCATAGGACTCCATTGTGCCTATACACTATCCCCATGACTAAATATAATATATAAGACATCATGTATAAGTTTCCCCTAAGTGGCCTCTTATCTTTGTGCAAGATTTGTTCCTAGAGGATAGCACTAATTATTTCCCCCAAAGTGTATGTGTACTCTAAGATAGTAGGTCTAGTATGGGAACCCACTCTAAATTTAGGAAGTAGATGCCTGCATGGCCAAAAATTTGACTTAATAGTACCATTCCCACATGGATTCCAATTTAAATTGATTGATGGGAATAGGGTTCCTAACATTTTCTTTTAGAGTAAAATTTTATCTAGGGAAGAACCACCTTGATAGAGCTTACTCTACATTATTGGCCTTGTTCTAAGAAATGACAATATGCAAATTAAAAGTGACATCTAGAATGGGTAGGCTCAAGTACCTATTAAATGCATCCCCTAAAATATATACAACAACTATGTTATTTTCAACATAATGAAAGTATCTATTGTCTTCTCTTCTACCTTCTAAGAAGAAGCCTTGTAGTAAGTCTATATATGGCATAACCCCTAGCTTAGTTATGTAATGTAGGGCTTGGCATTTCAATGGAAACAGGTCCTTTACAAGCTATATTTCCTAGTTGAGATGTATTATTTGAGTGGAAAGGACTCTACATTTTCCATAGATTCCCATAATGTTGAGTAATTTGAATAATGACCATAAGATATAGTGGAATCAAACACTGTGTGTAAATACTTTGTGTAATCCTTGATAGAGAACTTGGATGGTGTTAGGGCTCCTTTATATGACCTAGATGATGATTCCATGGTGGTTTGGTGAATACTGGTAAGCTTTAAGCTTTTATAAATGGCATAAAACATTGAAATGAATTTCAAGACTATCAAATCACTCTGATATCAATTAGGGATTTTGGGATTGATTAAGGTTGACATTTACTCGGGCTATCAAAGATATAATTACATGAACTTGGATAAGGCATCAATGTTAATAGATTTATGCATTGATTTCTAGTTCATGCACCATTAATAACTAATATCTACAAGTTCATCACCTTAATTCAATTCAAATTTGACCACCTTATCCTAGGGTTAATTTTAAGAAACTCTACTAGATAACCTATTAGAAATATTTGACAAATATTTGAAAATTTAAATCATATCTTTGACAAATCCTCCATGGGTGATGGTGAATCTATGCTCATTATGAAGAAATGAAAATAGGCAATTTTTTTCATAAAATAATTTAATTTCACTAAATGTATCCACCCAATGACTATGATGAATGGTTTTTCTAGCTAACTATGTCAGATGACTATGTTGAATAGCTATGCTAGATGGCTCTACCAAATGGCTGAGGTATATGGTTATGTCAAATGACTATGTTGGATGGTTGTGTTGAATGATTACACTAGATGGATATGTCAAATTTCAAATCTAAACTAATCTTCCAATTTATCAATGTGGTTGATCTATTGTTTGGTTGCTTTGTCACCTCCATAATCCTATAAATATGCCCTTATCATGCAATTTACATATTTTGTACATTAGATTCCTCATCCCCCTTCAGCCCCACCCATAAAAATTCACCATGGTAAGAAAATATGTTTTAAATAACTTGCCACAATGTAAATCCTATACATTTTGAATATTTTACAATAGCCACTACCATATGTGTACATGGTATAATGATTGGATTTTAAAATGTAGTTTTGAGTCTTGATGCCCTATTGGATATTTTCCTATCTATATCCTAGAGAAATAATAAGTTCACATTGTTCAAGGAGATATTTATAACTATGAAGTGAAATAAAATTTAAAAGGGGTTTATAAGTGAAATTAAAATTCCATGTGTTAAGAGTTAGCAAAAATGATGGTGCCACATCTACAAGTATTGCCATTGTTTTAGACAAGTTGATATGAAAAAGATTAAATAAAGAACTAGTCAAGCTTCCTCTGATAACCAATGTCATGGATCCATTGGATAACTTTAGAATCCATATAGAATCATATGAGATATCTAAATAATGGTCAATAATGTCTATTTTGATGTTATGGGGCATGATTTAGATGACAGTGATAATGAACAACATGAGATGGATATTGAACAATGATTAGTCAATAAAAAATATGAAACCCTTGGTGATATAGGTCAAAGTATTGCATGGAATTTAGGATTAGTATCAGTATATATGGTGGTATTTAATCTTTAATTATATGAAATAGTTCATTCCTTACGCCACCAAGGGTTTCATCTTTTTTATTGACTAATCATTGTTTAATTGCCATATCTTATTATTCATTATCCTTATCATCTAAATCATACCCTACATCATAATAGACATTCTCAACCATTTTTTTAGATATCTCATATGATTTTAGATGGATTTTAAAGTTATCCAATGGCTCCATGATATGGTTACCAAAGGAAACTTGACTAGTTCTTGATTTAATCTTTTTTGTATCAGTTTATGTTTAAAATATAGGCAATACTTACAGAAGATGCACCATCACTTTTTATAACTTATAACACATGGAATCTAAATTCCCCTTATAAAACCCTTGTAAATTGTATTTCTCTTCATATTAAAAAATATCTCCTTTAATAAAATGTGAACATCCTATATCTATAGGATAGTCAGGCAAATGTAAAGGTGCATGTGCAATGTTTTTTTTATACATTCTATTGAAAGTCACTTCGGTATCCTTCAAAAAGTGAGGTAAATTTAATGGTTTTATATATTTAAATGTTTCAACCTTAATTTCCTTATTTTTTTGAACCTTTTATTGGTAGGGTTTGGGAATATAGTCCTTGATTTTTTTCCTTTATTCTTTCCATGCCCTTAAGTTTTAGCTCTGGAAAATGTTCTTGTAGTTCCATTCAGCACTATCATTTGATCTATCATTTAGCACTACCATTTGAAACTTCCATTCAAAAATATCAGAGGTATTGTCATTTGGCTCTGTTATTTGATTCCTCTAATTAACACTATTGGTGTTCACTTTTTGGTATCACCATCTGGTTCCTCGATTAGGGTTCTACTAGTTGCCTTCTTTGATATCAAGGGCTGGGGATATATATATATATATATATATATATATATATATATATATATATATATATATATATATATATATATAAATGGTGAATTAATGGTAAATCTAAGATAATTTTATAAATATTTGCTGAGTCGACCCCAAAACTAATTTATATCCCTAAAATTTTGGTGATTTAGTCTCATTTATTGACCCTATAAAATCACTAAAACCAAAATCTAAAAATTGGAATATTCATGAATTAATGAATATTCACCACTAAAATTTACCATGCCTTATTCGTTTTGTGCATGCCACGTATGATGCCTTGTCATTTGGGGTACCACAGTATAATCTTTCATCTTTTTCCATGTGTCATTATGTAGCCTAGTCAAGGAAAGTTAGGCATTACCTTTAGGCCAAAAGACCCAAAAATCAAAATGTTCTTTAGAGGGATTGGTCCCAAAATATTTTATCCCAAAGTTTTTGAAACAAAGTTGTCGATGACTAAGTACTCTTTAAGAATACTAGCTTGGGTAAAAGTAGTTGCATATAAAGTTATCTAAGAGAAAGCTTCCAATGAAAACTCTTTGAAATAAAGTTACCTAAATGAAGTCTCCAGAACAAAAAATTTTGATGAAAAGTTTGGAAAACAATGTTGTTGATGAGAATTTTTTTGAATAGAATCTTTTTGAAACAAAAATTTCGATGAAAAATATCTCAAATTAAAGTTGTTGAAAAGAATCTTCTAAAATGTATTCACCAAAATAAATCCTCTAAATAAAATATTTTGATAGACTAAACTTGATAAAGTAAAACTTCTAATTAAATCGTTCTAAAGCAAAATTTGTTGATTAAAAAAGTTCATAGAAAGAAATCTTTTGATGAAAATTTCCTAATGAAGTAAAGTATCTGAAGACAAAGTTACCGATAACAAAGTTTATATATATATATATAAACTTTGTTATCGGCAACTTTGTCTTCAGATACTTTACTTCATTAGGAAATTTTCATCAAAAGATTTCTTTCTATGAAATTTTCTAATCAACAAATTTTGCATTATATATATATATATATATATATATACATACATACATACATACATATATATATATGGTGAATTAATGGGAAATCTAAGATAATTTTATAAATATTTGCTGAGCCAACCCCAAAACTAATTTATATCCCTAAAATTTTGGTAATTTAATCTCATCTATTGACCCTATAAAATCACTAAAACTAAAATCTGAAAATTGGAATATTCATGAATTAATGAATATTCACCACTAAAATTTGCCATGCCTTATCCTTGTGTACATACCACGTATGATGCCTTGTCATTTTGGGTACCACAGTATAACCTTTCATCTTTTTCCATGTGTCATTATGTAGTCTAGTCAAGGAAAGTTAGGCATTACCTTCAGGCCAAAAGATCAAAAAATCAAAATGGTTTTTAGAGGGATTGGTCCCAAAATATTTTATCCCAAAGTTTTTGAAACAAAGTTGTCGATGACTAAGTAATCTTTAAGAATACTAGCTTGGGTAAAAGTAGTTGCATATAAAGTTATCTAAGAGAAAGCTTCCAATGAAAACTCATTGAAATAAAGTTACCTAAATGAAGTCTCCAAAACAAAAATTATCGATGAAAAGTTTGGAAAACAATGTTGTTGATGAGAATTTTTTTGAATAGAATTTTTTTGAAACAAACCTTTTGATGAAAAATATCCAAATTAAAGTTGTTGAAAAGAATCTTCTAAAATGTATTCACCAAAATAAATCCTCTAAATAAAACATTTTGATAGACTAAACTTGCTAAAGTAAACCTTCTAATTAAATCATTCTAAATCAAAATTTGTTGATGAGAAAAGTTCCTAGAAAGAAATATTTTGATGAAAAGTTCCTAATGAAGTAAAGTGTCTGAAGACAAAGTTGCTGACAATAAAGTTTTTAAAAGGAAAACTTTTAAAATAAAAGTTATCAAAAACTAAGAACTCCAAAATAAATCAATCTAAATTCCTATCATGCAAAGCCTTTCTTCCCATATTTTCATTAATATTTTAGTTTGAATAAGTGCTTCAAAACAAAAATAAATATGCCTCAACATGATTCAATGTTCAAAGCATCAAGTTTTTAAAAAATAATAATGACCATCATGATCCTAAAAAACACATAGATGCCCTAATAATATATTCATTATTTCTAAAAAGTAAATGGGGTCCCAACTTTTTAGGGAAAAATATAGGGTGGGGTGTGTTGAATACAACAAGATACTCAACAAGGGATAGACATTCTATTTTTTCTTCAAATTATCTATATAATACTGCACCTAAATCATCCCAAGTGGCAATGGAGTTCAAGGGAAGGTTCTTAAAACAATTGAAATGCTTTTCCATTGAAGGATGTAGTAAGTAAATGGATAGAAACATTCTCTTGGGTGACATGGTGGAATGAACACAAGTTGGCCACATATTTTACATGCTTTATGGGTGTATTTTGATCTTCACCTATAAGATATGGTAGGATTTTGAGGGTTGAGGATAGAATATCATCATATTGAGCCAAATTGAGAGGTATTTCATCATTTAAAGGAACAAATACTTTATTCTTAGGGATATATATATATATATATATATATATATATATATATATATATATATATATATATATATATAATGGGATTTGAAATCAAATTGGTTAGCACAATAGGATAATTTGGTGACTACAATAACCTTGGAGGATATGTACTTGTTCTTAAAAACCTTATTATTATATTTAAATGCTCATATAATTTAGTAAACTAAAATGTTATACCTCTACCTTTATACCTTGTAGTGAACTTAAAAATGAAACCAATACTTATTATTACTATCAATATATTTTTTAGCTTTAATTTGTGTCTCACTAGGTGTGCTAGAAACTATTATCACTCAGAAGTACACCCTTGAAAGAATGTGCTCTTTTTCTCACTTCTATTGACACAAAGAAAACTCTCCAAGTTATGGGTTACCTTATATTAGATATAATATCTATATGAATGGATATTTACATTTGGTAAACTCACCTACTTATCTATAAACTCTCTAATTTGGTGATTTCTTAACTAGGAAAAGAGTAAAAGGAGAAATACTCAATCTAAAATTGAAAATGAAAACTAAAAATTTAGGGTGATGCACCAATGTGAAAGTCAATTATGCATATAATTGGCACAATTGGGAAGCTAAATAACCTAAAAATATGCATTTCATATTAATATAATGGATTTTAAATTATTATTGCATATAAAGGTCATGATAAACACTCACACTAGCATGGAAGAAATAAACATTGGTTGTATTCAATTCTAAATTAGGTAGAAATCAGACTTAGACACTTTATATGACCTATAATAATTCTCATTTGATTCATAAAGTTAAAAAATTTAGACATAAACATAGAAAAATAATCATTCAATAGGTTAATGTCATCACTCAAGTTTTCACCCTGAGAGGGAGTTATTCAGGCTCCATTCAAATTGAGCAGAACAATGGGAACAACCCTAGGCTATGGGTCACCTATCATGGGGTTGAACCTCTAGACAAGGCTAGCTTCCTCTTTGATACTCACATAAAAATAATGCTAAACTAATGATACATAAGGAAAAGGGTTAGAAAGAGGAAAAGGGCTCCTAAGAAGGCTAAAAAGTGATGAACCAAATAAATATGGGAAACTACCATAAGCTTGAATCCACACAAGATCTATAGAAGAAAATGCTAGATCACACAATCTCAAGATCCATCGGATTGTGTGAGTGTTCCATAAAAGGGGTTTAGGCAATAATGGATAAATGCAAAGAGGAATTATACAGAATCACACTTAGCATTCATCAATAGCAAAAGAACATAAATCTAGAGCTACAAATAGCTTGAAAACACCCTAAAAGAGGTCAAAAAGAAGGACCATGGATGAGGAAGATTCTCCTTCACACAATACCATAGTGAAAAACTCAATAGAAATAGATCCAAGGCAAGAGAGAGGTAAATAAAATATTTATTTGAATCAAGAGGTAGTTCTTACAAATGCCTAATAGGGTCAAACCTAATTAAGATGAGCATATTTTTAAATATCTTAGATATTTCCCTACTCTTCAAGATCAAAGAGTCCTTGTGAGAATCCAAAATCTGAGAGAGAGTGATTTCTAATGGAAATAATGGGTAATGAAGAGAAAGGGGAGAAGAGAGAAGAGGGAGCATGTTATTCAAGGATAATCAATGAGCTACCACCTATCAAGGGAGTCTCCACCATCTGATTAATCCAATCAAGACTAGTCCATCATAAATTAGTTATCCTAAATTAGCTCCAAAATTCTTATATATATTCTCATTAGATGAAAGAGAGGCACTAAAATACAAGAATTAGTTTTGTATGATGAGTTATGACCTTGCTATGAAAGGAAACCCTTAAATGCTCTATAAAATAATTGAAAGCTTTGAACTATTTATCTAACCACCAAATCTCTTTGCTTTTATTTTCCATGCCATCTACCATGTCATCTTCCACTTGTGTTAATGATGAGGACAAAATCCCCATAGCTAAATATGATAGATCCATGTCATACATGCTTTGAGTAGTGTTCTATTGAGATAATGGCCATGTAGAGGGATGAGTTGTTTGCTCATAATGACAAATATCTACCTTTGCATGGGAAACTAAACTTGGGTCCTATTAGCCATTTCTTGGCCCACATACCATTGCTTTCCTAAGTATGATAAGATATACTTTCAAGAAATAAATGGTGAGTCTTTAGAAGACTTCAAATTTTTGATAGCCCATGACTTAAATGGATTTATAAGTGACAAGGTGTTAAGGTCTTGAAATGGTCTTGAATAAAAGGCTTTAGATTATCTCATTGGGAAGTCTTCAGGTTTTCCAAAGGGGACAACTACAAGTTTCTAAGTCAACACAAATTTTTCTCTTCATAATTAATCAGTAATGAGAAACCTGAAGTAAGAAGCTCCAAAAGCCTTGAATTGGTCACAGGCGGTACAAATCAGGTTTCCAGAAGTGAGTGACTTCCTAAGTTACAAGTAATGAGACATTAAAATCTTGGTTTGGTATTAAATGTGTTTATCATGTTATCAAAAGGAAAATTATTCTCTAAATAATATTCTAAGGGTCATTGACAAATTTGAAAGGCACATCCTTCTCCAAGTGGATAGTTACAAGTTTGTTGAAGGCTCTTTTGAGCTTCGGGAGGACCATTTCAAATTTTTTGAAGGGTATATTTTTGTTTGGAAAAGACCATTTTATATAATCTTAAAGGGTCCCTTAACATTCAGGAGAGTCCTTACAAAATCCCACAAGTAATAATTCCAAAAGAAAGGAACAAAAACAAAATTCTAAAGGGTATGTTAGCCTTCAGAAGGTACCATTGACAAAGTTTCAAGGGGCAATTTTAAATTATTCTGAAGGACAATTTCCAAAGAAAGAGGACCATTTAAAAATTCCCAAAGGGTATTTTTCCCTTTACAAGGACCATTTTCAAAGGCTAAAGGTCACTTTTCATGATGGGAGGACCATGTACAAAAGTTCAAACGGACATACAGGAAGCCCGGAGGGTCTCTTACCCTTTGGGAAATCCATTTTGAAAAATTCAAAAGGTACCAAAAAAAGGAAGATCCTTCAAGGGAAGGAACAAAAATAAGTCTAGGGAAAAATTCCAAATGAGTTACTTTGAGAAATGATACAAGGTAAAATTTTGAAGACCTAGAGCCTGAAGTCATCAAGTTGAGAGATTTCAAAGATTAAGTAAGCTCAGAGAACCCAAATTACTCTGTATAGAGTAAATCAAGATTCTCTAAGTACTTTACTTTAAAATATTTATAAGTAAAGGAGTAGAGAGTTCAAAGTTGGAGAGATCAAAAAGTTTGAGTTACTCTACATAGAGTAAATCGATATTCTTCTATGATTTAGCTTAAAAATATTTATAAGTCAAGTAGCTTTCAAAACCCAAATTACATAAAAAAGATTAGATCAGGTTTCCAATGTTGCTTGACTTAGTAAGATCAATCTAATGGAATTTTCTAAGGATTAATAGTCCATGGGAGTCATGATCAAACAAATGAGAGGTTATCAAGTGGCACAAAGGCATCCAACTAATAGGGAGATCAACAATCCATAGGCATCCATGATAGAAAAATCCATAGCATAGGTCAAGGGTCTGAGGTAGCTTCCAATGACCAATCAACACAAAGAGGAGTCCAAACAACTGGTAGCTAGGAATTTATGAAGGTTATCATCCTGCAATATGGCTCGCTCCTAACAAATGACAATCTAGTGTAAAAGTGGCATGGTTCAGCTAGATTTTTCAACACATGTAGGACTACATCCCTTTTCAATAGGACATGTAAAAGGGAAGGTCACCATGGCAAATTTAATACAAATATCAATACAGTCATGCCATGAAGGTGATGTTCTAGCTACCCATGACATGGCTTCTCAAAATCCACTAAGGGAGTGACTTGAATATGGGAATGACTTGAGGAGATTGTGCAATGAACCTAGAATGGTGCATTTCATGGAAAAAGGAAGATGACGGTGGTTATTATAGGAATTTATTCTTTCCTTCCCATTTTCTCACACATTCCCATCTTCTCTTCTACCTTTTATGTTCTAAATAGAGGCCTTGGAGCCAATAAATTATCTTTGGATTGGTGATAAAGTTACTCTGCCAAAACCACTTTGTAAAATACCTTTTGAAGCAATAAAGATTAATTTTTACCTATCTCTTGTTTGAAAATTGCATTAAGCAAGCTTGTGGATGATGGATTTGTGAAGAAGTGTTCTTCCATGTCCATTATCCTTATTTATAGCCTATTTTTAGGTGTTTTTTATTTAATTTTAGGTTTGGACTTGAGCTCTTTCCACCATTATCAGATACTTGGTGTCGATTAAAAAATTCCTCTTTGCTTCATGTATGGTCCAGTGAGCCTAGTTTATGAAATACTTATGTAAATTAATTGGTTGTGTGGTTGTATAGGCAAAATTTATCTTATGTCGAATTAGTTTTGATTCCCAGACTAAGGGGATCATTTCTTTTGGTGCATCACCTCCCTTAGCTTATATTTCCTTTCATGTTATCCTCCTATCCCTTTTCTTTAGCCAACAACAGATTTTAGTGTGGGAATCGAGAGCTGAAGTGGAGCATTTGAGGAACTAGCCTCATTAAAAATCCTAGAGGTTCAATATCAACATAGGATACCCACATATTGAGGTTGTTCCCATGCTTGTAGCTGAAAATGAGAGAGCCTAAAAAAATCTCCCATAAAAGGTGCAATTTCAAGCTACAATAGTTTTGGCATGCTTGGTGGGACTCACTACCATTTTCATTTTCAGTTTTATGGAAGATTGGTCAAGTTTGATGCTATTTTCATCAATTTGTATTAGTGGTATATTTCATCTTCCAAAATATATTAACTTTGAGAAACACCTAGCTATCTAGTGGTAGAGTAGTAGCCATATTTCATGCCAAAAGTAACTATAAGATCAGTGACTAGAGGTTTTCCTTCTAAATTCATTGAATTGCCTTGGAACTCAGTAAGGAGGTTAAGTTTTACCCATACTCATCCATACGTAAGGCATCCTCTTCCTAAACTAGTCATAAGGAATACCTACACAAGAAGATCCATGTTAGCCCCTCTTGCTACTATGATTCCCCAAAGGGATTTTATGGGTTTTAAAAGCCAAAGTCCTTTAAACTTTCCATAGTATGACCCTATGCTAGTATTAACCCTCAAAATTGTTGTATATTACATAAGAGACCAAGTTTTAACTCCTACTAAACACATAACAAACATAGCCAATTTCTACAACATCCATAATATCATAATAAAAAACATAGCTATTATGTTAGGATATTGATTGTATCCTTTAAGGCAAAGGCATTAGATTGGTATAGGGGTCTATCTCCTAACTTTATCCAATCAGAGGACCAGCTAGGAATAACCTTGTGTAAAATATTTGTAGATAAGAGTGATCATTTGTCACTTGAAGAATAGTTGACCATAATCAAGAGAGCTCCCCATGAAGTCATGCTAGACTTCAACATGAGATTCTAGAAGGTTTGGGATAGAATTATAACCACTATTAGACCATCCCCAAAATTTTATTTCTTATATTATTTAAAGGCTCTAAATAGATATATAGTTTTAATGATCCAATCCATGGGAGGGGACATACTACCAGATGTATACGAGGTGGCCATTAAAGCAAAAAATTTCCTAGCTCAGGCAGACAAGCTTACTCCTAGACCCCCAATGCCTCTTTTCCTTAGGATTATACCACCTCCTATAGTCATTCGTCCACTTGATGTTATGCTTCCAACACCAATGATTGTTTTTGTATCTTCACCAAAGCAAGAGGAGGCCTCCACTAGTGGATCTAGTGACTCTTAAGAGCAAAAGAATTACTTATAACTAAGAAACATGCTTCAATATTTGGGGAATGATGTGGTCAATGTCAAGAGGTGGCAATATTATAACAAGTCATATCAAGCTCCATAATAGCCTCATCAACAAATTTATCAAGCAAATAGACCACCCTACAAAGGAAATTTCAAAGGATAGGGGCAGCCTAACTATGCTAGATAGCATAATTATAATCCAAATTCCACAGACCCTTCCAATTCCTTAGTTCCAACTTAGAACAATATGGCTTAGGAGGCTACAGGGAGAATGCCTTGGAATCATTATTTTAGGTAATCCATTGTCCCAACTAATGGATCTAACTAGGCATTCAATGACTAATGGCATCAAGACATTGATTATGGGTACAACTAATCTCTTATGGCCCAAGGCATAGAGGTTCTCATAATGATAAAATAGGAGTAACCTCCATAAGAACAAGGCTCAGATCAAGTGTCAAACCAACTAGAGGCCATAATGGTCATCAGTGAACAAGAGGAGTGCTATGCATCCAATCAATAAGCTATCCCTAGTCTAGCTCACATCCCAATCTCAATAAACACAAGATTCAAGAGGAGTATGGGTGACAACTAAAAATATTTCAAAGAACCTCTTGTCACTATTGCTTGATTGACAAAGCTAGCAATAGTAGCTCCCAAAACCTAGACAAAGGTTGGTGGTACACCAATAAACATCATAGACCAAATGAGAAATTCAACATGAGCATACCAATGTGGGACATGATTTCCATGCCTAGCCAAGTGGACATCCTTCAAGAAGGTTTATCCAAGATGAGTGTTATGACAGTTGTAGGTAAACAACCAAGAAAGGAAGCTAAGGTCTTCACTAATGTAGCCAAGGGTCCTTTGGGAGAAATTTCAAGTAGTGTGACCAAGAAACCTCTATTCTATATTTAATTAATCATCAGTGATTCCTTGGTGCATAATTATTTGGTAGATAGTGGGGTTAGCACCTCAATCATGCCAAAGTCTATAGCTAATCAGCTACATCTTAAATATGAGATGCATACTAAGGGAGTCACATATCTTGATGGTTATTTCATAAATACATTGGGTATCATCAAGGATTTGAGCTTAACCTTGCATGTTTATCCTAGTGTTTCAGTGGTGTAGGATGTGCTAATCCTTGATGTCACTCCTTATTTTGCATTGTGTCTTTATAGAGAATTCATAACAAAAATTTGGGGTTATCTTGAAGTAGATTGGTCTTACATGGAATTCATAATAAGATACAAGACTAAAGTCTTAATCAAGGCTGAATCCATGGCACAATTCCACATTTAACCCCATCAGATGGATATCATAAAACTCAATTATACTATCCTTGATCAGGATAAGTTTACAATTGGTTAGGAGCTAAATAGTCATCCTGAAGAGGTTCCAAACTTGTTATTAGATGAGCTATGGGGAGATAATCAATTTCCCAACCCTTTGGAAGGTTTTGAGGAAAGAGATGTGGGTGTCTATTTACAACATGAAGAGAATTAACTCATTCCTTCCCTCATTAGACCTAAAGAAGACCCCAATGGTATGTGGAAGTTGTTTTTTGATGGCTCAAGGAGAAAAAATGGCATAGGTTTTGGGTAAATATTGGCTTCCCCTTTAGGTAATAATCTTTTCTCTTCCTATAAGTGATCCGTAAACATCACCTAAATGTGCCAATGTTTACCTTGGATACTTTTATCGACTTATTAATTTGAAATTATTAATTCTTGATTAAATTTTCACTCATTTTTTTAAGGTACTTATGCATCCAAATTGATTAAATAATTTATAAACTAAGAAAATATGAAATGAATAAAAAATAAACAAAGTAATCATGACACTAAATTGATAATGGAGTTTACCCATTACTCAAGCTACATCTTCAGGTTCACTTAGAACATGAATTGATCCATTTCCATGAAAAGTGATTACAACATAATGGTCTAATGGACCCTTTTTTTTACTACTCACAATATAGAAATATCCTTTCTTAAATTCTTAGAATACTTGGCCAGACCTTACACCTTCCCATTGCGTGAGCAATCTCACCTTGCTAAAGTTCTTCACCAACTAGTCACTTTTATGGAACTAAAAATGGATTTAATGAACTCAAATTAGGAATTTTTTAATATGGGTATATTCTTATCAAAGTCTAGGATAAACCACTAGTTTACACTGAGATGTGAAAACCTCTCCAATTCCCTCAAAACTTGAGATCTATACAAACTAGTCTATTAAAGATGATACATAGTTTATCTAGGATTCACTTTGAAGGATTAAAAATTACATCAAACATCATTAAATATTAACACTCAACATATGGTTGGAACCAACTTGGAGTCTATAAAAAATCTTTAGTTCACTCCAAAGTTTGGTAGTTCTTCCAAGTATCTCAAAACTTAGGATGAGTGAAAGTAGGTCCTTATGTCTACCTTATCTCCACAAAAATTCCTTGCTTCAAATACCATTCCATGGGATTTATGTAATGTTTGTAACTCATAACCCACTCAATTTAGACTTATCACTATTGGATGGAAGGTCTATGGTTTGAGCGTCCATACTTACCAATAATTTTATAAAAAGGCTTTTAATCCCACGTTATTTTTGGGAGATTACAATGAAGGCTTAATAAAGCCTTATCTCCACCATGCCATTCATGTCTTTGGCCATGTTATCCATCATAAAAACATTTATGTTTATATAGTGTCTATAATTTTGGGTTTCACATGACTTTAGGCCACCTCATGATTTTTTTTTGCTTCTCCATGTACATTCAAATGGAACCTTTGAACTCGACATTGGTATTGTGAATATTACATGGATTTAATATAGTCAAAATATGACTATAATTTACAATTACATATACCCATATAAGTAATTAGGAAATAATAATAATAATAATAAATAGTGGTAATCCATGTGGTGGCTTGAGGAACCACCACATGGACCACTCCAAAACTAGAACATGTTGATAACCGGATGCTCCATAAATTTGATGGTGGCAGGGTCCCCTTCCAGACAAAAGTGGACTCTATCAGTTATGATCCTCATAGATGGCCCTTTTGCTATTGACCATCAAATATTAGACATACAAAACACTTGAACATCCCCTTTTAACTTTTTCCACATGTAAATTTTTGATTGGTCCACTTGATACTTTAGCATGGTGCCATGTCACTTGTGACACCCTATTTTTACATATCACAATAAAACTTTAGTAGGCCATAACTCGAGCATCTAAACTCCATTTTGCATTCCATGAGAAGTACCAAAAATATCTTTAAAATATCTATGATGTGAAATCACTTTGATCATAATATTAAGACTTTAGTTAATGATAAATGGAGAGATCCACCTAGATCAAACCTCCCAACTAAGTGATTTTGGACCCCAAAAGCATGATCTCCATTAAAATGCTCTATAACACATCGAATAGAGAACTAGATCATAGATTATGATATAATTAGTAAATTTATGTTGAATCATAACTCAAAATATAAAGGCCTAAACATAAGGCATGAGTTACATAGATTCCTTTGACTGTCATTAAGATCAAAACATTTCTTAACTATTTGCCCATTTGTCACATCTTGTAAGTGGCAAACTACCAAACACTGCAACAATCACCAATGAAACTACAAAATAAGTTTGTTAATGCAAAAAAAATAAATTAAATGGTGTAACCATGTTGAAATTCACTACACAAAACATAGGTCTTACTATGCTAAATAATTATGGTATGTGACCATGTCACAATTTATTACCCTGACATGGGTCTTAAAATACTAAACAATATGGGAAAAACATAAATTATATAGTGTCTAACATTACAAATATTTCCTATTAGTTCTACAAGTGCATCCAATAATACACATGCCAAAAATAGATACATCCCAAAATAGCAGTTATTCTAAAACAAATATTGTACAAAAATTGAATCATTTCCAACAACCTGTATACTGCTATCAATTACCCAAGCTAATCAATGAGTTAGATAATTCAATAATAAACTCATAAATATAATATTGGAGATTCTAAAAATATATGTTTTCAAATAAAAGTGTGAGAATTAAAAACTTCACATGATAAACCTATCTCGAAGTGTTCCCACCATAGTAGCTCCAAAAATGCATATATCAATCCACTAATCATGACATCATGAAATTTAGAAATTGTTTGACAACCCTCTTAATCATATTTGCCTATTTAGTTGGTGAGATTTCTTTATTATATTTACTAACATTTGTATGTGTTGATTTAACTTCATTAATTACTTTATTTATAGGTTTTAAAACCATCTTAGTCTTACCATTTTTATGATGGAGAGATGGGTGAAGTTTCCAAAAATAATCTATCTGATGTCCACTCATATGGCAATGAGTACAAATATTCCTCTTCTTAAGTGAGGCCTCATTTTTTCCACTTCTCATTTTACCATGACAAGAATGGTCCTTAACACTTTCAAGTTGCTTTAGTAAAGCCTGTCTTTTCCAATAATATGCAACACAATGGTTATTCAATCCACAAAATGTACATGGAAAAGAATGTAACATCTTCTGAATATCATATCTAAACTTCTTAGATGGATTAAAAAATTTAAGATTAAATTTCTTATTGGTGTTATTTCTAGTGTAAGACATAGAAGGTGGAATCTCAATACCTCTCTCACCTCATATCTTATACTACACATTTGTCTACTTTGCTAGTGGCCTCAAATCTTGGCTATTAAGATCTTGTCTTCTTTCAATAGTGGAGGTACTCACTCCAACATCCACTTTATCACTAGCGTATCACAATCTTGTAAAATGAGGATGATTCTCAACATGTATTGGGTTAGAAAGACCTTGGTTGTTCTTGCAAAGGAAATTTCTATTAAATCCCATTTTAAATAATAATTTGGATCCAATGCCTCTAGTATGCTTTTCAAATGAACCAAAGACATCATTACCTGAATCTAAAACTAAATGGGAGGAAGAAGAAGATTATCATGGTGAATTACTTATAGTGCATTCATCTATCATGGTTTCTACATTTGAAGTGGAAGGATTTTCCTTCTTCTATTCACTTTATAACTAAGCTAAGAGCTTATCTTTGGCGTGAATCTCAACCTGTAACTCTTTAACAAATGCCATCAATTACGTAATCTACATAAGCATCTCATTGACATAATAATCTTTATCTTTTGTTGAGGATTATGGATCAATTTTAAACCACACAATCTCCTCTTCTAACGATTAAAACATGGCTGTTAGGAAAGAGTTTTCTTCCTAGATCTGGCGGTTAGTGGCTTATAGCTCATCAAGCTTGGCTCTATTTGATAACTTGCCGATTTCACCTATTAAATCACATAGTTGAAACAAATACTAAAAATGGAAGAAAAAAGAATAATCAACTATTAATCATAGGTAGACCACACTATTAAATCCCATTGACCAACTACTTTGATACCAAATCTAATCTATAAATAGTACCTAAATGTGCCAACATTTACCTTGGATACTTTTATCAACTTATTAATTTTAAATTATTAATTCTTGATTAAATTGTCTCTTATTTTTTTTACATACTTATGCATTCAAATTAAGTAAATAAGTGATTAACTCAGAAAATTTGAAATGAATGCAAAATAAATAAAGTACTCATGAAACTGAATTGATAACAAAGTTCACTCACTGCTCTCAAAACATCTCTGAGTTTGATTAGAACATGAATCGATCTATTTCAATGAAAAGTTATTACAACACAATGGTCTAATGGGCCTTTGTTTGGACTAATCCCAACACAACAATAACCTTTCACAAAGTCTTAGAATACCTAGCTAGACCTTATACCTTCCCATTGCATGAGAAATCTTGCCTTCCTGAAGTTCTTCACCAACAAATCACTTTCATATACCTATAAAATGTATTTAATGAACTCAAATTATGAAGTTCCAAATATGTATAGATTCATCTTAGAGTTTAGGACAAACCCCTTGTTTACACTAAGATTTGAAATCTTCTCCAAGTCTCTCAAAACTTGAGGTCTATTAAAGTTGATACACAATCTATCTAAGATTTACTTTGAAGCATTAAAAAGTATATCAAAATCATCAAATCCTAAAACTCCACATATGGTTGGAACTAGCTCAGAGTCTAGAACACATCTCTAGTTCACTCTAAAGTCTGGAAGTGCCTCCAAGTACCTTGAACCTAAGGTTGAGTGAAAATAAGTCCTTATGTTTGCCTTGTCTCCACAAAAAATCCTTGCTTCAAATACCATTTTGTGGGCTTTATATAATTTTTGAAACTTGTAGCCCACTTGATTGGGCCTTATCACTTTTGGATAGTAGGTCTATGGTTCAATCCTCCATACTTACCAATAAGTTTATAAAAAGGCTTTTAATCCCACATTATTCATGGGATATTACAATGAAGGCTTAATAAAGCCTTATCTTCACCATGCCATTCATGTATTTGGCCATGTTGTCCATCATATAGAATTTGATGGTTATATAGTGGTTCGCATGTTGAGTTTCACATGGATTTAGGCCACCTCATGCTTCGTTTGTTACTTCTCCATGTACATTGGAATAGAACCTTTGAACTCAACCTTGGTATCGTGAATATTACATAGATTTAATATAGTCAAATTATGACTATAATTTACAATTAAATATACCCAAAGAAATAATTAGGAAATAATAATAAATGATGGGAAGCCATGTGGTGGCTTGAGGACTTGTTGACCATTTTTTGCCTAACAGGCCAAAAATCGGTCTCCTTCTGTCCCTGCTGTTCTAGGTCATTTCATTTGTTGATTTTGCATGAATCTATCCATTTATATGGACTCTCTATGAATTTCTATGGACTGTCCAAGAATTTCTATGGATTCTATAGGTCTATTTATATGGACTCTGTAGGTGAAATTTCTATGGACTCTGTAGGTCTATTTCTACAGACTCTGTAGGTGGAGTTTCTACTGATTTTACAAAGAAGATTTTTCTACAGACTTTACAAGTCAGACTTTTGGTGCATGAAAGATCAATTCAAAAAGTGCTAGGTTTTGAAAGGCTTCTTTGGGCTCTTGTCTAAAGAAATTCACAAGGAAGGCTGGTAGCTTTAAACCATTGAACCATTGAATTGGTTCAATGCCTTGGTTCAATCGACCTTGGTTCAATCGGCCTTGGTTCAACCACTTGGTTAATCGCTTGGTTCAATCGGCAAAGTTCAACATGGAAGGTTCAAAGGCTTAATGTGCAATGTTGAACCATTGAACTATTGAACCATTTTTGGTTTAATGGGTTAGTTCAATGGCTTGGTTCAAGGGGGCATCCCAAAGCCGAAGGTAGGTGCCCTTACGGAGGGTAGTTCTAGGTCCAAAAGCCCTTGCAGAGGGTAGGGGGCATTTCAAAGGTAGTCAAAGGATTTCTAAGGGTGAAAAAAATACTTAAGGCTTTGAATTCCTTCAGACTTTTTGTCTGAAGGAATTCCTTCAGACAAAAAGGTCGAAGGAATTCGGAAGAAGGCCACTAGCACAAAGAAAAGCCAAGGAACCCGAAAGAAAAGGACAAGGACTGAGAGAATTCTCATGGAATTTTGTCTGCAAGAAAATTGTCCATAGGAAAATAGTTTGTAGGTAAAAAACCCATAAAAAAGACCCAACAAAATTTACCAAGGATGGTGACATCCTAAAAACTATCAATTTTAAGGAGACGGACTAGCCGTTGGGTATTCAATTTCAAGGTGACGACTGTGTGAACATTAATTTTAAGATAGTGAAATAGCCATTTGCTTTTGAATTACTTGAGTGCCAATCATGAAAGAGCCCAAGGAATGTAGCAACCCACCAGAAGATCACCCTCGAGGGCTAAAAGAGAACAAGGAGACAAACCAAGATAAGATAAGGTGCATAAAGAGACAAAGAGGAGGCAAGTTATTACCAGATGGTCACCAAACAACATGGCCTATTTTTCTTCCAGTTGGCATTTATGAGGGGATAAACCATAGTCTATTTATATAAAAAAGTCACAACCATGTTTTTTCATTAATATGGAACACCAAAGTTAAAGCAGGGGCCAACAATCAGACGATTTCCTCTTCTCAAGGTTCTAAATGCACATGGGCCACTTGAAAAAAGAGAGCCAAAATATTTCCCAAGAAGCACAAAGTTCTCTTCCTCTTTCTATATATTGTAAAAATTCTTATTTGAGAAGGATCCACTCTCTTATCCTTAAGGCAAAACTTTGCCCAAAAATCTCTTGGGCTTGTAAGGCAGAGCTGCCAGATTTTACCTTGAATCAGGGCTTAGCATTTTTACCTCCATCTGGACTTGCACTTTAAAGTATATGTTTTTTTTCTTCTTTTGTGTTAAGTCATTGTCTTTCATGCTTTTCATAGATCGATTACAGCATGTCCAGTGCATTGTGAAGTCTCCTTTCTGTAGGTCTACCAAAAGTGTCTACAAAAAGAATATAGGTGCCTGCGAATAGGCTATCAAAGTGTGTCCCAGAACACCTTTCCTAGTTCCTTCCTCCCTGTACTTCCACAGACCACTAGTTGACTGTTGTAGAAGAGCTTCCAACTTTAGATGAAGTGTATGGGCACTTCTTTTTGGTGAAAAGTGTATATTTAGGTTGGGTGGGTCCACTTTTTTGGTGTATCACCTTTTCATTTTTAGGCTTAGGTTATGTTTTCAGCATTTCTCTCTCTCTTTTCATCCCCCCCCCCCTTTTTTCATTTTATTTGTTAGCAGTAGGAGAAACCAGGGCCTAAAAGATACATCAAAGGGAGGTATCCCTTATCTAGAGACTATCCCCTCCATCTTCACTAGTCCCATAGGCAAGAGGGGAGTTTCCATTGTTACGTGTGGAAGGTAAGAACTTAGCCTCCTACCCTAGGTGCAATCCACTACATCAATAGTTTTTGGCACACCTGGTGGGACCAACTAGGACAAATTTTGTCCAAAGAGTTGAAGATTCTTTGGTGTGTTCTTCAACCAACCAGCCTTTAGAGGCTTTTACATCAACACTAATGGTGACTCTGAGTTAAATCAATTGGTTAAGTAGTTTTGGTACCATACCATCAAGAAATAGTATTCTAGTATGTATAATCCCATTGCTCAGAGCCATGGACCCTATTTTCCTTGGCCAACATGGCTATGATCATCACCAGCCTTATGTTGATCCTTATTAGGTCCAATATGACCAGTCCTAGCCCTATCATGAGCTATATTAGCCTTATGCCCAGTCTTCTCATTGCATCACTTCTCCCACTCAACCCAATCTCTTTGCCAATCAATCTATTTCTGCCTTCAAATGAGCACTGCTGGAATACACAAAGTATGTAATAGATATTGACACTAGAAGGGGATGTGGCCAACAAATTATTGATCATGTCATCCATCAAGTGAGAAATGCACTGGATCAAGTTAAGAGTGAATGGAATCCTATTGAAAGAGCCAACTGGCAAAGGCTTACAAGTGAGATGCTGGATGTGAGTGGTATGATTGCATCTTTGGAAGAGAAGCTGAGTATTTATGAGAGGCAGCCTTACCAAGTCTATCAACCTACATACTCACTACCCCAAGCATCATATCAGTCATATACAACCCCTGCTTATGAGCTAAGTCAAGCCTGTCAAAGTCCTTTCCCCAATCATGTTGAGGAGAGTTTCGAGATAGTAAATCTTGTGTTTAAGGCTAATCTTGATAGATAGATTGAATTGGCAAATCTTCAAATGTAGTAGTCTATTTTGGTAGTAAGGGAAGTGGAATATAAACCCTCACTACCCTCTCACATTATGGCCCCATCACCCCAAAAGGAGATGCCTAGTCTGAATATCTTTAGCTAGAATAAAGTGGTTGAGTCATGGAATAGCAAGGAGGAGAAAGACATTGTCCAAGAGTGTGAGGTACAAAATGAGGTTAATCCTTTTCAAGTCCCTCCCACCCTTCCTTAAAAATCTTCTTGAATTTCATGGCAACCTTCATGTACTCCCCATCTCTATAATGACTCCTATAAGCTCCAAGAGGTGCAAAATGAGGATAATCTAGCTAAGCAGATTGAGGTGTTGGAAGCTAAGATGAGACTACTTGGAGAAAGAGAGATGGAATTTTTAGACCTTGTAGAGGAGCTGATGCCAAAAGACACCCCTTCCACCAATCCACAAGCTAATTTCAATATTTATGAAGTGTTGGTATAGTGGAGGGACAAAAACTAGGAAATTTTGGCCCAAGGTCTACCCCCTCCTATTCTAGAGAAAACTCCTTGTGTGCCAAATCCTTTCTATCATATGACACTTGCTCATTCTGACTCATCTGATGCATCAATCGATCTTGCCTCTAACCTTATATGCCTAGCTTTTTAGCATGCCTCTTTTCAGATAACTCTTCTTGTACATGAGTAAACCCTCCCAAATCTTCTCCAACCTCCTTAAGTCTTTCAATATGATCTCCAAATTCCAAGCTTGAAGAAGGAACATCATGAACTAGCTCAGGGCCTTGAAGAGGATAAAGTTGCTGCCTATTCATAAGAGAAAGATTCCAATCCCAAGATCATGAGTTGGAAGTAAATAGTGGAATATTGGGGCAGAAAGGAAGAGGAGGAGAAAGGTTTTGCTCAAAACCTTGAAGAAGATGAGGCTACTCCTGCGCTCGATGATGATTGTGATCTCCAAGAAAGACTCTTCCAAGAAGATATAGATAGGTGAATTACAGATTTGGAGTTTAGAATGAGTCTCCTCAGTGAATGTGTGATGGACATTTCAAACCAAATAGTAGATTCCATGTCTAAATATACTCCATCCACACACCCCCAAGAAAGCTATCAGGCCTTGCCTGATATAGATTATGCTTAGTTTATGACTGACCAGGGAGATTTCATGAGTATGGATGAGGAGGAGATCACCATTAATGTCATGGAAGAGCATGGACAATCTCTTTTCCATGTTTTTAATGATTCATTTGAAGTCATTGGGGCAGGATGCACTATTCTTCAAGGAAGCTATGAGTTGGATAAGAGTGGAGAAGGCAACATTAGGACTCAAATAAGTATGCAAAGGGGCTGCAGGCTTTCATATTTATCCTTTTAGGAGGTTGGTGAATCTGAAGATATTTTTTTTGAAATCATCAAGGAGGATGGTCATACCATGGAACCTGAGCATCAGGCAAAAGAGAACAAGCCAGTCAATGATGTATGTCAAGGGGCTTATGGTGATGAGCCAGCATCGATTGATTTCTTGATGAGATACACCAGCATGAAGAACCAACAGGAGGTAAGCTTCTAACAACAAATAGAGTACACATATGTTGGAATCATGTTTGAATCTTCACTTGGATACCAACTAATCTAGGTGATAAGCAAGAGGAGCAGGTCACCAAATCTCCTTTTCATTTAGCCACTTGTTTGGCACCATAAGTCTTCTTGCCAGAAAGGGGAATTAAGAAGTTTTACCTTTGATCTAGGAGGGAAGAAGATGTACCTGGTTAGTTGTATATAGTAGTTGTTTTCAGTTTCTTTTCTTGCTTTCCCTAAGTGTAATTTGCACAGTTAGTGTTTTTAGCCTTGTGTGATTTCCTTTGTGTGTGGGGTAAAAAGCTTCATGTTTGATTCTTGGATCTATTGGGGCTATTGCTAACCTTTATTCAAAGCTGCATTCTAACTCTACACCTAATGGAATACAAGGTAATTGGTCTCTAAGCATAGCAGGCATGCTTCCCCTAGGAGTCACCAATTTGTTGACCATTTTTTTCCTAACAGGACAAAAATTGGTCCCCTTCTGTCCCTGCTATTTTGGGCCATTTCATTTGTTGATTTTTCATGAATCTATCCATTTCTACAGACTCTCCAAGAATTTCTATGAACTCTCCAGGAATTTCTATGAACTCTACAGGTCTATTTCTACTGACTCTGTAGGTGAAATTTCTACAGACTCTATAGGTTCATATCTACAGACTCTGCAGGTGGAGTTTCTACTAATTTTGCAAAGAAGATTTTTCTATGGACTTTGCAAGTTAATCTTTTGGCACATGAAGGATCAGTTTAGAAAGTGCTAGGTTTTGCCAGGATTCTTTGGGCTCTTATCTAAAGAAATTCACAAGGAAGGTTGGTAGCTTTGAACCATTGAACCATTGAACTGGTTCAATGCCTTGGTTTAATCAGCCTTGGTTTAACCACTTGGTTCATTTAGTTTAATCGATGAAGTTCAACGCAAGGTTCATCGGCCTTGGTTCAATCCAGTTGGCTCAACACTTCAGCTTGGTTTAACACATTGGTTAAATGCTTTGGTTCAATCACTTGGTTCATCAGATAGTTTAATGAGCTTGGTTCAACACTCAGTTCAAAGGCTAAGTACGCAGTGTTGAACCATTGAACCAGTTCAACACTTGGTTCGATCAATGGGTTCAACATTTGGTTCAATCACTTGGTTCACCATGAAAGGTTTAAAGGCTCAATGCATAGTGTTGAACCATTAAACCATTGAACCATTTTTGGTTTAATGGGTTGGTTTAATGGCTTGGTTCAAGGGGGCGTCCCAAAGTTGAAGGGCAGGTGCCCTTATGGAGGGAAATTTTGGGTCCAAAAGCCCTTGCAAAGGGTAGGGGTCATTTCAAAGGCAGCTAAAGGATTTCCAAGGGCACAAAAAAGACTTAAGGCTTTGAATTCCTTTAGACTTTTTGTCTGAAGGAATTCCTTCAGACAAAAAGGCTGAAGGAATTCAGAGGAAGGCTGCCAGCACAAAGAAAAGACAAGGAACCTGAAAGAAAAGGACAAGGACTGAGATAATTCTTGTGGACTTTTGTTCATGGGAAAATTGTCCATAGGAAAATAGTCTATGAGGAAAAAACCTATAGAAAAGACCCCACAAAATTTTCCAAGGACGACAACGTCCTGAAAACTATCAATTTTAAGGAGATGGACTAGCCGTTGGGTATTCAATTTCAAGGTGACAGCTACGTGAATGTTAATTTTAAGATATTGAAATAGTTATTTGCTTTTGAATTGCCTGAGCACCAACCATGAAAAGATCCCAAGGAATGTAATGACCTACCAGAAGATCACCCTCGAGGGCTGAAAGAGCAAAAGGAGACAGACCAGGTTAAGACAAGGTGCATAAAGAGATAAAGAGGAGGTGAGTTATTGCCAGATGGTCACCAAATGGTGCAACCTATTTTTCTTCTAGTTGGCATTTATGAGGGGATAAACCATAGTATATTTATAGAAAAGAGGTGTGGCCATGTTTTTACATTAATATGGAATGCTAAAGTCAAAGCAGGGGCCGACAATTAGACGGTTTCCTCTTCCTAAGGTTTAGAATGTACATGGGCCACTTGAAAAAAGAGTGCCAAAATATTTCCCAAGAAGTGCCAAGTTCTCTTCGTCTTTCTATATATTGTAAAAATTCTCATTTGAAAAGGATTCACTCTCTTAGCCTTAAGGCAAAACTCTGCCCAAAAATCTCTCAGGCTTATAAGGCAAAGCTGCTAGATTTTACCTTGAATCAAGACTTAGCATTTTTACCTCCATTTGGACTTACACTTTAAATTATATGTCTATTTTCTTCTTTTGTGTTAAGTCATTATATTTCATGATTTTCATAGATCGATTATAGCATGTCCAATGCATTGTGAAGTCTCCTTTCTATAGGTCTACCAGAAGTGTCTACAGAAAGAATATAGGTGCCTGTGAATAGGCTGTCAAAGTGTGTCCCAGAACACATTTGCTAGTTCCTTCCTCCCTGTACTTCCATGGACCACTAGCTGACTATTGTAGAAGAGATTTTGACTTTAGATGAAGTGTATGGGTGCTTCTTTTTGGTGAAAAGTTTATATTTAGGCTGGGTGGGTCCACTTTTTTGGTGTATCACCTTTTCATTTTTAGGCTTAGGTTCTATTTTCAACATCTCTCTCTCTCTTTTCACCCCCCCTTTTTCATTTTATTTGTTAGCAGTAGGAGAAACTAGGGCCTAAAAGATTCATCAGAGGGAGCTAGCCCTTATCTAGAGACTCTCCCCTCTAGCTTCGCCAGTCCCATAGGTGAGAGGGGAGTTTCCATTGTTGTGTGTGGAAGGCAAAAGCTCGGCCTCCTACCCTAGGTGCAATCCACTGCATCAATAGGACCCACCACATGGACCACTTATAAATTGGAACATGTTGATAACTAGATGCTCCATAATTCTGGGGGTGGTAGGGTTCCCTTTCAAAGAAAAGTAGACTCTATTGGCTATAGTCCTCATAGCTAGCCCTTTTGCTCATGACCATCGGAGACGGAAGGTATAATAAAATTGAATGTCCCCTTCTAACTTTTACCATGTGTCACTTCTTGATTGGTTCATTTGATGTGCTAGCATGGTGCCATGTCACTTACGACACCCTATTTTTCCCTGTTGTAATAAAACTTCAATCGGCCATAACTTGAGCATCCTGACTCCATTTTGCATTCCATGAGAAGCACCAAAAAGCTCTCAATTATCTCTATGTTATGCAATCACTTTGATCAGAATATAAAGACTTCAATTTTTGACAAATGGAGAGATCCACCTGGATTGAACCTCCCCACTAAGTGTTTTTGGACCCCAAAAGCATGGTCTCCATTAAAATGCTCTGCAACACATCAATTATAGAACTAGATAATAGATTATCATATAAATGGTAAAATTTATGTTGAATCATAACTCAAACTATAAATGCCTAAACTCAAGGCATGAGTTACACTAATTCTTGTGATTATCATTAAGATCACAACATTTATTAGTTGTTTGCCCATTTATCACATCTTATAAGTGGTGAACTACCAAACACTACAAAAATAACCAATGCAAATACAAAACAAGTTTTTTAATGTAAAAAAAATACATTAAATGTTGTAACCATGTTGAAATGCATTACACAAAACATAGGTCTTACTATACTAAACAATTATGGTCATTGACCATGTCATAATTCATTACCCTAACATGGGTCTTAAAATGCTAAACAATATGGGAATAACTTAAACTATATAGTGTCTATCATTAAAAATATCTCCCAATAGGTATACAAGTGCATCCAATCATACACATGACAAAAATAGATGAATCCTAAAATATCAGTTTTTCTAAAACAAATATTGTAAGAAAATTAAATCATTTTCAACAACCTATGTAATATTATCAAGCCCCAAAGTTGATCAATGAGTTAGATATTTCAACAATAAACTCATAAATCTAATACTGGATATTCCAAAAATAGAGATTTTCAAATACAAGTGTGAGAATTAAAAACTTCACGTGATAAACCTGTCTCCAAGTGTTCCCACCATAGTAGCTCTATAATTGCATATATCAATCCACTAATCATGACATCATGAAATTTATAAATTGTTTGCCAACCCTCTTAATTAGATTTCCCTATTTAGTTGGTGAGGTTTCTTTAGTGGATTAACTAATATTTATATGGGTTGATTAAACTTCATTAATTACTTTATTGATAGGTTTGTAAACCATCTTAGTCTTACCATTTTTAGGATGGAGAGAGGGGTGAAATTTCCAACAATAATCTATATGATGTCCACTCATATGGAAATGAGTGCAAATATTATTCTTATATGAGGTCCCCTTTTTGCCACTTCTCATTTTCCCATGATGAGAATGGTCTTTAATACTTTCAAGTTACTTCAGTAAAGCTTGTCTTTTCCAAAAATATGTGGCACAATGGTTATTCAATCCAAAAAATGTACATGGAAAAGAATGTAACATATTCTAAATATCATAACCAAACTTCTCAGATGGATCAAAAGATTTAATATTACATTTATTATTGGTGTTATTTATAGTGTAGGACTTAGGAGGTGGAATCTCAATACCTCTCTTACCTGACATCTTACACTATACATTTGTTTGCTTTGCTAATGGCCTTGGATCTTGGCTATTAGGAGCTTGTCTTCTTTCAACAGTGGAGGAGTTCTCTCCAACATCCACTTTCTCACTAGCATATCCTAATCCTAAAAAATAAGGATGATTATCGACCTATATTGGATTACCAGTACCTTGGTTACGCTTGCCAAGGCCATTTCCATTAAATCCCATTTTAAATAATAATTTGGATCTAATGCCTCTAGTATGATTTTCAAATGAACCAAAGACATAATTACCTAAATCTGAAACTAAATGGGAGGAAGAAGAAGATTCTCATGGTTAACAACTTATAGTGCATTCATCTATCATATTTTTTACATCTAAAGTGGAAGGATTTTTATTCTTTTGTTCACTTTGTAACTGAGATAAGATCTTATCTTTGGCTTGAATCTTAGTCTAAAACTCTTTAACAAATGCCATCAACTACTTACTATGTATAAGCATCTCATTGAAATAATCCTCTTTTACTTTTGTTGAGGATTGTGGCTTAGTTTTAAAATGCATAATCTCCTCTTCCAAGGAGTAAAATTTGGCTCTCAAGAAAGAGTTTTCTTCCTGGATCTAGTAGTTAGTGGCTTCAAGCTCATCAAGCTTGGTTCTATTTGATAAATTTCCCATTGCACCTATTCAATTCGAAAGTCAAAACAAATGATGAAAATGGAAGAAAAAACAATAACCAACTATTAATCACAAGTAAACCACACTATTAAATCCTATTGATCAATTTCTCTAATACCAAATTTGATATATAAATAACACCTAAACATGCCAATATTTACCTTGGATACTTTTATCAACTTATTAATCTGAAATTATTAATTCTTGATTAAATTGTCACTTTTTTTTAGGTGCTTATGCATTCAAATTGAGTAAATAACTGATTATCTTAGAAAATCTAAAATTAATATAAAATAAATAAAGTACTCATGACACCAAATTGATAACAGAGTTCACCTATTACTTAGGATACATATCTGGGTTTGCTTAGAACATGAACTGATCCATTTCCATGTAAAGTTATTACAAAATAATGGTCTAATGGACCTTTTTTTGGACTACTCACAACATAGTAATAGCCTTTCACAAAGTCTTAGAATACCTGACCAAACCTTACACCTTCCTGTTGCATAAGCAATCTCACCTTCTTGAAGTTCTTCACCAACTAGTCACTTTAATGGACCTACAAAATGGCTTTAGTGAACTCAAATTAGGAATTTCCACATATGGTTAGATTCATCTTAGAGTTTAGGACAAACCCCTAGTTTACATCGAGATGTGAAACCCTCTCCAAATCTCTTAAAACTTGAGATTTCTACAAATTGGTCTATTAAAGCTAAAACATGGTCTATCTAGGCTTCACTTTGAAGCATTAAAAAATACATCAAACAACATCAAATACTAACAATCCACATATGGTTGGAACTGAATCAAAGTTTAGAACAAATATTTAGTTCACTCTAAAGTCTATAAGTGCATTTGAGTACCTTAAAACTAAGGATGAGTGAAAATAGGTCCTTAAGTCTGCCTTGTCTCCATGGAAATTACTTGCTTCAAATACCATTTTTTAGGCTTTATATATTGTTTGAAACTTGTAGCCCACTCAGCTGGGCCTTATCACTTTTGGATGGTAGGTCCATGGTTTAAGCCTCCATACTTACCATTAAGTTTATAAAAAGGCTTTTAATCCCACATTATTCATGGGAGATTACAATGAAGGATTAATAAATCCTTATCTACACCATCCCATTCATGGATTTGGCCACATACTCCATCATAAAAACTTCAACGGTTATATAGTGTCTAGCATGTTGGGTTTCATGTGGCTTTAAGCCACCTCATGCTTTATTGGTCACTTCTCCATGTACATTGGAATGGAACCTTTGAACTCAACCTTGGTATTGTCAATATTACATGGATTTAATATAGTCAAAATATGACTATAATTTAAAATTAAATATACCCATGGAAATAATTGGGAAATAATAATAAATGGTGGCAAGCCACATGGTAGCTTGAAGACCCACCACATGGACCACTCCCGAATTAGAACATGTCAAAAACTAGATGCTCCATAATTTTGATGGTAGTAGGGTCCCCTTCTAAACAAAATCAGACTCTATCAGCTATGGTCCTCATAGTCACCACTTTTTCTCTTGACCATCAAAGAATAAAGGGACAAAACACTCAAATTTCCCCTTCCAACTTTTTCCACATGTCACTTCTCAATTGGTCCACTTGACATGCTAGCATGGTGCCATGTCACTTGTGACACCCTATTTTTCCTTATCATAACATAACTTTAGTGGGCCATAATGTGAGCATCCAGACCTTATTTTGAATTTTTTCAGAAGCACTAAAAATCTCTTGATGAGCTCTAAACTATGAATTCACTTTTATTAGAATATGAAGAATTAAATTTTTGAAAAATGAAGAGATCCACCTAGATCAATAGTTTCTATTTCAATTTCTCTTCAAATGTAGTAGAATATGAAGGCTTGATCCATGGCCTTCAATGGCCCAAAAAAGAGGAATCAAAATGTTGCAAGCATATGGGGACAATGAGCTCAGAGTGAACTAGGTTAGAGGCTTGAATGTTACAAATAATCCTTTGATGAGGTCCTACAAAAATAGAGTTTGGGACCTAACTGAAGATTTTGAAGCCTTTGACATTCAAGCTATCCCCAGAAATAAAAACTAACATGTTGATAGGTTGTATCTATGGGAGCTTAGTTTGACATTCCAAGTGAGCTAAAAGAAGCCAAGGTTCAGCCACATGTCAAAGTGGTGGTGAGGCCATCAGTACTAGATAATGAATCCCACTAGTAGGTTTTTGAAAGTGACAAGCAATTTGCTTGTTTCTTAAATTAGGAAGTTGAGTTCTCCTCTACCAATCAAGGTAAATTGCATCATCAATATGAGGATCAAATTGTTCAACTAAGGTCAAACAAACTTCTAATGGGATGGTTACACTTGAAGGCCTTTTGCATGAGGGGGACCATATGAGAAAAGAAAAGGTAGTAATGTCTACCAACAAAGAAAACTATGAGAGAGTCCTCATCTTCAAGGATAAGATTCTCAAGCTCAAGAAGGTAAGAAACAAGGCTAAGAGGCATGCTTTCATATCAATTTTCTAGGAATACATAAATATTTTTGCTTGGGACTATAATGACATGAAAGGTTTTGATCCAATGTTAGCCTAGTATACCATAAAATTGGAGGCCGATGTTGCGTGTAAGGTAGAAGCAAAGGCATATCAACCCCAAGATAGAAGAGATTATGAGGAAAGATCTAACCAAATTTATCAAATGCAAGATCATCTTTCCCATCAAACACTCATAATGGGTAACCAACTTGGTGCCTGTAAGGAAGAAGAGGGGGAGATTAGGCTATGTGTTGACTTCAAAGATTTGAACAAAGTCTCCTTGAAGGATCACTAGCCTCTACCATCCATGGAAAAACTTCTCCAAGTAGTTGTAGGTTCAAAACATTTTTCTCTATTGTATGGATATTCATTCTACAATTAAGTATGGGTAAAAGAGGAGGATCGGTATAAGACTGCCTTCACCACCAAATAAGACATGTATGTGTACTAAAAGATGCCATTTGGTTTATCAAACTCTAGTGTAAATTTCAAAATAGGCATAGACATGGATTTCTAAGGGTTTCTAAATCAAATGGTGTTGTATACTTAGATGACATCATGGTTTTATCCATTAATGCTTGTGAACACATGGACCACTTGAGGCTGATTTTTAAGAGATACAGGGAGTATGGAATCTCATTAAATCTCAAGAAGTACATATTTTCCATCCATGAAGGCAAGCTATTGGGCCACATTATTTTAAAGGAAGGGTTGTCCATTGATCCTAATAAAATAAGTGGCATCTTGTCCTTATCCTTACCCAAGCATAAGAAGGGACTCCAAAGTTTATTTGGGAAAATAAAATTTGTGAGGAGATTTATAGCTAGTTTTTCAAACTTGGTCAAGCCCATCACTATTATGCTGAATAAGAACCAAGTGTTCACTTTATCAAATGAAGGTAAATTGACATTTGAGGTTATCACGCAAGCCATTGGTCAAGCACCAATACTCATGAATCCTAGTTTATCAAGGGATTTCATATTGTATGCTTTTGCCAATATTGATAATATATCATTTTTGTTGATACAAAAGAATGGTAAAGGACTTGAGGAACCAATAATATTTTTTAGTTAGGGGCTTGAGGAGTATGAGGTGAGGTATACTTTTATAGAAAATCAATTCCTTATAGAAGTAATAAGCCTAAAAAATTTTAGGCCAATGCTCTTCAATAGTAGAAACTACCTTATGGTGCCTCATCCTGGAGTGAGAGACTTCCTTCTTAACAAAGACTTTAATGAAAAGAGAGTTGGTTGGATTACCAAGGTCATGGAGTATGACATGGACATCAAGGTTGCTAAGATAGAAAGAGTTAAATGCTTGTGTGATAATATGGTTGATGACCTTCATGAAGATAAAGAGGTCATATTGGTAACACAAGATAACCCACAAACATATACACCTCCACCTCACATTAGTTGGCTCCATGGTATGATGCATGTTTCTCTAATAGGTGACTACCCTCAAGGTGTGAAGAAAGAAAAAAGAAGGTATTTCAAACTTTGTTCCATACCTTATGTATTGTTTTATGGGATTTAAGTCATAAAGGAGCTCAATGGAGTGCTCTTAAGGTGTATAGATAATGACCAAGTAGCAAAGCTTTTGAAGCATTTCCATGATGGACCTATAGGAAGTCATTTTGCACCTAAAAATACAATAGAAAAGATAATGAGGGCTAGTTATTACTATCCCAACCTCTTCAAGTATGCTTATACATGGGTGAGGAAGTGTTATAAATGTTCTCTCTTTATAGGTAAGCAAATACTAGCATCTCTTCCTCTCAACCTGATTCAGGTAGAGCGATCATTCATGCAGTGGGGTTTAAATTTCATTGGAGTGATCAACCATCCATCAAGTATGGGGCATAAGTGGGTGCTTACCAAAACTAATTAATTCACTATATGGGTGGAATACATTACATTGAAGGAAGCCAATGAAAGTGTAGTCTTATATTTTTATGACAACATTATGACTAGGTTTGGTATTCCATCCACTATCATCTCTAATAATGCATTAGATTTTATCAATCTAAAAATAAGTGAATGGGCTCTCAAGATGGGCATATACCTCAGCACTTCCTCCAATTATTATCCTCAAGTAAATGGGCTAGCTGATTTCATGAATAAAATTTGATGAGGATCATCAAGAAGACTTTGAAGGAGAACTAGAAGACATGACACACTAATTTAAAGACAACCTTGTGGGCTGACAGGGTAACTCCTAAAGCTACTATTGGAAATTATCCATATGTTCTATTATATGGAAGGGAGGTAAAGTTACCAATTTTTCTTGATTTTCCTACATTATATCTACCCCATTAGCTAGATCTACTAAAAACTGAACCCATGAATGTGAGATTGGCAGAACTCATAGAACTTAAGGAGACAAAAAACCTTGAAATGAAGATGCTAGAGTCACATGAGGCTCAATTAAATAAATATTTTGATAAGAGAGCCATGGTAAGGGAATTTAGGAAGGGATACCTGGTCCTCAAATGGGATTCAAATAGGGCCAAACTAGGAAACCATACCAAGTTTGACATCTTGTGCAGTGGCCCTTATTTGATCTATGGATGCAAATAACATAACACCTTCTATCTCACCTAATTAGATGGAGAGGTATTACCCATCCCAGTCAATGGGTTTCATGTGAAGGCTTGTTATTAAGATTTTACAACTGTTATATATGTTTTTATATGTTTCATTTAGTTTTTTTCATGTTTTCTTCTAAGTGCCTTATGCATATATATTTTAGTTGAGTGTTTTCCCTTCCCTAAGTGCCTTGGGAAAATTTTGTTTCATTTTAGTTATTACTGTTGCTTCAAGAGAAATTTGTAGATAGAGCTAGCCTTTTACAAAAGTAGTGAATCCATGCCCAATGGATTGGATGAAGCAAATGAGTTGGGTTCCTCAAAGCATAGTAGGCATGCTTCCCTATGAGTCACTAAAAATGTTGGCCATTTCTTGGCCCACATACCATTATTTGCCTAAGTATGAGAAGATATAATTTTAAGCAAGAAATAGTGAGTTTTTAGAAGACTTTAGATTTTTGGTATCCCATGACTTAAATGGCTTTATAAGTTACAGAGTTACAAAACTCTAAAGTAGTAAGTAATAAGGTGTTAAGGACCCAAAACGGTCTTGAATAGAAGGCTTTAGGTTATCTCATTGGGAAGTATTTGAGTTTTCAAAAGGGGACAACTTCAAGTTTTTAGGGCAACACAACTTTTTCACTTCATATGAAATAAATAATGATAAACCCAAAGTAAGAAGCTCTAAAGGCCCTAAATTGGTCATGGGCATTACAAATCTAGTTTCTAGAAGTGAGTGACTTCCTAAGTTGTAAGTAATGAGATATCAAAATCTTGATTTAGTCTTTAAAGGTGTTTCTTAGGTTCTCAAAAGGACAAGTCTTCTCTAAAGAATACTCCAAGGGTCATTGACAAATTTGAAAGGCACTTCCTTCTCCAAGTGGATATTTGCAAGTTTGTTGAAGGCTCTTTTGAGCTTTGGGAGGACCATTTAAAATTTTCCAAAGGGTATATTTCCCTTTGGAAAAGATCATTTTTATAAGCCTTAAGGGTCCCTTACCCTTCAAGAGAGTCCTTATAAAAGCCCATGGAAAATAATTCTAAAGTAAAGGAACAAAAACAAAAGTCCAAAGGGTATGTTACCCTTCGAAACATGCCATTGACAAAGTTTTGAGGGGCCATTTTAAACTATTTTGAAGGATAATTTCCAAAGAAAGAGACCATTTCAAAATTATTGAAGGGTATCTTTCCAGAGGACCATTTTCAAAGGCCAAATGGAACTTTTCTTGGTGGGAGAACCATTTACAAAAGTTTGAAGGGATATACAAGAATATTGAAGAGTCTCTCACCCTTTAGGAAAGTCCATTTTGAAAAATTTGAAAGGCAATCGAAAAAGAAAGATCCTTCAAGGGAAGGAATATAAAGAAGTTTGAAGGGAAATTTTTTGAAGGAATTCCCTTCAAAAGAAATTCCTTTGAGAAATGATACAAGGCAAAAGTTTAAAGACTCAGATCCCAAAGTCATAAAGCTGAGAGATTTTGAAGAGTAAGTAAGCTCAGAGAACTCGAATTACTCTGCATAAAGTAAATCAAGATCCTCCAAGTACTTTACTTAAAAAATATTTACAAGCAAATGAGTAGATAGAGTCTGAAGTTGGAGAGATTAGAAAGTTTGAGTTACTCTACATAGAGTAAATCAAGATTCTTTAATTACTTAGCTTGAACATATTCATAAGTCAAGTAGCTTTGAAAAATTGAATTACACAATAAAGAGTAGATTAGTTTTCCAACATTGGTTGACTTAATAAGCTCAGTCTAATGACATTTTCTAAGGATTGACAATGCATGGGAGTCATGATTGGACAAATGAGAGGTTACCAAGTGGCACAAAGGCATCCAATTGGTAGGGATATTGATTATCCACATGCATCTATGACATAAAAATCCATGTTGTTGGCCAAGGTTCTGAGGTAGCTTCCAATGACCAATTAGTGCAAAGGGGAGTCCAAGTAGTTGGTAGATGGGAGTTTATGAAGTTTCTCATCCTTTAATATGGATTTCTCTCAAAAAATGACCATCCAACATAAAAGAAACATGGTTCAACCAAAATTTTCAACACATAGAGAGCTACATCCCTTTTTAACAAGACACATAAAGGGGAAGGTCACCATGCCATCTTTAACACAAAGATCAATGCAATCATGCCAAGAAGTAATATTTCAGTTGCTTGTGACATAGCTTCTCAAAATTTACCAAGGGAGTGACTTTAATGTAAAAATGGCTCAGTTAAATTGTGTGTCAAACCTATAATGATGCATTTTATGGAAAAAGGAGGACAATGGTGGTGGTTGTAGGAATTTATGATTTCCTTCCTAGTTTCTAACACATTCCCATTTTCTCTTCCCCCTTTTTTGTTATAAATAGAGGCCTTGGAGCCAATAAATTATCTTTAGACTAGTGATAAATTTACTTTACCAAAATCACTTTGTAAAAGACCTTTTGAAGTAATAAATATTAATTTCTACCTGTCTCTTGTCTAAAAATTGTGTTGAGCAAGCTTGTGCATGATGGCTTTGTGAAGAAGTGTTCTTCCATGCCCATTGTCCTTCTTTCTTGCCTATTTTTAGGTTTTTTCAAGTTAATTTCAGATCTGGACTTGAGATCTTTCTTCCATTAATACATTCTTGGTGTGGATTTTAAAATTCCTCTTTGCTTCATGTATGGTCTAGTGAGCCTAGTTTACAAAATACTTATTCAAATTAACTGGTTGTGAGGTTGTGTAAGTAAAATTAATCTTATGCTAAATTAGTGTTGATTCTTAGACTAATTGGATCATTTATTTTGGTGCATCACCTCCCTTATCTTATATTTCCTTTCATGTTATCCTCTTATCCCTTTTCCTTAGCCAAAAATATATTTTAGTGTGGGGATCAAGAGCTGAAGTGGAGCATCTAAGGAACTAGCCTCATTAAAAATCCTAGATGTTCAAACTCAACATAAGATACCCACATCCTAAGGTTGTTTCAATCCTTGTAGCTATAAGTGAGAGAGTCTGAAAAAATCTCCTATAAAGGGTGCAATTCCAAGCTACAACAGGTCTACTATATATGAAAACCAGTCCAAACTATTAGTTTTCTTATAATTTTAATTGTATCTAAAAATATTTAATGGCACTATTCCATCCTTGAAATTTTCATCAAGACTCAACCCAAATTATACTTGAACTTGGTTCACTATGTATTTATCTTCCTTGGTCAAAAACTACCTCTTTAACCCTTGATAGAAGCTCCCTAGGCTCGCTGACCAAATTAAGACACTTAGAAGCCTCATTCTTGATTTGAGCCTTATTGTATTTTTGACCTCTCTAACCCCCTCTCATCATTGATCTTCCCTGTATGAATGGCCATGATCCCTAGATCTCTCCTTAACTTTTCAACTTAATCCAAGCTAGTGCCACTTGGTAGCCTTGCATCTCTTTTCAATATCCTATTACTATCCTATCTACTTTTGTGACTATGCCACATATGGTATTGTATTTATCTTGTAGATCATTTACAATTTTTGAACCCAAATGGTCATTTCATGAGTGTTTACTTTGACATTTATATGCCTATATTTGATGTCTATGGGAATGTATTTGACATCTACATGACCATCACTTAGATATTTTAAATCCAATAGTTATTTGTCATAGCCTTAATTTGACATATACACACCTATCATTTGATGTTTGTGTGACTATTAATGATGTATGCAAGACCATCAATATTTGGGCCCCAATGGATGATTGTTGAGATTGAACTTTGACACTTACATGAATGTCATTATGCTGGAACATTTTTCTTGAGATAATTTGGTTGATGAAATTATTATTGGAGACTTTTATTTGCAAGTTTTTTTTTTGTTTTAGACACATTCCCTAAAAGTATTAGGTCTTTAGGACTTTTACGTTTGGGAATTTTTTTGTAGACAAAATGTTTAAATGAACTTGGTCCTTGAGAAAATTCTTGGATAATTTTCCTAACACAATTGTACTTGGCCTTTTACTATAGAAAAAATGTCCAAAATAATTTGCACTTTGGGATTTTTTTAGACAAAATGTTTGAAACAATTCCTAACACTTAGACAAAAAAAATTGAAACCATTAGCCCAAAGTAAATATTATCACGTAGCCTAAAATATTAATACATAACCAAATAAAAAGGCCCACAAGAATTGAACTTATCCAAATAAGACCCCAAAATAATATGCCAAGTAAAAGCATAGACAAATAAAAGGTTTTGTACTTAGTTTTTCAACCTGAAGGATATTCTAAATTTGTGATTAAACTATTATTGGATCTTTGAAGGATCAAATTAACTATGAAAACCTAAAGCTTGTGGAAACTTATTCCATGAACTTGAACTACTTTGACCACCATGAGAACCTCCTCTAATCCCTCTCTTTGCTCTTTAGACTTGTCCTTCAAATATTTAAAAATTACACTTTAAGCAATCTTAAAATGTTTCAAAACATGTGTTAACAACATGAGACCCTGGGACTGGTCATTCCATCTAGAATTCTACTCAAACCATTTAATCATTCTTTATTTGCACCCAAATCTCTAGAAACTACACTATATCTAGGTTGTTTTGTATGTGGGCTAAAAATCACCAACATTTTTAGTGACTCATAGGGAAGCATGTTTGTTATGCTTGAGAACCTAGATTATTTACCTTATCTGATCCATTGGGTATGGAGTCACCTCTCTCTCCCAACTGATCTAAAATGATATAAGGTTGGCCCTTTATGTAACTTACTCTTGAATAAAAAAGAAAATAAGAACAAAAAAACCAAAGGAAAGTACACTATGCACTTGAAGGAAATAAGGAAAAACTAATCTACTAAATAAATGTGAACAAAGAAACTTAGAAGAAAACATGAAAACTATTCTAATATGTATAGGTCTACAATTTACAAATATATTCCCCATGATTAAATGGAAAAGATTTAGCATCACTCGCTTGTGAAGAACTAGGATGGAAAACATCATCATTTTTAGAGCTCATGATGGGTGAGTCAAGATGTCTAATTGTTAACTCTTTTGACATGCTCTCAAGTGGAATAAATGGGACAAATATGTCTCCAATGTAGACATATTGGTCCATTTCTTTAAGGTTTGCTCCAAAGTGGACTATAGGAGATCTTATAAATTCTTTATTTGAATTTTGTTCTCTAAATTAAGCACAACATATGATGACTCCTCTAAATTGGTGCTTAGTTGACTATCTAGGCTTAGGTATAAAAGCTTTAAGTCATCCCAAAAGGTAGCTTCCCTTTGGTCATTTGAGATAATGCCAACTCCAACACCATCTTTTCTTTGCTTTCTCTGAAATGAGCCATAAAGTAGCTCATCAATCCACCTAAGGCCCAAAATTTCATGTTCTTATGGCTCTAAATCTAACCATTCTTCTTCATTATTGAATAAATTAGTACTATCTTCAATGGACAATTCATCTTGAGACTGGTCAGCTTCTTCAATGTGATTGGCAAGTTCATGTTCATGTTTTAAAAGAAGCAAGGATGGTTTAGAACCTCTACCTATTCCATAAAATCATGGTATTGTTTTTGTCATGCTTCATCCTGATCCTCCTTTTTCTCTATTTCTTCCTCTTGCTCATTCATGACCTCTCCAGCTTGGTTAGCTAGTTGATTGACTATGTCAATCTCTATACCTTGGTAATCTTCATCTATAGCCACACTGAATAGAAGTTCTTGGAATAAAACAAAATCCACTTTTCCCTTAGTTATATCTTGAATACACACCTCTATAATAATAAAGGCATTAGTATTGCTTTTAGGCTCTAATTCATCAAAGCCATGCCAAAAAGTTTGATCAAACCTTGACTCTTCTCCTTTTGAATGAAGTGGAAAACCTATCATCATCACTTGATCATGACACTTATGTTTTCCTCTTTAGGATCAACTTTGACTTCAAGCTCGTCCTCTATTCTTTGTAAAACATGTTCTTCATCCATGAGGGATATGGTGGGAGGGTGAAAATTTTCACCTTACTTGTAGCTTAGGAGAGTATCCTTCCAACTAGAGACCTCTAAGGCTCTTTTATGTGGTAATTGAAAAAGGGAGGGAGAGTCTTGAAACTTTGGTAATTTAAGTTCATTGAGTTGAGCTAACACCTCTTTTTCTTGGACTAGTTCTTAGATAGGTTGATAGACCACCTTAGCTAGCACCTCACATTTCTTCATTATGCACTCCTTGATTTATTTCCATGAGGGGAAAGCATAAGGCTTGGACACCTTTTATTTTTCTTTAATGGGTGTGGGAGAGGGTGGTTTCATAAGAGAGGATATGACATAGTTAGGGTTATTAGCATATGAGAGGATACAAGATGGGATGGCTTCATGTTCCTCAACTGATAAGGATGTGATTTAACAAGGTTAGCTAAGGGATTCATTTTGAGCATTAATGAGAGAGGTAAATTGGGTTATAGGTTTGGATACTCTAATTAAGAGTAGTTGATAGTCATTTTCTTTTCTATATTGGTCTTTCCTAACCAAGCATTCCTCTTGAAACCTCAACTCGTACTCCTAAACATAAGCTTGTTGTTCAAGATTCTGATGTTTCCTATAAAATTCTTTCTCCCCATCAATCTCTATAATTTTTTTCTAAAAATCAAACATCATCTCCTTGAGTCTCATTTTTTGTTGATTGAAGAGAGGCAAATTCTAATAAGGTTGATACATTGGATCTTGAGGGCCACTTGGGGTGAATCCATGAACATTTCTAACTTGATATGAAGGACAAAAAATGTAAGAAAACAGATATTGATCAAGTGGGTTATGATACATACCAAATGGTGGTGATTAGACACCTAGGCTACTTATACCAACTATTGTTGATTCAGAGTTGCCATTGGTTCTAATTTACTTGCTTTCAAAAGATCATTAGAGGAAATACACACCAACAATCTTTCCAATCTCTTGGACCTCGGTCCCAATGAACATGCTAAAACTATTACTACTCAAATTTTCACCCTAGGAGGGAATTATGTAGGATCCCTTCCAATTGAGTAGAACTATGGGAACATACCTATGTTGTGGGTCACCTATGGTGGGGTTGATCCTCTGGAGAAAGTTGGCTTCCTCTTTAATAATCACCTAAAACTAATTCTAAACTAATGATTCATAGTGAAAAGGGTCAGAAATAACATAACAGATCCTAAGAAGGTTAAAAGTTCATATACCAAATAAAAATAGTAAACTCCCATAAGTTTGAACCCACACTAGATATGTAGAAGATAATGCTAGCTCACATAATCTCAAGATCCAACTAATTTCATGAGTGTTTCATAGAATGAGTTTAGGTAGTAATGGATAAAGGCAAAGATAAATTCTATAGACTCACACTCAACATTTATCAATAGTAAAAAAACATGAATCTAGACCTGTAAATAGATTGAAAACACCCTAAAGAGGTCAAAAAGGAGAACCACGGATGAGGAAGATTCTCCTTTACATAATACCATAATGTACATCTCAATAGAGACATATCCAAGGCAAGAGAGAGTTAAATAAAGTCTTTATTTTCATCAATATGTAATTATTACAAATGCTTGATAGGGTTGAGACTAATCAAGATGAGCATATTTTTCAATATCTCAGAGAGTTCCCTACTCTTCAAGATCAAAAATATCCTATGAGAATCAAAAATCTAAGAGAGAGTGATTTCCAATGGAAATAATGGGTAATATAGAGAAAGGAGAGAAGAGAGATCACATTATCAAAGGATAATCAATGAGTTTTCACTTATAATGGGATGCTCCACCATTTGTTTGGTCTAATCAAGACTAGTCCATCATCAATTAATTACCCTGAATTAGCTTTAGTAGTCTTTGATCTCTTTTCATTGGATGAAAGAGAGGCACTAAAAGATAAGAATTAGTTTTACATGATGATTAATTACCTTGCTATGAAAGGAAACCCTTAAATGCTTTGTAAAATAATTTAATTCTTTGAACTACTTCTCTAACCACTAGATCCCTTTACTTTGATTTTCCATGCCATCTACCACACCATCTTTCACTTGTGTTCATGATGAGGACAAAATACCAATAACTAAAGCTAATTGAAGCATGCCATGCATGATTTGAGTAGTGGTATATCAAGTTAATGGCCATGTTGAAAGATGAGTTATTTTCTCATCATACAAATTATTTGCCTTTGTATGGGAAACTAAACCTGGGTCCACTATAGATGAAAACCAATCCAAACTATTAGTTTTCCTATAGTTTTATTTATCTATACAAAGCTTTAATGGTGCCATTCCATCCTTGAAATGTTCATCTAAACTCAACCTAGATTGTATTTGAACTCAATTCACTATGTATCTATCTACCTTGGTTTAAAACTACCTCTTCAACCCTTATTGGAAGCTCTTTGAGCTCACCAATCAAATTAAGACACTTCACAATCTCATAGTCAATTTGATCCTTATCAGCTTTTTTACCTCTCTGACCCCTGCTCACCATTGATCTTCCCTATATGAATGAATGTAAGCCCTAGATCTACCCTTAAATTATCAACTTAATTAGATTTGGTTCCACTTGGTAGCCCCACATCTCTTCTCAGGATCTTATTGTCAGTTTATCTTCTTTTGTGCTTACACCATGTGGTTATATTGCATTCATCCTAGAGATCCTTGGTAATTTTTGATCTCAAACAGTCATTTCATGAGGCTTTACTTTGATGTATATATTCTTGTATTTGATATATACATTAATGTATTTGATGTCTATGCAACTGTCACTCAGATATTTGAAATCTAATGGTTATTTTTCATAGCCTAAATTTAATGTCTATGAACCCATCATTTAGCATCTGTATGACCTTGAATGATGTCTATGAGACCATAAATATTTAGACCCCAATGGAAGACTATTAATCTTGAACTTTGACACTTACGCAAACATCACTCTACTAGAACAATTTCCTTGAGATAATTTAGCTGATGTAATTATGTCTTCAGGACTTTCATCTATGGGTTTTTATGTTTTAGCCACTTTCCCTAAAAGAATTAGGTCTTTGGGACTTTTTCATTCAGGATATTTATTATAGACAAAATGTCCAATAGAACTTGGTCCTTGGTAAAATTTTCTTGGATAATTTTCTTGACATAATTATACTTGGCCTTTTATTGTAGATAAAATGTATGAAAGAATTTCAACTTCAAGATTTTTGTTTTAGATAAAATGTCCAAAACAATTCCCAACACTTAGTAAAAAAACTTGAAACCATTACCCTGAAGGAAATATTATCACTTGGACCAAAATATTAATACTTAGCCAAATAAGATCCTGAAATAATATGCCAAGTAAGGACTTAGCCAAATAACAAGTTTTGCACTTAGCTTTTTAGCCTACAGGCTCTTCTGAATTTTTGCTTGAACTATTTCTAGATCTTTAAAGGATCGAATGAGTTAGGAAAACTTGAATCTTATGAAGACATGTTCCATGACCCTAAACTACTTTAACCACCATGAGAACCTCCTTAGATCCCTTTCTTTGCTCTGTAGACTTTTCCTTCAAATATTGACAAATTACACTTTAAGCAAGCTTAAAGTGTTTCAAAAGCTTTATGAGCAACATGAGACCTTGGGACCACTCATTCCATCAAGAATTCTTCTCAAACCATTTGATCATTATTTCTCTACACTATGGCCTCTAGAGATTTCACTATATCTAGCTTGTTTTGTATGTGGTACGAAAATGGCCAAAAGTTACATCAATGAACATAAGACATGCACTTCATGAACAACCTAAAAATGGATGAAAACTCAATTATTATTACTTAAAAGGTGTTTTAGTACAAATTTTGGTAGATTTTTTATATGGCCAAAATCAAAATCTAATAATATTCTCTAAAAATGATAATACATATAGAAAGGGAAGCCAAGGAGAGAGGAGATAAATCAACCATAAACTAGAGATGAGTCCTTATCCTAGTCATCCTTCACTCTTCATTCAACTCAACCTTCCGCTCAACCTTAAACTCAACCACCATATTCTAAATTATTATGTAGAACATCTAGTGTTTAAACACTATTTTCTTAGAATATATTATATGAGAGAGAGAGAATTTTGTTTGAATGTTTTGAAAATGTCAAAGGTCTCGTGCATGCTTTGATGGTCTCTAATCTTACAGAGATATTCATCATCTTTAGTTAACTACTTATGAAAAAAAATTCAATCTCCTTGAGACTTTAAATATCTCTAGTTAGTTGTTATCTTCATTGTATATTTTATTTTGACTTCATCTATCTTTCTTGTATATTGAAGTTTGACTTTATTTATCTTGCTTGTATCTTGCATGCATGTTTCTCTCTTTTAACCTCCATAAATTGATCCCGGGTGGTAAATTAGGAGATATATTTATTTTTGTTCATTAAATGAGTCTCTTACTTGAACATAAGTATTTAAATTTGAAATTGTTCTTCAACTATATTCCTTCATTATTTCTTGTTCCTTCTCCAACTTTCTAGGGCTAATTAAAGGCTTTTTAAATCATCTTGAAGTTTGACTTGAATTTATCTAAAATTAGCTTCAAGGGTGGAATTAAAGAGAGGAAAATATGTTATTACATTTTTTGGAGACTAATTACAACCTTAATTTCATTTATAAAAAAAACACTTAACCCTTTCTTGATCTCTAAATAACTAAGAGCACATGTGTTTGATTAGGCAAGGTTGTTGCAAACACAATGCATTAATTATGCTTATGGATTGTATTATTAATAAAAGGTGGTCTATAAGAGAGAGATATTTTATTTTAATTTATTTTAATTTTTCATTAAATATATATTCTAATAGTATATTTTATGATGAACAATCACAATTCTCCATACTGGTCTTTCTTGGATATGTTTGTTTTCTCCATTTTGGCAAGCTTGTTGAAAGCACCATGAGAACCTAGAACTTGATGAATTTGAGTTATTTAATTATATAAGGAGTATAAATATTATTTTAATGTCATAAAAATTATTTCATAGACCTTTAAACAAATTTTCATATCCAAATTCCACATACAATTTCAAAAAATGCTATTTTGTGCTCTATAGGACTCAAGAAACCTTGATTTGGATTTGGGGGTCTAAAATGAGTTATAAGACTCAATAGACACTCATAATTTTATAATTTTATATTTATAAATGGATCATACCTGTAAAATTTTTAAAATCTTTAAAAATGGTTACCAAATGCTCAAACAAATATTCACAAAAAAGTGTTTGCTTGTTACCTACAGGGTAACCTAGAGATGTTGCCTATTATGAATTATTTTTCAATGTATAATCATGTATTAATAATTTTAAATTAATTATAAATCCTATTAAATAATTTTATTCCATTGGAATGAACTAAAACACTCATTTTTAAATCTATTTATGATCAAATTAGTCAAAACCCCTGATTTCGTTCATGGTGAAGACCTGTGTTTTACCATTTTATCTATCCTCAGGTATAATAAGGTAATGAAAGCAATTTAAAACATTAAATTAAATAAAATAATACCTTCATGTAAAATTTTAATATATTTCACATAGTAAAACTCAAAATATGCACTTTTTAGAGCTTACTAGCTTACACAATCTCATTTCTAAATGCCTACAGGTCTAATTTTTGGTCTTTTATTGAGTTTTATAAGGCTTAAATACCTAATTATTTTTTAATTATGACTTTAAATATTCTATATAATCATTCCAAACATTTTATATTCTCAAACAATCATGTGAACCTCTTAAAAATTTCATTTTATGATTGTCTCTCTTGCATGCTTGAAACCCTATAACTTGTAGGTTTACATTTATCCAATATTTACATTAAAATTTTTATTTAATAATGTTTATTAATTTTATTTATGCCCCATAATATCTCACACAAATCTTAATTTTAAAAAATAACTCAAAATTGCAATCACATCCCCTAAAACTGAGCTATTAGGGTTTAAGAACACATTGCCTTCTTAATGATTATTCATAAATTTAATCCCATATAACCTAAGAAAATTCATGAAATATTGATTTAATATGGGTATAAATATTATAAAAATACAATTATAAACAAATATTCTTGTCCTTCATGGAATGTACATCTAAAAATTACACTTACTAGCTTGCAACTAGTGTTCTATAGGAATAGAAGAAACTTCTACCATAAATTGGACCTATGAGATATTACTGAGAATGGTTTTGGATTGATGGATGTTTTAGGATATTTTGGATAGATTATTTAATATTTAATACATGAATGGATTCTTCCTAAAACCCTACACATAATCAATCTTGACCAATGGTAAAAAAAAAATTTGTCAACAAAACCACTCATTTGCCTTCTACTTCCAGCTCTTTTTATTGTTCATCAACTTGATAGAGACCCTCATATTAATTCCCTATAATTTATAAAAATTGTAAATATAAATTTTTAATAATTGGCTGAACCAAAGTGCCTGAATTTTCCTTAATTTAAGGTTTTATATCAGCCCTATCAAACCTCCCAATGAGTTTCTTATTAAATTTCTCATAGTTGTCTATGAGGTGATGTCCTAGGGTTATCAACTAATGGTGACACCAATAATGGGTGGCCCATTATAAATTTACTTTGATTAATCTTAGTTTCTACTCTACCTCCATGGGATGAAGCTCAAGATATGTACCTAATTTATCAATCCATGCCCTAGGTAATATTTTTGTTTAACTATCAAATGAGGGAAGAATAATATTCTTCAAAGCATCATGTAACTCTTGTCTACCCTAAGTACTGACCCTACCTCTTTTTCATGATACAAAATCCTTGAGGTCCATATCATTCCTAAACTGGGGTGGTTATGTCATATACTCATAAATATCCATCAAATCTATCCAAATGGAAGGTTGCTCCTTCCTTTCATGAGCTTGAGAGAATTTATCAAACCTTGTATTGTCAAAATCTACCATGTCACTATTTGACATGAAACCATAGAATCCCATACCTAGCCAAGATAGTGACTATGATAACACTATATTGTCCCATTTTGGGATAAAATAATCAACAAACATTTTTTCAACTAACTCTAATTCAAACCCTTGAACAAAATCACCAAGTTGAAATCAACAATTAGACTAGGCTTGCCAAACCCTAGTGACTAAAGTAGATTGGTGATTTATTCCTTGAAAAACCTCAAAAAATAATGAAATTTTATTTGAAAATAAATAATAATTTTTCAAACCCTCTTATATAAATAGATTAAAATCAAATCAAATTCCAAATTTTATTTTCAAAAAATATAGTGGAAATAAGAAAACTCAATATCTCTGAATATATTCCACATATGAATACATTTTATGGGTTAAACTAGAGATAAAAATATTTTCAAATTTATGAGACCCAAATTCAAAATTTTCTATTAAGTGAATGTGGCCCAAAAGTGAGCTCCAAACCAGAAACTAGGGCATTTCCCTACATATATAATTCTTGCCTTTTTCAACTATTAATCACAATGTAGTCCTAATAAAAGGGGTCTTAATTATAAAAAACTATTTGATTCCCATAAACAGCCCTAAAAACCTTGTGAATGGCTCCCAACAACAATCCAAGGCACCCCAACAAATAGTCACATTATCCAATATAAGTCACTACCCTAGAAGAGGGTTACATCAATGAATCATTGATTCTAAAATGTAATTACAACACCTAAAATTAGTGGTTCCCTTAGAATAAGTGGAGTTTTTCTTCCCCAAACCCTTATTTCCTTGATTTTTTTCATCTTCAAGTCACTTAGCCAAGCATTTCATTCTTTAGCCTCAAAATTAAATATCATAGATTCGTGATAACCTTTCAAAAGATCATCATACCATATTTTATACCAAATATTCCCATAAGTCCTCCCTAAAAAGGTGCACTCCATTTTGAGAGAGAGTCAAATTTAATTTAAAATATATTTTCCCTTTTATTCATTAAGGATTAAGCTAAATCTTTCTCAAAAGTTACCTTTTAAGTTATAATATAAAAAGGTATCTTTTATAACTCAAAGTTAGAAAAAATGTTTCCATTTTCCCCTTTCTTCCCTTAAACTAAGGGAAGCACCAAAATAAATAGACTAAAGGTCATGTCCATGATTATGACAAAAATGGGGACATGATAAATCATGTTCTTAGAATTTAGGGCCAAAGGGGTCGATGTTTTTTTTGTAGCATAGACCATTTATATAAAAATTATGGTTCCCATGTGATAGGTGGGGTAGTGGTTGACAAGTTTTATATCCACATGGTCAAGGCTATCTATAGGTTAACCTATTACCAATTTTTTTTATTACTAATCAAATCTTATAAAATTTAAATTACTCTGTACTTAATTTACTATGTTTTGATATATGTTCCTTTTCCCCCAAACTAGAATTATTCTCTAAACATGTATATGATTTTGTATAGTCGTTAGAGGATAATGGAAGACACAAGGATGGGGTAAACTTAAAGGTGATCTCACTTAAATTTAACCATTTTTGTTATGGAATAAGTGTTCTAGCCTTACATTATATTTCTAAATATATCTATCATTTTTTTAAGAGAGGTCCCTTTGTATAGTTTTGACATTTATGGGATCTTATAATATTTAGGATGGGTTGACCCCAAATTTAAACTTCCTTAATTTATTATCTTATACAATGAAAAATAAAAATAACATCGTGAAATTTAAAATAAAAAAATAAAACCTTTTTAAACTTGGCTTTTTAGCTATTAATAGCTAAGAAGGTGTTTAAAGCTTCCAAAAATAATTTTAAATTTTTTGGGAGTCTAAAAACTCCTAGAAACATTATTAAAATTAGGGTATCTAAAAAATAAACCTAATCATTTTTTTTTATAAATAAATAATTTAAAAGTGAAATAAAAATGATGAATGTGAAAACCTTAAAAACCCAATTATTGAAAGTCATCCAAGGATGAGGAAGGTTAAGAGTGATGACTATGGGAAATTCATCCTCCAACATTACATTTTTATTCAATAAATATAAAATATAAACTTATAAATTAATTTGAAACATTTATTTCCTTCCTTGAATATTTATATCATTTCCTCATCTTGATTGAATCTGATGGTCGAGATAGAATGGATCCAATAATTGAGATGGAATGATCCATCCTCAAGAAGCTAATTAAGAACATTTTGGACCCATTTGAGGTGATTTGAGGATAATGAGTTCTCATTTATAATTAATTTACATAAAATTTAAAAATATATTTAATTTGTGAATTAAAGTGTGAATTGAGCCTTATGATTGGTTGGAATCACTTTGGGTCCTTTGTGAACCCTATTGAGAATTCAGATAAATCATTCAAGCTAGTGATTACTTGAACCCACATAATTTTATCCAATAATATATTATCTACCATGGGGATGTGGGTTTTAATATATTCAATTTATAGTTATAATCTATTTTGAGAGCTTGCAAGTTGATTAGAGCAAGTGGAACTAGCATGATTGCATAATAACTATACATCCACTTACACATTGCCTTCCATGGTAGTTTGACATGTGAGGTTGTTTTGATTTAATACATGCCTGATGTCATCAATATGGTTAGTGAATGTGAATAAATCTATGTATAATGGGTGTTGTACATTCTAAAAAAATGGCCTAAAGTTTTGTGGTTTTATCCATGCAAAAATTAGGCATGAAAATCTACACTTACACATTTATTATCATCTACTATAGTACATGTTCTTGGTTATTAGGTCCATTTTCATTTTTACACCTATTTATTTTATGTCACCTTAGTTTTATTTTTCTATTCCATGTTACTTCATTTAATAAACTTTTATAGTTGTCCATTATTTATCTTATGGATATTTTATAGCCTCTATTGGTTTCATTTGACATTGGTCTCAATTTTAGATGTCTTAGTTATTTATTTTATAGTTACACCATTTTTATTTGACCATTATTTCATTTGAATTTTTTGGTATATTTTTATCCCCTCTTTTGGGATGATTTATTTTGTTTTACACATTTTCCATTGTTTCACTTACAATTATTTGATATCCTCTTACAGTCATTTTATCTCTTTTTCATTTCATCCATTATTTACTATGATAACCCCATTATATTTTAGATCAGATACTTTTTTTTAAACTTATAAATTCATATTTCTTGATAGTTAATTCAATATATCTTGATAAATGAGTTTTGAAAAATAGTAACACATTATGTTGGGTCCCACTCTATTTATCATGTAAAAACTGTAAAAGTACAACATATAATCAAACTATTGTCATGATTATAACAATATATCATCTATAAAACAACATATAACATAATTATAAAAAGATAGTATGATGATGAATCCATGAACATGCAATTCAATTGAAAGTATTACACAAAGAAATAATTTTATCCATATACAAAACATGAATCCATAATTGAGTTAGTGCAATAAGTAAAATAAGAGTTTGGAATAGTTACTTTAACCTTTTAGGACTAATATGGTTTATATCCTATGTTTTTAAAGGGATGAGTATAAAAATAATCTAGAATGAAAACTAAAAATAACTAATTTAACAAACTTTTCCCAAAATAATAAGTATAGAGAGAAAGAGTACTTATTTGGAATAAAACAAGTATTTATGCAGATCAAGGGGATGAAACATGTTGGAGAAATAGGTAGACACCTTGTGTTATTTGACTATGGTTGAAATATGGTCTCAAACAATAGTGATAATATTATGACAATAATGCCTTGTGTTGCTAGTATCTAATTATGGCACTAGTGTCCCTCCTGTGGGAATTATATGAAAGTTTTAAGTATGTTGTGAGAGGTTGTAAGGGTATTTTAAGTGGTTATATGTCTTCTAAGAGCTTGTCTGTGTCACTATTTTAGATGAATATCTTACAAAGCCATAATGAGTACCTATACAAACAAAAAAATAACTAGATAAAAAGCAAAAGGAAGAGAAAACTTGGGTTTGGGATGTTACAATCGCATAGAGCAGAACACCTATTATCCTGACCACTACCTACATTAACCCCAATTATAGCTATCTTAGATTGAATATTTTTCTCCCTTATGGAATGTGCCTAATCAACTTGTATAGTATGATATAACGACTTTTTCTTAGGCCATTTTTTTTATCAAGTATATAATGTATAGTTGTGATACTTTGAGTAGTATGTAGTGTATTTTTTTATATCATTGAATGATTTTATGTAATTATGTGCTAAAATAATAAGTGACAAATGTAAAATGCCTTTTGAGTCCCTTCATATATAAGTAACGTTGATTTGAGTATAAGACCTTGATCATTGGCCAAACATTTGTAAAAGAGGGATTTAAAACATAAGAGAAGGCTCAAGGTATATAGTTAAGACCCAAACATGGGAGAAAATGACCATCAGACACAAGATCCATAATTAGACACTAGCACCACATGTCACTATTGTCCTAAAAATGGTGTTAGTGTCTCGAGGCCTAAAAATAGAGCTAAAACAAAGAAAGATAGGCTAAGGGACCCTATGACTGGGAGAAGCTGATTTAGGACCACTAGAGGTGTAACAAATAGGGGAAATAAGACATAATAAAAATCAAAAGACTCAAAATGACCACATGAACAAGGACTATATTCATCACTAAGACCTTCATGTCAAAGATCAACAAAATGCATAGTGCTTGTGGTTTCTTGACCAAATTATGGTGTTTACATTTGTCCCCCTTTATTATAATAATGTAATGAAATAAAATTTCTAGAGTAAAATAAAAAGAGGAATGTGTACCTATATTTACCTATGTGTATGTGTTCTAGACCTGGCCCACTTCTTGGCTAAAGAAGCATATAAGATCTGGAGTGAAATATATAAAGAGGAACTCCATAGTGTGGATGTCCTCTATACTAAATCTAAATGGTGCATAAAATTGTGATGGATAAACCCTATTTTCCCCCACCCTAATATCTATACTAAATTTGAGTATGTAAATTAAATGTCTAGTGAATTAAGTCTTGCTCATCCCCACTTTAATACTTGAATTAAATCTAGTTACGTAAACTAAATGCATGGAGAAAATAAGGTTTTTCCCCTACTTTGATATCTAAGCTAAATGTGGGCATGCAAAATTAAAAGTGTGGAGAAACAAGGTTTGCTAACCCCTACTCTAATATTTAAACTAAATTTGGGTATTTAAACTAGGTCTAGTGGAATGATATGGATCAACTACTAAAAATGGTCATGTGATTCAAATTGGTGAAAACTTGGTGACATCCTAGTGATGATACTGATTATAACCTAATAATATGAATATTTTGATCAAGGATATATGCTTTGTATCATTCCCCTAGTCCCTATATTTGAGTAATGTAGCTATGTATTTGAACACATGTATATCTGAGTAGCTAAATCTAAGTAGAATTGTGTGTTTGAATAGTTTTATATGAGTGAACTTATATATCTAAGTCAAAACTATATATCTGTGTGGTTGTATCTAAATATACTTATGTGTTTGAATATTTTTATATATATGTAGTTGTATCTAAGTATACTTTTTATGTTTGAATAAATTTATCTAAGTACAACTATGTATCTATGTGAATATGTGCATCTAAATATATGTATATCTGTGTAGACCTATGTGTCTAAATATTTATCTAAGTAGATTATATATTTGTGGGAACATTTGCATCTAAATAAATAAATAAATATATATATATATATATATATATATGTATATATGTATATATATATATATATAAATATACATATATATATATATATATATACATATATACATATATATATACACACATATATGTATATATATATATATATTTGGATATGCATGTGTGTATGAATTTATATATCTATGTGGCTATATTTTAGTAGACATGTGTCTGAATATCTATATATATGCATAGTTGTATCTAATTAGATATGCGTGTTTGAATAGTTGTATATAAATATACCTATATATCTATGTGTACATATGCATCTAAATATCTTTATATATAGGTAATATGTGTGTATTTACCCAACCCTTTTGGTGAGAGATCCAAGACTAAGGTGAGAGTGTCTAACTGAAAGTGGTAATGATCAGATATACTAGTGTTAATTAGTGGGTGTGATGTTTTTTAAGTTTAAATTATTTGTTTATTATGATGAAGTTAATTTTTGAAATTGGTAATGGGATAAACATTTTGTCTATATTGAGTTAATTGTGTAAATATCATTTTTGTCATTTTGTAGAGGTAAAAGTGATTATGATATTGGTTTAACTAATATAGGGTGAGGCACATTGATTTCAAGTCTAAAATGAAAGAGATGATTCATAAATTAGAGTTACAATTCCTAAGATATAGCATTGGCAAGGAGTTGGTATTATTTGGTGAGATTCGTGTGCAAGGTCAACATTAATAAGGTGGCATTTGATAAATGGGATGTAAATACATTATTTGATGAGTTTGTCAATTCATTTGAAGCATTTGAGTTGAGAATGATTATTTTTTTGAGGTAGAGAATATGTCAAGGAGACAAGGATCAATTTTGACCCAATATGAGGAGGTGGAGGCATTGATCTAGGTTGAGCTGATGGTTAACCTGGTAAGGAGTCCATACGATTTCTTATTGTTGTCATTTGTAATATAATTTTTACTATTTTTTATTGAATTTTTTATAATTTTATAGCTTGTTTTGGAAAAGTGGCCTTTCTATCCTGATATGGGTGCTATTATCTAGGACTTATTACTAGTGTCCAAAATGTGGACTTATTTTCCACTAATATTGTCTTGTATGCAATGCTAGTGTCTAGTAAGTTTGATTTGCAATTTTTATGCTTGTTTACTAGTTTTTTATTCCTTTTTATCTAATGGTTAAATATTTATGTTTTTGATGTCATATATGGTTGTACTTTTATAGGTTTATGAATGTATGAGAGAATTACAAAGTGTCCAGATGATGGATACCCTATAGGGTCTATCTTAGATAGATGTTAAGATGGTCATGCTTGAGAGAGTAGGTATGATTCATTTGTCTTTCCTAGAGCTAATGTTCTAGAATAAACACATGATGACTTCACTATGTAAGAGATGGGATATAGATACTTGCACTTTCTAGATACCTACTAGGGAGATGATCATTACCCTAGAGGATGTGTACATGATCTTGAGACTGTAGACATCTAATTCCTAACACCATTTGTGTTGAAATTGTCAATCTTACTTGAATTTTACTCAAATGCACATTTTAGGTAAAAATATATAAAATGTCCTAAATGGTTTAAAATTGTCACTTATAAGTGCCAGTTTAGGTCAAAGTATCCCTAAATAGGGTAATTCATTTTATGGGCTAGCTAACTTTAATCAGATCATTTTGAGTCAAAATGACCATTTTTCCATTTAGTGCTCTAGATCACTCTTTCCTTTTAATTTTTTGGTACACACCATGTACCTTTGTTATTTGGTGTTGGAAACATCCTAAATGGGAATATAGATCCAATGCATCTAACATCACCTTCCAGTTCATCTCTAGTCAAATTATGACCTAGTGATATGACTTTCTGACCATTTTGATCAATTGAAGGCCAATTTTCAAATAATTGCACATATGTTGATTAACCTTATTTAAGGATAATTAATCCAAATCAAGAGCTTAAGTGAATTTTCAATGCGATTTTTTTAATATTTTCTTTTTGAAAATTGATTCCTATTAACTACATCATCAGGGGACATCATTTCTTGGGAAGACATCCCTATGCCATAAATGCCACAAATATAAGGATTATGGGTCACCCATGCCTAGTTAATTCCTCCCATGCCTCTTCAATTTCCCTTCTTCCAAGGTCATGATGAAGATAATTATGTATTTAATTCCAAATATTAGGATTATCCATAGCCACACATCTCAATCTTGAGATGGACAGTCATGGTTAATCCTGACCAATCTCAAAAATCAATAAATAGAGAGGCAATGGATGTGAATTTTAAGCTATTTTGGTGCAAAGTTATTATGCTTAAATATCTTCAAAAATATTGAATATTTAAAAGTTATAATATTAAATTATTTCCACAAGGTTTTGCATTTGATTGTAGATTTTGCTTTCAAGCTTCATTGATAAAATGGTTTAGTGATTTGTAATCATGAGAATAGGTTTTTTGGAGTGTTCTTGTGGAATTAGAGGAGCTTACCACCATTTTTGACAAAGACAAGGATGATTGATCAAGGGAGAACATGTTTTTGAGCCACATGGGTATGGTGAATCCATTTGGGAAGGTAATATGGTGTTGCTTTCTTTCATTTATTTCTTGTTATCCTTTGTAATTCCCATATGAATAGATAGGCTTGGTTAGTTATTTATTTACAAAAATTTTAGTATTTATGGACTAATGCTTGACTAAATTTCTTTATAATCCACTCTACATCTTGGCATGCCTAGTGGGACTAGATGCATCTCATACCTGAAGGAGATCATTTTGCAAATCTAAAATATTTATTTGAGAATTTAAAACTCTTGCAAATTGATTTTGTAACTTTATTTTGCCATTTTTGTTTGTCATAGTTTTACACAAGAACCAATGTCAGCAAGTAATACTGACATTGATTACATGGCTTAATTGACATCAGTAAGCAAAATCAACATCGATTAGATTTTGGTTAGCCAAAGTAACTAACATCAGTGGTAATAACTGACATTGATCACTGTGTTTTTTCCAAAAACATAGACTTGAGACATACATTTTCAAAGTTCATTATTTCAAGCTAAAAAGAGATTCAAAGCTAAAGGACATGCTAAATTTTTTTCTATAGGACCAAGCTTGATATTTGTTCAAAACATGTTTAAATCACCTTTGCATGCTTAAAAATCAATTAGGAACTTTGTTTTGGTGTTTAACAAAGGATTTAGATGTTTTGGTGAATGTTTTCAAAGTTTGAAACTAAGACTAAGGGGTCAAATGAACACCACCAGATATTTCATTTTGGGTTTAAAATTGAACACACTTATCAATTCTTGTTTGCAATAGTTGTTTACTTAGGTTTTGTTGGAAAAAAGAGTAATGTTACATGTATGCTCTTCCATTTGTCCCCTTTAGGGAACCCTTGGAATTAAAAGCACCATTCCTATTTCAAGTAGCCTAGTCCAAGGCTTAGAAATGATGTCTGTTAAAGCATTCCCCAAAAACTTGCCAAAGTTTGGGTGATCTTGAAAATGACCCTAAAGTTTTTCTATTTTATGATTTCTTTATTTTCATGAAAACTTGGCTTGTGAGGGGGATGCCATTACCTCCTATGAGTTATTTATGGAAGCTTTGACCTGAGGTTTCACCTCCTACCATTAACTTCATTTGACTCTTTTGGAGTTGTACATGGGATGTATTTGCATTTGGACATCTCACTACACTGAGCAAACAACATGATGTAGTGATTGTAAAAAGGACCAAACCTTTTTATAACTAGCCAATGCCATGGTCACCCAATTTCCATGCTTGTATTTTACATCATTTGATGTGAAATTCATTGTATAATTGATTCCCCTAGAATGATCAAAACCTTACTAGTTTATAAGACCCCACTTTGCCATACCTTTATCAATTTAGACTTAAGACATTTATTGTTTGTCATTATCTTACTTGGTCTTGATTTGTGTCTAAAATAGCTTGTTAAACTTAATGAATGTAATCAAAACACATTATCCTCAATATTCTTGAGCAAGGGAGGAATGACACTATCCAAATGGAAAATTCATCTTTTCCTTGTTCAAATTCTTATCAAAAGCTTTATGTCATGTCATCCACTTTGGTCTAGTCATGCTTCCCAATTGAGTCTAGATATTTTACCCAATTTGTTTAAATCCTTCATTTATAAGCCACATTTGAAATTAAACCTTTCTAAGTTATAAGGGTTGGTGTGTCAATGTGGGTTCACCATTTGTGAACTAAGCTTGTTTTAACTTGGGTTCAATTTTCCATTTGGATTGAAGGTCATTTATTAAGAATCAAAATCACATTATCATCTTGGTGGACTCAATTCATCTTGTGTATCACTCATATTTTGAGTCCTATAATATATTTTATCTTATTAGAATCATGTGGTGATGTTATGATACCTATTTGGTCCTAGCTTTATACTTAATGATTCATGTATGTTTTTAAATCTTGAATTGCTTAGTTCATTTTGTCTTCTTCATAATTTGAAGAGCTTTCATCTAAACTTATAGGGTCAACTTGTCAAAGTTGAAGCTATATTTTATGGTGTGGGTGTATTAAAAATATCTAGGCTTTGGTGTACTACTTTTCACCTTGGGTCTTTGAGTTACCTTACTCTCCTCTGATCTATAAGATTTCAACTTTACCAAAGGTTGAGTAGACTCATGAACCAAATCTTCTAAATTGTGCATGGTTTCAAACTACCCTCCTTTATAGTCTAATTGGTACCTTTGTTATTTATTTAAAAGAGAGCCAAAACATACTTTTATTGGTTTTTAAACATTGGTTCAAAGTTAGTCAAACACACAGAACAACTCTTTTTAGACATGACTCAAAGGTTCACTCATAGTGGGGCCTCTTATGGTCTTAGTTATAAAGGTGAGAAATTTTATGATGGTCAAGATAACCCAATTATTTTTTATGATATCCCCACAATAGTAGGATCCAAAGATGATTATAATGGATATCAACCCCAAGAAGATCAAGAAAAAGCCATTCTTAGATTGATAGAATTAGGGGCTAGACTATCTTCTAATTTTTTGATGGAACAATTTCATACCTTAGTTAGAGAAGGAGAATAATGATGGAAAGAGAAATATTTTGCACAAATCAACATACCTTCTTCCTCTAACTAAAAAAGGAAAGGAAATACAAATAGATTCAAAACCCACAAATCTAGATCTTCTAGTTAAGATCAAGATAATAAGTCAATGATATGTAGATCAACTTGTCATAGACTTAATTGACTCCCTAGTTGCCACTTTAATTCATAATGATGTTTCAAAATAATAAGGAAATGTGGTTGAAATTACACAATAAATATTGGATGAGGACATTACCATAGTAGATCAAGGTAATCTAAACAAATAACTAAAGTCAAAAGAGACCTTACAAAGTGTTACAGTTAATACACAACATACATTTTAAATAATCAATAACCTCTTCTTACCTTACAAATCAGAAACCCAAACATTCAGTTTGAGTTGAGGAAATCCCTCAAGAAGATTTGGCTAGTTCTTTTCAACCAACCCAAAGATTGGTAAATAAACATAGAAATTTCTAAAATCAACAAAGTGTGAAATATCTAGATTCAGGGAATGTTTTATAATCCAAGAATCAATAGCCTATGTTATCAACTCAAGTATCAAATTAGAATCAAATCATATATCAAAAGGCATACGCTCCCTATAGATCCACACAAAACTAGGGGCACATTCTACCCCAACAATAACAAAACTAGGGGCACATTCCACCCCAATAACAATAAAACTAGGGGCACATTCCACCCCAACACCAAAAAACCTAGGGGTATATTCCACCCAAATAGCAACAAAAATAGGGGTACATTCCACTCCAATAGCAACAAAACTAGGGGCACATTCCACCCCAACAACAACAAAACTAGGGGCACATTCCACCCCAACAACAATGAAACCAGGGGCACATTTTACCCTAACAACATCTTATCCAATCCATAAATGGACCAAACATTCAAGAATGGAATTATATGAAGGAAATTTTCCAAATAATGGAGATTAATAATAGAGTCAAAAAGTAAAAATTCGATGAGATATGCCCATATCTATTTGAATTATCTATTCTCCAAAACCCCTTTCCACCTCATTTTGAGGCACACAAATTTGAAAAATACAAAGGGAAAGGAGATCCATGTGAACAAAAACAAGCATTCTTCATCTTGTGTCAAGAGGTTGCTTATATTAGAGAGTACTTACTATGACTATTTACATGAAGTTTAGTAGGACAAGCTCTTGATTGGATACTTAAACTACCCAAGGGATCAATTATGGATTGGAACGACTTATCAAAAAAGTTTGTTAACCATTTCTCATATAACATAGAAAATGAATTAGCCATTTTTGACTTCTGCAAATCCAAACAACATGATGGAGAAAGCTTTGTTGCATATCTACAAAGGTGGAGAGCATTGGCAGGTCACTTTCAACATAATTTGCTAGACAAATAGTTGGTTAATATCTTTGCATACTAAAGTTACACATAATCTATGGTTAGCTTATGCTAACTCATTTAAATAAATTATTGACAAAGGAGTGTAGATCGAGAAGGTTCTTATTTCTATGGGCCTTATTAATATCTTTGTGCAAGGCCAAGTGTTTGATTAGACTAAATCTCTAGCTCCTCAAATAGTTACATAGGATAAGTCTAAAGGCTTTAACAAAAATAAAAACATGGTTGGAAATGGGGTGATAAGAACAAGACATGTATAAATGGTACAGGTTATGCCTCCTCCAAATGTACATTTAACTCCCTCAAATCCACTACCTGCTTTGCAGAGATAACCTCCACAAAGTACATTTCATAACAATTTTAGAGTCTTTAGCAAGTTAGGAGAATTAGTTGAAATAGTGTTATAAAATATCATTACAGCTAATAATTTTATATGGCTAGTATTAATGCCACTTCCTCAAGGTCAACCAAAACCAAACTGGTACAAAGAGAATAAATGGTTCAACTTTCATCCTTTTGTTGGTCATAATGCATATCATTACGTTCAATTATGACATTATATTGAGAAATTTATTAAAAGTGGTGAAATGGAAATTAAGTTAGCCCTAATCCAGACACAAATTAGGATATGGGAATCTATAAAGACCCCTTTCATTGACATGATCCACCACCACCAAGAAATAATCAAAATGGTCACAATTAAGGATAGAGGTAGAATCAGAACCAATAGTAAGGTTAGAATCATAATGAGCATAATCAAGATCATAATGCGCACACTAATAATGTGTCTTATAATAATGTACCTTATGACTATAATAACACTATGGGATACATTTTTACAACCCGCATTGCCACTATTATTATGAAGTCATGTGGCCAATCTCATGTTCCTTGCAACATGAGACCCATCAGTATAGGGTCAACAAACTCTCCCCCTAGTAATACCATGTCAGGTTCACATCATCATGTTACTACTCTATTTGCATGGGTTAATAATCCTAAATAATAGTATCTTTCTTATAAAGGCTCCTCATTGACCCAAAATTGTCATAATATTATTGGTCACCCATGAATCACCATCCAAGGACCTTTACCTCCATCTTATAATTATAATAACTCCTTGCCACCTCTAGGTTATGTAGTCATAACTAGACACTCGTGAGTTACCATTCAGGCCCCTTCACCCACTTCTTTCCATAAAGCTAATGAGAAAATTATTCCAATGGTTCTAAAGCTAAATACTATCCCAACAAAGACTAAACTAGTTCAATCAATAGTTCGAAGGTCTTATAGTCTAACAAATCAATTAGATAAAACCCCTACACAAATTTCCATATTAGAACTCTTGCAGACATATGATGTTCATAGAACTATTGTTAACAAAATTTTACAAGAGTCTATTATGCCTAATGATATAAACCTTGATCAGTTATAGAACCTAGTTAGACATTTATCTTCATTTCAACAAATCACATTTGATCAAAAGGATGTGTCCACCCTCAGCCTGAACCACAATAACCCACTATACATTGAGATAATCATTGTGGATCACAAGATCAAGTGATTTATTATAGATAATGGTTCAGGGTTGAATATCATATCTCTTAAATTGGTATAATGATTGGGTTACATGGATAAAGACATTCAACTAGAAACTATTACAATCAAGGCTTATGACAACACCACGAGTGAGTGAATTGGTATAGTTTGGTTGCCAGTCATGGTTGGGTCTATTTATCATCACACATTATTCCATATTATGGATATTGAGCTTCCTTATAGCATAATTCTTGGTCATCCTTGGATCCATGAAATATAGGTGGTTCCATCTACTCTTCACCAATGCCTTAAGTTTCCCCATGATTGGATTGAGGTAATTATTCTCGTTGATCAGTAGCCAAACCAATACTACAAACATATTGAATTCAAATTTCATAACTATAACTATTGCCTAGGTTCTAAATTCATTACAAAGAAGAACAAAACCATCATTTCTCATCCATCTCCATTTAATTATATAGACCCTGGTAATCTATCCTCCACTTTGGCTGATACATTTCCTATAGCTCTGGCTAAGTAAGTTATTATTAAAGATGCTATCATTTACACATACTATCTAAAGGATGTCCTCCATATTAAAAAATTACTAAAATCCCCTAAAACATTTGGTAATCCTAAAACACCCTTGATTCCTAATAGACATGATTAGATTTAGAAACCAAAGAATACGAAATCAAAACCTCTTGTGGTTTTTGTACCTACAATTGCACCAAAGAAATATCAAGAGTATTTTACTAAGGGAGAATGGTTATATTCTAAAGGCTTTGCTAATTATTTTTAGAATCTAAAGTATCCTATCCCTAATAGGATAATGGATCATCTTGACTATATAGGGAAAGGCCTTAGCCCATAGGCACAAGGAATTTTAGAACCCTTATTAGTTGGAGTCATCAATTGGAATCATGGTCTTAGATTTAAACGACCAAAGGATGACCTCATAAAATTTGGTAGTGACTCTTTTGAAATGACTAGTAACGAGACTCCTAACAGTGACACAACATCCCATTATAACATTTTTGATGAGCCTTTTGATTTAGATTTGTTTGATTCAAATGCCATATTGACAATAACACCTATTAGAGCTTTCTGTCCTGAAGCAAAACCCCATCCTAGTGATGCTTCCCTTCCTAAAGTAGGACATTATAACTTTACCATTGGTGCTTCCCATCGTGAAGCAAACCCTCACTATAACCTATGCCCTTACCATCATGAACTCATAGATTAGGATCAGCAAAATTTGGTCATATGCCTCGATGAGTTTCAAAATGAAGAATCAATTTAGAATACATGGGCCTATGAGATGAATTCTCCATTGGTGACCATAAGTAGGGTTTTAATTTTTCATTAAATTATTCTACCTACTTTAGAGAGTAGGCAAAATTTCTTGGTCATAATAAATAATAAACATCGAGATCTTCAGGTGAAAACCTCTTTGAGGTACTTATTGATTGGGGAAAAAGTAAATAAAAATACAAGCCTTTGAGTGAAAACCTATTTTAGGTGCTCCCAAGTGGGAAAGTTTGCTCATCCCCTTAGGACATAGAAAGTCCATCTAGCCCAAGTTCCATAGCTAGTACAAGCATCTCTTTATAACAACATCAAATATTTGAGCATCTTGCTCTTGAGTTTTCAGATCTTTTTGCCAATTGGCCTTTACCTAAGAAGGTATATTCTGATTCTTCATATTATCTAGATCTTTGGGAAAAACAACAAGAAGATGAAGTAGAGGATCATGACCATACATTGCCTATAATTCTAAAAGATGGATCCACAATCCTTATGGAGAGCACAATATAAGTGAATTTGGGAACCCATGAGGATCCTAAAATTATATATCTTAGAGCTTCCCTTACAGAAGCAGAACATGAACATATTATATCCATTATTAAGGATTATATAGACATATTTGCATGGGCATACTCCAACATGCCAGGCTTGGACCTAGATTTAGTTGTGTATCATCTTGTTGTTTACCCTAATACTAAACCAATCAAACAAAAGTTGAGAAAGATACATCCATGCATTACCCTTTTGGTTAAGGCTAAGTTAGAAAAGTTGTTAGAATCCAATTTTATCAAACTACTAGACTACTTTTAATGGATTTATAACATAGTGTCAGTAAGTAAAAATACCCTAGGCATATGTGTTTGTATTGATTTTCATGATATCAATAAAGTATGCCCCAAAGATGACTTTCCTCTACCCAACATCGACGTGATTGTCAAATTAACTATTGGGTATGAGATGCTATCCTTAATGGATAGATTTTATAGTTATAATCAAATCAAGATAACCCCTAAAGATTAGCATAAGACCATGTTCACATCTCCATATGGGACATTCTATTCCCAATTCATGCCATTTGGTTTGAAGAATGTTGGAGCCACATATCAGTGTGTAATGAATATCATCTTCCATGACATGATGCATGATATTACCAAGGACTATGTTGATGATATACTAGCAAAACAAAGAACAAAAGCTAGACACCTTGACATTCTACGAAGAATATTTGAGAGGCTTCATGCATATAAATTCCATTTGAATCCTAAGAAATGTGTCTTTGGAGTAACATCAAGAAAATTTCTAGGGTTTATTATATCATAATGAGGGATTGAAGTTGACCCTATAAATGTCAAAAATATTATGTAAATGCCTCCACTAAATAATCTTAAATATTTACGAGGTATACAAGGAAAAGTCTAATCTATATGTAGGTTCATTTCTCAATTGGAAAACAAGTGCCACCCATGTACCCACCTCTTAAAGGGGAAACATTTTAGTGGGATGAATATTGTCTAATAGCATTTTTAAATATTAAAACATACTTAACCAATCCACCGGTCTTATGACCTCCAACATAAGAAAGCCACTGCTTCTTTATATATCAGTGATAGAATATGCATTGGGGGCACTTTTGGCTCAGCATGATGATCATGGTAAGGAACATGTGGTTTATTATTTAAGCTACACATTGGTAGCTTATAAACAAATTATATGCCTATTGAGAAGGAATGTTTAGCTATGGTGTTTGCCACTCAGAAATTGTAACATTATATGCTAAATAACAAAACTATTATTATCACCAAGGCAGATCCTCTCAAGTTCCTCTTATATAAAGTAGATCTTTAAGGATGCATGGATAAATGGATTATGCTCCCTAATGAGTATGATATTGAGTACCAAAATCAAAAGGCAATTAAAGGATATGTTTTTGTAGACCAACTTATAGAAGCTCCTATTATGGCCACTCAACCTCTCAACTTTGACCTTCCAAATGATTCTATCATGATGATAAAATAAGAATCACAAGAACCTAAATAGTGGATGCTCTATTTTGATATATCCTTCACATCTTGAGGATCTAGAGCTGGTATATTGTTGATCACACCATAAGGGGATTTGATCCCCAAATCATTCCATATACAATTTTAGTGTATAAATAATATGCCCAAATATGAGGCATTGGTTGTAGGGCTCCATGTTGTCATACAATGGGACATTCAAATCTTAAAGGTCTATGGATATTAGTAGATAATCATAAATCAAACAATTGATTAGTAGCAGATAAGAGATGATAAGCTTATTCTTTACAAGCAAATTGTTGATGACCTCAAAATGCATTTTCAATCTCTGTAGTTTGAGCAAGTTTCATGAGTCAATAACAAATCTGATAATGCCATGGAAACAATTAGTTCCATGATTCAAATTCATGATAGTACTAAAGATTATCAGTTCTTGATTAAAAATCTTCTTTAACTAGCACATATTTTATCAGATTTAAAGAGGATATGCAGCATTGTTGATTCTAATCTCTCACTTGAGCTACCATGGCACCAAGATTTTTATAACTATTTCCATAGTTATGTATTTCCTACCAACCTTTCCAATAACCAATAAAAACTTTTCCTTCATCACTTAACACATTGTATTCTCCTTGGAAACATGCTTTAACAAAAAGGCTATGATGAAATGCTTCTTCATTGTTTATCTTTGTGAGAATCCAAGATGACACTAAAGGAGTTTCATGAAGGAATGTGTGGGGCCCATACCAATGGTGTAGTCCTAGCAAAGAAACTTCTTAGAATAGGTTATTATTGGCCCAAAATAGAGATAGATGCCTGTAATTATGTAAAGAAGTGTGTTCCTTATCAGAAGCATGGAAACTTGATACATGCACCTTCCTTACCATTGTAGCTGATTACAACACCATGGCCATTCTCAACATGGGGTCTCAATCTCATTAGGAAAATTAACCCAACATTTTTAGATGGCCATAAGTATATTTTGACTAAAATCAAGTAATTTACCAAGTGGATTGAGGCAATTCTTCTCACTTATGTTATTGGGAAATAAATAGCTAAATTCATTCATTACCATATCATTTGTCGATATGGCATCCCAACTTATATTATTTCTTATAATGGTGGATCCTTTGTGAACCAAGATTTGAAATAATATAAGTTAATGGTTTTGTTTAGGACATGTTATAAGCTTGAACACTTTTTGTCCCTTGACCAATTATGATCTCGATTATGTCTCATGAATGTTATGAACATCTTTAGCAATATTTCTACAAAGTAGTTCAACTAGGATAGTCTTGTGAAATTTTAGACAAGTGAACAACATCTTCTCAGTTCAAGTATTTTCTACTCTTTCTTATTTTGTCAAAATCCTCACTCTCACAAATTTGCAAGCATGGGCTGCTACAACCAACTTAGTTATCTTATTGGAACCTCTACTCTTAGGACACTCATATCCTTGACTAGACAGTCTTACCTTGTGCATATTTATCCAAAAAACACCAAAAACATTAGAAATACTTTGAAAATACCAAAAACATTAGAATATGATCCATAAAAGAACAAAAACATTATCTCATGCTTCTATACATTTGTATATTTCCATTCCACCATCCCATGCTCTCATCATTTTGTGAGCAAATATTAAGTTTGAATGTTCTCATCATTTTGCAAGCATAGAAACACCAGTTCATTTTATCTTGTCCCATGTACTTGACATTTTGAAAGATCATTCTTTCTCATCTCATCAACTTCTTATTTTATATACCATTCTCATTTGTTTGTCATATCTTCCATTTCTTCTATAACATTAATCATGCTAGTTTGATCATCATTTTTATTCTATCCCATTTCCTTAAACAACTACATTTGGCCCAAAGTTCATGTTGGAACATGCATCCATGGAAGTATGTAGGTAGCATCCACTTGTCTTATACATCTAAAGTCAGCTCAGCCAACCCCTTCCTTTTATTCTCTTCCCCCATTTCTTCTATCATTGTTCCTCTTTAATTAGGGAACAATTGTCATGTCATTATCCTTTGTTATGATGTGGTGGAAGGTAATGCCTCTACCATACATGCATGAACATTTGTATTTAAACCACCCTACCCTAGTTTTTGTTTGCATGTATTTATTAGAGTTTTTTGGTGTTTTGTTGTGATTCACACCTCTCCTTTTATTTATTCTCTTTTTTTCCTTTTATTACTTCTTATCTCCATTCTTGGTCTTGTGTTTCCTTATTTGTTTTTGCTTATCTCTTTTGTGTTTCAGAACATCTTGATGATTCACATGGATCTCGATTATTTATATCTTGATCCAATGATATTAAAATTGTTCTTGGACCATTTTGTTTATTTTATTATTGTAGGTGTCTTATTTTCTATTCGATTTTTCTTTTCTCTTGTGTTCAAGAATGCCTTAGTGGTCCATATGGATCTTGATTATTCATATCTTGGTCTCATGTCGTTAAGACATTCTTGAATTTCATTTTAAATTTTTTTGTTCCTACTTAATATCATATCTTGATTTCAAGTTAGGTTTATTTATGTTTATCCTTTTCTTTGTTTTTGCTTTTTTATTTAAATGTAAATTGCTGTAACTTTGGTTTTGGTCATTATTTTACCATTATCCTTAGTTATAGGTATTCACATTTGAACTGGCTCAGCATAATTAGAATATTATGTCATTATAAGTTATTCATAATTATGATGCCTAATTTCTTTTGCTATAGAAAGCACTTTATGCTCAGGTCTCAATGTCTTAACATCAACATTAACTCCGGTGAATGATTCTTAAGAATAGTTTGCAAAGCCTAGGCTCATGATATGGAATTAGGCTTCTAGGTAACATGCATTTCAATATTATTTGTCTATGCTTAGATGTGAATCTCTTTGCATACATTGTGACTCTAATCAATTCTTTATCATTTTTCATCATTCCTCATTCCATTCTCTTCCAAACATGGGTGAACTACATTGGCCTAAAGTTCTATTAGAACATGAGTCCATGGAACTATGTATGTAGTGATAAATTTATATTGACGTCAGCTTAGTTATATCCATTGGTATTTTTATATATCTCATCACTTTGTGCATTCTCATATGCTTGGTTTTATATGACTTTTTAAGCCATTACCCATCACATGTATGTTTGTGTCCACTCACTTTAACCTATTTTTTTGGTTATATCCTTGATCTATTTTACTTACCAATTGCCCATGCTAGGGCACAACATATGAATCATGTTTGAATCAAATCAACTCTACAAGGGCAAATTCATTATTTATTCTTTATCAATGATCAATATTTTCCCTACTTGGGCAAAACTATTTTATAATGATCAAATCTGCTCTACTAGAGTACTTATTATATTCTCTTTGGAGACCCCATCCTAGTGGTTCTTACCTTCCTAAATTATAACATTCTCTCTTTTCCTCTAATTCCAATCTCTCCACATTAAATCTTATGATGTCAATATTTTAGTGTGCAACTTGTCTTGAGATTGATCAATGCCATAAGTGTGTAGCTTGTACTCTCAAATTGGGTACACTTAAAGTGTGTCCCTTACATTTATGGATTGTATCTTTCTAATTCCCTCTATATTTTGGGATTATTATACCTCTACTTATATTTTTATCATTGACGGTAATCACGTGTGTAAGCATTAGCTCATATAGATGTGATCTATTCCATGTGTTAATCTTTCACTTTATCTCTCTTTTCAAGAGTCCATCCTTTTCTTCCATCTTATTATGTCATTTTGAGGGGGTATAATGGGTCTATTGATCCAAAACTCAAAAGATTTTGTTAAAATATAACTCAATAAATATGAACAACACAATAACAATAATTATATCTCTGAGAATAGATGTTTTATTCACTAAATTTTTAGACCCAAACATATGCCTATCTCTAAGAAGAGATGTCTGATTTCCATTTTAGGATACATCTTCATTTATACAAGTTTTTAAGGTGGGAGGAGGATGTGGAAGGTCACCAATCTCTAGGGAGATTAAGTGGTTCGACTTCCATGATTTACAACAATACAAAATTCAAGGAATTACTATTTTTAGAAACTTACTATTTTTAGATTTCACTACTAAAATTGAAATTTGGGGAACTTCCATTGGGTTTTAGGGGTTAAAATCCATTGATCAGAACTCCATTCCATCTCACCAAAGTATCCTCATTCTTATATTTCCAATGGTTAAAACAGTGAGTCAATTAGAGCTACGGTGCAAAAGTTATGGCTCCTGAAAGTTTCATCATCAATTGGGGTGGACCCATCACCCAAATTATCACCTAAATTTTTTCTTATATCATCTATTCCAATTTATTCTTAACAACTCTTTTCTTTGAAAATATGTTTCTTCACCTGAATGTCTCGCTACACCTTCTCAAATAAAGCCAAAATATAGACATCCAATTCCTAACACCATTTGTGTTTAAATTGTTAATCTTACTTGAATTACACTCAGATGCACATTTTAGGTCAAAATCTATAAAATGTCCTAAATGGTTTGAACTTATCACTTACAAGTGCTAGTTTAGGTTAAATTATCCCTAAATAGGGTAATGCATTTTATTGGCTAGTTAAATTTGATCAGATCATTTTGAGTCAAAATGACCATTTCACCATTTAGAACTCTAGATCACTCTTTTATTATAATTCATTGGTACAGATCATATACCTTTGTTATTTGGTGTTGGAAACATCCTAAATGGGAATACAGATCCAACACATCTAACATCACCTTCTAGTTCCTCTCTAGTCAAATTATGACCTAGTAATATGACTTTTAAACCATTTTAATTAATTGAGGGCCAATTTTCAAATAATTACACAAATGTTGATTAACCTTGTTTAAGGATAATTAATCCAAATCAAGATCTTAAGTGGATTTTCCATGAGAGTTGTTAAATATTTTCTTTTTAAAAATTGATTCCTATTAACTACATCATCAGGTGACATCATTTTTTAGGAAGACATCCCTAGGCCATAAATGCCACAAATATCAAGATTATGGGTCACCCATGCCTAATTAATGCCTCCCATGCCTCTTCAATTCCCCTTTTTCCAAGGTCATGATGAATATAAGTATGGATTTAATTCCAAATATTAGGATTATCCATGGCCACACATCTCAATCTTGAGATGGATGGTCATGGTTGATCCTGACCAATCTTAAAAATAAATAAATAGAGAGGCCATGGATGTGAATTTTAAGCTATTTTGGTGCAAAGTTATTATGATTAAATATCTTTAAAAATCTTGAATATTGCAAAGTTATAATGTTAAATTGTTTCCACAAGGTTTTGTATTTTATCATAGATTTTTCTTGCAAGCTTCATTGATAGGCTAGTTTAGTGATTTGGAATCATGAGCCTACATTTTATGGAGTGTTATTGAGGCATTGGAGGAACTTACCACCATTGTTGACAAAGACAAGGATGTTTGATGAAGGTAGAACATGTTTTTGAGCCACATGGGTATGGTTAATCCATTTGGGAAGGTAATATGGTGTTTATTTATTTCATTTATTTCTTTCTATCCTTTGTAATTCCCATAGGAATAGATAAGATTGGTTAATTAGTTCTTTATGCATGTTTTATTATTTATGGACGAATGCTTGACTAGCTTGCTTTGTAATCCTCTTTATAGAGACTACCTATTTTTGGGTAGAGAGCCATATTATAGGATGATATGGGTCATCATGCTATACAGTGAGATTTTATGTATTTATATACTATGGATGTAGGGACTCATTATACAAGGGTCCAAAATAATATACTATTAACATTTATTGTCACTAGTGATGTTATGTGGGTGTGAAAGTTCTTATCTATTTTATTCACTTTATTTGTGGTTGTAGATGGGAGTGGGGTATTGATATCATATAGGATGCATGAGATAGTGAAGGATATAGAGTATCATGGTATCATATACTCATAGGGTAAGAGGATGTTCACCCATCTATATCAAGATTTATACCATTTTACACAAGAATTGAGTGGTAGATGTATTGGATCATATATAATGTTATATTATTGGGAATATGAGCATATAAAAATGAGTAGGCTAGTATTTCCTTTACAAGGTGATTGGACCCACCTACAATAATTTATAAAGAGGTAGACTAGGATGATCCACATGCCCAAGAGGAGCATGATCTAGTTTCAACATGTGCTAAACAATTTGGTAGTTAGATACATTATCTAGAAGCCCTACAGTGGATATAATGAGTGACATGAGGATGGTGCTTAGCTTAGATGGATTCACATGAGATGATAGATATATGACCATTGGGTCAATGTGTATGAGTGGTTACAATATGAGTAGGTTATGTGATAGTTATATGTGATTCAAGATGTGCCCCTAGTTCGAATGGTGTGGTTGAGAAGTTATCAATATTGTGTGAGGTTAGGTTGTAGGCCTAGGCCATAAAATATACAGTTATCCATAATTTCATTGATAGAGTAGGATCCTATAATTAACTTACCATATGTAAATTATGTAGGAGTCGTTGATGCCTATACATCCTAGTGGAGAGATCATAAATGGGCACCTTTATTTATGAGAGGTAGGATTGTTTTAGAGGATGTACTAGATGTGGATCCCATTAGGGCTATCAATGATAATTTATTATTGTATATTTTTACATTCTATGTATTTGGTTATAATTAGAGAATTAGATTACACCCTAGCTGAGTAAATGATTATTTAGGTCTTCTACTCAAATTTAGTCCAACATGTGACTGACCCTAGGTTATGGGTTACCTAATCTTGGGCTAGATCTCTAAGATTTATAATAAGGCTAGCTCCTCTGATGTGTCACTTAGCTCATTTCCACTAAATATTACTAATTTCTAGGGTGAAAGGGAGAGAAATACAACTAAAGGGAAATCTAAGCTAATGTTGGTGATGTACCTAAATTGATTACTCATCCACTCTATTTTAAATTCTAAAATCACTAATGAGACAAGAAAAATAATGAATATATAAATCCAATTATCTGTCATGCATCAATATTTAATGTATAGGTTCACCAAGTGATTAAAACCTAAGGGAAGTGATGGAAAGACCTGATTCAAGTCACTAACTAGTTAATGTATCCACTTGTTAGCTACAATCAAATGACATTAAACACTAAACATGACCTACATAACAAGATAAATGAGTAGCTAGGTTATATTAGGACTTGACAAGGGAGATATTTATACCACATATGCGAATAAAACTAACATTAACACACTATATTAGAATAATGAAATAAAAAAGTCATCTATTTATCTCAAGAGGTTACAAAGATCAATCTTGATAAAGTCTAGTCATGTCCAAGAGAGGGATCCATTTTAAGTCTTAGAAGCCTATGTTTATATCAAAAAGGAAAGAGAGAGATGGGGAACATGCATGGGAGAATGGAGAAGGGAGTCATCAATGATCAAGGCAACAAATGTATCAACTCCTTGATCTCTTCATGCATTAATGTCACTGGGACTCTATACCATCTTCTACTTGACTTGATTATGAGGACAAAATCCTTGTATCTTTGGACCTAATAGATCCATTACCATATCTAATTTAAGTAGTTCCAAGTACCTATTTGTTGAAGCTATATATATTATGGAAGATAAGGCACCCTTCAATATTTTGAGTATGTCTTACCCTATTCCAAACCTAAACATAGCTCTACTATATATGAAAACCAATCCCATTTATTGGTTTTCAAATATCTATAATTATAATAGATATATTTAGGTTGATTGATCTCATTTCAATAGCTAACTTCCCATATTTGATCTCTATTAGACCTAGAAAGACCTACTTTTGCCTTTGTAGAGCTTTAATGACAATGTTCAATCTTGAACTATCCATTATAGTTCATCCTAAGATCATATTCAAACTTGGCTCTATGCATCTATCTACCTGGATCTAGGTTGAAAACTACTTCATTTACCTCCATTATAAATCTCTTGGGCTCAACTTTATTCATTGGACATCTATCATTGATTCTTTCCTATCAAATTTAGACACTTGGTAGCCTCGTGCCTCTTTTGAGCCTTATTAACTTTTTGACCTTGACTTACACTATTTATTCTATTCCATATGAATGGATGTGATCCATATTTATTATACTAGTTAATGTAGTTGAGATACTTGTCACTTGTACATTTTATTTTAGGATCCACTGACCTTTTGACACATCACTCATCGTTAGATCTACTTTTTATGATTAATCATAAACCATTGATTAGCTTGGACCCACTAGGTTTTTTAGTCACTATGTGCCATTATATATTTGTATGGGAAATTGAGATCTTTCCACTTATCATCCATGCATTCAATCTTAGGATATGTTGACCTTTTGATAATGAGCTCATCATTGATCTTTGATATATGATCAAATATGCTCCATTTATCTTCCTAGACCCACTAACTTTGATGATTACCACTCATCATTATATCTTCGCTGAGCTTCCATGATTTATACACTTTTAAACCATGCATTCATCCTTGGAATATTTTAATTCAAATGGATATTTCATGAGGCCCAAATTTGACATCTATGCACACATCCCACTCTATTGGTTTAACTTTGAAGCTTTATATCTTGAGATAGAAAAGACATAAAGATATGAAATTTGCAAAGGATGATCTAGGCATGAAATTCATCATGTACATGTAATATTTTGTCTTGAGATGATTTCTAAATGAATCTATTAAATGAAAAACTAAATTTCTCTATTTATTTGTGCATGATGTTTGATGATGTCCAAGTTCTTCTAGGCTTTCTCAAGTCATTTTCTAATCATCCATTTCAATCAAGAATCTACTTATTTGATCTATCTAGGTATAATCTTTATATGTGGGCCAAATTTAGCCAATATCTTTGGTGACTTACAAGGAATTATGCCTTATATGTTTGAGAATCTAGACTAGTTTCCTTGTCTAGTCCATTGGGCATGGAGTCTTTGCTTTGGCTCAACATATTTATCTAAAGTTAAAATTGGTTTATAACACTTAGATAACTCCTTTTGAAACAAATAAAGACCATAAGGATAAAAAACGAAGTTCTAAAGGTGATTATTGAAGGGAAACATAAAACATAAGGAAAACTAACATAAACAAAGCAAGGACCACTAACCTAAGGAAATAGGGAAACCAAGACAAAAGGGAAGCAAACTACTACTTTTGCTAATAACTTATTGAAATAAAGAAAACCTAGAAAAACTACCATATAGTGATAAGATTCCCTCCAAGAAAGCCTATCATTGTAGTGGTAAGCAAACCTAGAATAACTAACCTATAGTGATAACTCCTCTTGAAACAAACAAGGACAAAAAAGAATAAAAAAATAAATTTCCCAAGGAATTTATTGAAGATAAACACAAAACATAAGTAAAACTAACCTAGAAAAAGCAAGGATGACTAACTTAAGGAAATAGGGAAAACAAGACAAAAGGGAAGTAGACTACTACTTTTGCTAATCACTTATTAAAACAAATCAAACCTAGAACAACTAACCTATAGTGATAAGCTTCCCTCTAGGGTCAAATGGAAGGCTATTTGGTTCACCTTAGAACTTTGGAACATGTTTTATTTTTCTTTATATCTCTCATCTATAGCTAAGAGCAATTTGATGCTCATGTCTTCTTAGGGAAGTAACTAGTTCCTCTACTACCAATTTTGAGTGCATGAATTGTAGACAGGAGTCCAAGAGCTAGTCATACTCCTCCCAAATTCGTGTGTTTTGAAGGAATAGCTTCAATTCTTCTTCATTCATGAACTATTGATCATGAACATGTTGGGTTATGTCTCCTTTATCATATCCACAAGGCTGACCTATAATGGAGATGGATCTAATATTGGGACTTTTTGAGCCCATTTGAGCTCATTATCAGCTTCCAAAAGTAGAGCGATGTCTAAAGTTGAAGATAAAAAGTTATAACCTTGTCTAAAAATTTCAAACATGTCATATCTTGAGAGAACAACTGCTCGTTACTTGATGAAAGAACTTTCCTTAGCCTACGATGGACCACTTTCAAGTAAATAATAACCTAATTGAAAGACATAAAACAAATCTAATGATTTGTTCTCATGAATATTTAATTCAATTGGAGCTTCTTTAGGCTAAATGTCAAAAATAAACATATCAATTTCTTGACCACAATCATGGGTCTACAAGTCTTCTTTTAATATCTCAAATTATTCAATAAAAAATGATCCATCTTTAACATCAATTTGATGATTGAGCATAATATTAATTTCATCTTGTTCTTCATCTTCATTAGCTAATTGTTACTTGTGTTATACTACTTTTGTAAGCTCTTATCCTTCATAATGAATGACAACTTCTATATTATCAAAAAACTCAATGGATTTTGGATTCCCACAAGGACTCTTTGATTTTTAAGAGTAGGGGACTCTTTGAGATATTGTAAAATATGATCACATTGATAAGTCTAAACCTTGTCAAACATTTGTAAGAACTACTTATTGATGCAATAAAAGACTTTCTTTACCTATCTCTTGCCTTTGATTAGTGTTTAGTAAGCTTGTGAATGATGGCCTTATGAATGAAATTCTTCCATATCCATTATCCTTCTTGCTTACCTATTTTAAGGTGTTTTCAAGTCAGTTGTACGTCTGGATTAGTGTTCTTATTAAACTTAGTCCATGAAACTCTTATGCACTGAGTTAGATTGTGAGGTTGTGTTAGATAACATTGTCTTCTATAGATATAATGTGGGTTTAATATTATGGGATTTTCCCATTTTTATTTGGTACATTACCTTTTATCCTTCTTAGGAAGCCTTTCCCCCTTTTTAACCCTTTTATTAGTGCAAACATTAGTTTAGGTAATCCATCAAGAATATGCTAACATTATTCAGAGGTTCAGCCCCATCATAGGATACCCATAACCTAGGGTTGTTTCCATAGTGTAGCTCAATTGGAGAGAACCTGAATAACCCTATCTAAAGGTAGAAGTTGATGATACAATAGTTACACATTTACTTGGTTAGTAATTTTATGTATTGCATGGGTATGTGTAGGTTCAAGTGATGATGAGTATTGAGAGATTATCATCAAGATTTTGCTTTATGTACTGACATGGAATATCCCTAATGATGTTGTGGAAGATAGATTAGTAGATAAGGTCACTAATTTTTTTAATGTTCATGCCCATTTGTTTCATTGAGATATGATAGCTATTATGACATATACATGAGTGACTATAAATAGTGATGAGTCACATGTGGAGTTATATATATGGACCATGCATGCACCTAATGCTCTAGGTGGGTTTAGTATTTAGATAGTAGATGAATACATACAACTATATTGAGAACATGTAGAGTGTATGGCCAAGATGGGTATGTATCATGAGAGAGAGAGATTGTAGATGCAATCATTGATTGAAATTATGGAAGAATAGTGGAGCTTATAGTTCTAGCATGGATATGTCTGAGAGTGAGAGTGAGGGGGTTGGTCTTAGTGTCCTTATACACATTATTGAGTTATGTACTATGTTTGTATTTAAAATATATTTTGAGCTACATATATGCATGTTCATTGTTATATTGACACTGTGTATATTATTATCTGGATCTAGTTATAATATGTATGTTTATGTGTTTAATTATTTTGATTGGTTTAAATGGTGACATTGGTATATGGTATTTGTCTAAGAATAGGTAGTGAATATTTATATGTTCAAAAATGTTTATATATGTATGTGTAGTGGACTAGGAATGTTGTTTATTGGTATAGGTTTTAAAAATGTTTCATAATATATGCATGTAGATCATGTTATTGTAGTATGCACTATCTAAACCTAGATGTCATGGTCATCCAATGATTTCATGATCATTTTATGTTGGTTTAGAAGTAGATTCTAAAATTGAAACTATGCATGATACACTACTAGTGGTTAGGTGTGTAGACTCTGTAACAAAGAGCTTGATTAGTTGGTGTGCTGAAATTGTACTCTAAGCTATGTGATCTCTATCAAATATCTTGATTAGATATTAAATATGTTCTAATTTTTGTGATATATTGAAAATATATTGATCGGTGGTAAAACTAAGGCTATATTTTGATCCTTATAATTGTTTCCAAATATCTTGATTGGTGTTCGAATTGATATTGTGCGTTGATCTCTATAGTTATCTCCAAATATATTGATAGCTGATTGAATTGATGTTGTGCTCTTATCTCTATAATTATTTACAAATATATTGATAGGGGTTTATATTGATTTTATGTTCTAATCTATATAAATTATATTCCATTTATATTGAATATATGGTACATGAGTTCACTCATAAGTAGGTATCCAAGAAACCACATGGCTCATACATTGAGTAACCAATGGATCTTGAAAGGGAATGTCCTAGATTAACTCTATCTTAGATGAGTGTGATCTAGGAGAATGTGGAGATTAAGATATTGGTACCCATATGTGAATGTTATAATACCTCAATTGACATACTAGTCAATGTGGGATCAAAGTACATAACAATGATCATTTGAATGTCCATTTATCTCATGAAAATTACAATATGGTTTGTTATGTACCTTATGTAAATAGTGTGTTAGATGATGATTAGTATGATGAAGTGTGATAATATCCTTATCTAAGAATGAAAAAATATGCAATTAGGCCTATCCCTATCTGAAAATTATATAACCCCTTTGTGTGTGTCTTGTGCTTTACTCACTGTAGGAGGTGTTATGTGAAGTGGCTCTTTGACCTTGTTGCATATCCTTATTAGCTATTTTTGTTTCACTAGTTTCTTAATCATAATTAGAGTGTGATATTGTACCATGGTAGATGACTAGGGATATAAGATACTTATATACAAATTTTCCTCTTAATGTGTAACCACTAGTCCCAATTTTACCTCTAATTCTATAGTCTCATTATATAGATGCTAGAATTATTTTAATGTTTGATATAATAATTTTTCCTTAAGAGGAAAAAATAGGCCTTTGGTAAAGATTTAATATACCTTTAAATCTATTGGTTGGTAAATTAACTGATACAACCATAATTTGAATATTAAAATGTATTCAATTGTTGGTTCTATCTCACTTTGGTTTAATGAAGGTAGCCTCTCATATGTGACTCGAGGTCCCTTATTCTATATGTAGTGCCTAAGAAATACTTATTATAACTCCTAATATGTATGTAGTTACCCACTAAGGATTATATGATGGAACCAATTTAATTCTTCCCCATCTAAGGACCTTGTAAATAATTATAGTAGATTTAACTTATTGGTGACATTTTCCATGGATTTATCATAATCCTAAAGGTGTAATTTTGGGTCTTCATGCCCATCAAATATAGGTAACAATGGTATATTAAATTTAGATGGAAACCTTGTAGTGGAGATTATATATGGAATAGGGTTCCCATGGATAACTTTGGTATTAGCCCAAGATAGGTATTATTTATTCTCTAATGTGAGATGGTGTACTTATTGTTGTAAAGCACCCATAGGATACACTAAGTAAATTAACACTTGTGAAGTTATATTATCATCATCAAGGGGTTAATTTAATTCTTGAATTTTTTTATTTATCTTAGCCATTATTATATTGCATTGGGAATGTTTTTGAGGAAGGGTTGGTTTGCTATCTATAAACTTTAAAGGTGTGATAGTTGTGTCTTGGTTAGAAGTAAATGAGTTATCACCCTCATTCAGTTAATATGAGAAATAGGTTATACTATAATAAGGGAGGTTGAGGGAGTTTCAATGGTATCTCTTATTTTGTTAATTTTCAAAGAAGTATCGTATCCTAATTGATTATAAGTTACTTTATTATCAAGTAAATGTAAGTTATGAATAAAAAAATAAGCATTTGTGTTTTTTTTACATGTGACCTAGTATTCATTTGAATAAGATAAATAGGTGAAGTAGGAGGAGAACTATAAGGTGTACACTCCATGTACTCTACATCATAATCACATTATTCAACATTATCCCAAGGTTCATCAAAATTATATTTTAATTCATTTTTATAAAAAAGAGTAGAATAAGTATCATCCACATGCTCACTAAGAGAGAGAGACTAGGAGAAGATTTTAAATTTTTACTATTATGGAATGTGTCATCATGTGTAGGTGTAATGCAATGCATTTTTTCACTATTTATTTATGGAATGCATGAATTATTATTACTTTAAATCTTGGAGTAAAGGGTATAATAAGTATCAATCATGTTTTATTTTTACCTATTATGACATGTAGTAGAAGAGTTAGAGACATTTGAATTATTAAATTGTTTTAAAGAATCATTTTTGAGTTTTAAATGTGAAATTAGGTGATAAAATAATTTTGTCTAACTTATTTTATGCATTGGTAAAAGGTGTAATATAATTGGTACATGATGTTTTGAATTTAATTGAGAAGGGTAACGAAGATGCATTACTCTTATCTACTTTACTTGAATCATGCAAAAGTGTGTTTCATGTATTGCACTTATATTTACTTAATTTGAACAAGGATGCAACTAAGTGGTTGAAAATATAGGATCACATTGGAACAAATCACTACCAATAAGAGGCTCTTTTAGAATTATATTGTTATCTTGATTTTAAGGTGTACGAGAAGAGGGAGGGGAAAGAGAAGAAGATGCATCTAATATATCCTCCTCTACATTTTAATTGTCATGCTCATATTAATCCTCTTCTCCATAATTATAAAAATATTCATCATCATCACTATAACTAAATTAATTATAATTTTTTGATGTATAATCTTGAAAATTTGTCTATTCATTATTATAATTATGATAAAAATTCAAAAACTCATTAATTGGGGGGTAGAAGACTTCTTAGATGCCATTTTAAACTTGCCAAATAAGATAATGTAAACAATGAATATCAAGCACACAAGAGGTATAATGTAATATAACATAAATATATGTGAAACATTGAAAAAAAATTAACCCAATGTGTAAAAAAAATTAGTATTATAAGTGAAACCCTAATTGTTAGTATTTGTATGTATAAGGACCTAGTATGTGCATCTAGGGTTTTAAAATGAGGGTTGTTTTGAAAAAAAACAAAGTACATTAAATTAATGAAACCCTAATATAGGATTAATTTGAATGAGTTGAGTTATGTCAAAAATCAATAAAAATAGAAGTTTGTAACCCTAATGTAATGCATAAAAATTAGATGAATGCAAACCCTAGGAAAAACTAGGGTTTTAATCAATATTCAAAGTAAGCTAGGTTCATCAAATGTTTTAACCTTTTATGAATTATATGGTTTATATCATATGTTGTTAATTAATGAGTATAACAATTATTTTAAATGAAAATTAGAAATAACTAATTTAAAAAACTTTCCCCAAAATAACAAATATAGAGAGAGAGATTACTTATCTAGAATAAAACATGTATTTAAGTATATCATGGGGATAAACATGATGTAAAAATAAATAGTGTCCAATTATGGTGCTAGTTTCCCTTTCGTAGGAAATGTATTAAACTTTTAGGGAAGCTGTGAGAGGTTTTAGGGGTCTTATAGATGGTTTTATGCCTATTAGGAGCTTGTATGTGTCACTATTTTAGCTAAATATATTCCAAAACCTTAATTAATACCTACACACATGAAATAAAAACTAGATCAAATGCAAAAGGAAGGGTAAAATTGGGTTGTGGGATGTTATGATCACACAGAGTTGAACCCATATTGTCTTGGTCACTGCCTACATTAACCCCAATTCTAAAGGTCTCAGATCACATGTAATTATTCATTAAAAAACATGAATAATAAAATTTCATGGTATCCTATAATGACTTTCACTTAGGCCCTTCTTTCATCAATCATGTAATGTCTAGTTGTGATATGCTAAGTAGTATGCAGAGTATTGACTTGTACTATTGATTGATTTGATGTAATTATGTGCCAAAATAGTAAGTTTTAGATGAAATATGACTTATGAGGCCCTTTATATATAATTAAATTTTATTTGAATGTATTACCTTATTATCTATCCAATAATTTGTAAAATATGGATGAAAAACATAAGAAAAGGCTCAAGGTAGGGTTAGGACCCAAACATAGGAAAAAAAAAGACTATCAAACACTAAATCCATAATTGGACACTAGTGCCACATGATGTTACTGCCCTAAAAATGGTTCTAGTATCTTGAGGCCTCAAAATAGAGCTAAGACAAATTAGGAAAAGATAAAGGCCCTTATGAATGGGAGGAGGTGACTTAAGACCATTCATTTGTAATAAATATGGAAAATAAGATAAGGAAAAAATCAAGACTCAAAATGACCACATGAATAAGGATTGTATTGATCACTAATACCTTCATGTGAAATAGAAACAAAAGGCATAGTGTTTGTGGATGCTTGACCAAATTAGGGTTTTTATAAGTTAAAAAGCTAATGTTGTGAGAGTTATCTCAATAAATACCTATGAACACCATTTAAAAAAATAGAAACATCAGAAAGATAGTAGGATAACCATGAGCTCACCTAAATAATGGTTTATAGATGAAGAGATGGAGGGAATGATTAGATTGATTTTCCTCCACCAATATACTGATGGTCTCTCACATACCTCCCAACTTGGTGTGGCCCTTCCCTTCATGAGTGAGAATATGAATGCATAGTGAACATCCATAACCAACCGATAACATGTGTAATGTGTAAAATCATTATTTCATGCATCCTCCCACAAACATAAAGACTAGAATATATAATGGACAACCACTATGACATTACTTTGTCCAAAGAATTTTATAAAAAATAATATTAGTAAAATCTAGGTTTAGTCCACATAAGCAATATTCTCTATTAAATCATAACATGCTCATTCAATCATTCATTAAAATGATGATGAAATTTAAAAAAGTTTATTTCTTATCATTCATCATCCATTGAATGGATAAAATGTCATAATATAAATTCCACAGTCATACATATATCTCATATCATAACTTAAAATAATTTATTTATACATATACAAATAGATAAATTAAATCTAGTACATGATATTTTATGTGAGATAAATTATACCATATATAAGCCTATAACATTTTAATACCTTTCAATTTATCCCTCATAAATAAGAAGGCCATATTTAACTCAATAATCAATAATAATATCAACATTTATATAAAGGATGATAAATAATGGTTTATAATATTCTTGTTTTGTATTAATTTATACTCCATTTTAACTTTATTAGGTTTCATAATATGCCTACTTGATACTATCAAAAACTATCTCTACAACCAATAGATCAAAATATACCGATAGTATTAAAATATGAAAGCTATGATATATACTCATTTCATTTTCAAGTATACAAATCAAAACCAACAAGTTAAAAGTTAATTTTTACTACCACAAAAGGTATGAATAATATTTATCTTAAAAATTTACCCAACTTACCTTTATTATTTATATATCATCTAAACATAATTTTATAACCAAGTAATGTTTTTACACTATACCAATCACTTCATTTTCTAAGTGAGCAATCAATCCTTTCTAATACATCTATTTGAGAATAATGATAAATATTTATTTGGTTGAGGTAATTTTATTTATTTTATCTATATATTTTATTTATAATCATGTAGTTGGCCAATACACCCACCTACACGTTTGTAAAAAATGACTGAGTGCATTCGTGAATAAAAAGAGGTGTTCAAACATATTCCAAATGAAGGTAAATGTCCTTACTAAACTAGAATGGCTTAAATATGTTAATAATTCAACAATATTTTACCATATAAATCAATTAAAGACTCAAATATATCAATTTAACCAAGTTTAAAATACACTCAACCTAATTAACTCATTCATTCCAATAATTAATTATATCTTACATAAAACCATTATAGTTGTAAAAATCACTAGTAGAAACACAAAATGAAAGATCTAATAAAAATAGATCATAATGCATATGATGAAATATGATACAACGAATAACTACTCATATTATTATCACCTAAAACCATCTAATAAAACCATTGGTACACGAAATTTAAGCTACAACCAAATTATATACCAAGCTTTACATAAAATAATCATTTTCAACCATACTATATGTTAAACGTTACACACAAAAGTCATCTAAAGATGTAAATTGAGCACATAATGAAAATATGTAATTTTATAAAAATAATCAAGTGAAAAAATAATCATATAAAACCATATAAAAAAATTATACAACTATACAAATTAACTACCAACTATTCATGCTCAATACAAATGACTACTAACTTTTACTAACTTATTATTCATGCAGCTATTACTTGTTCAATTATTTACAAATATATTAAGATGTAGGTGGTATTTTATTACATCAAAAAAAAAATAATGAAAACCATAAAATAGGTGCAAAACTCAGCCATATATTAAGTTCATCATCCCACATTATTATCACATAATATTTTATTTTTAACCTCATTTATAACCATAAATCATGTCAAAGGAATAGGGGGTTGACATATTGTTCTTATATGTTTATGGGTGAAATAAAATATTCACCCATGGCTCTATAAGAACATTTTTAAATTTATATCAAGACCAAACTACATTTCACAAAATAAGGGGTTTTCTTTTATCAAAATAACACCAAACATGAGAGTTAGATCTCCATTTGAGGGAACTATTAACCCCATAGAAAGAAACAAATATATAATATTTTTGTGGTTTATTCCGAATGCATACAACTATGATAATGGATTATAATATTTAAATAAAACTTAATTATTTTACCTTATTCCATTTTATACAACCCATCCATAGCCAAGAAAAAATATGTTGGCCAAAAATGGCATTAGGATAGCTAGGGTTAAAAAGGAACAAGCATATATATATTGGGCATATTAAAATTACAACTTAATTAATTCAACATTATAATTAAAAATATTCAAATAACCTATCATTTCCACTCTATAATGATCAATCCACAAATTTTCCTCAGAAAATATTTTGATAATAATTATGTAATTGACAAAGGAAACCTTGATATGAAATATTACGCCTCCCCCAAAAAAACAAAACCCCATTTTTTATTTCAAACTCCAAGTTTCTACCTAAATTTTCCCATCAAAATAATGTTGCGCCTCCTTTTTCTTCTTCTAGTTATGCCCTCATTCCCCCTTTCCCCATTATCCTCTCTTCTTCTTATCATATTTTCCTCTGTTTATTTTTCCTCAACACTTTCACTTCACTATCCATTCACTTTAAATTTATGACCAATTATAGGCATGAAAGATGGGTCTAGAAGTTTATAGGGTTTCCAAAATATGCAAAAGCTTGTAGTTTACCAAAAATGCACCTTCCTTATCCTGATTTAATTTTTGGTTTTTTTTTTCACACTAAAATATTATGTTAAAATAAGAAAATAAAATATATCCAAGTAATTCCTAAGTTTCATGGAAATAATTTTATGAGTTTTAAACTAATGAAAAAAACCACCATAGAGGGCCCCTTCTTTACATACCACTAGAAGTGGCTATTTTCAATCATGCAAAAGGGTTTAATCCTAGGTTAATATTGAATGATAATCCAAAAAATCAATAAATTACCTAACAACTACATACACACAATTTTATATTTTATTTATAACATATAATGAAAATCATGTTCATAAATCAAGTATGGAAGCAAATGTTACAAACACTCAACCATAAACAAAAACATAACAATGTTAATCCATATTTATTTTAAGATACTAATAGTCACTAATAATTATTATCTATGTTATATCAAATAGTCATAAGGTGAAAAAATCAATAACCTATAATAAAAATCTTATACATTAAGACATCAACAATCACATGTTTACAACTAGCTCTAAAACAAACAAACTATGTGTATGATATGTTCCTAAAATGTTCTATATGTTCCATGTTGTGACCATATATTCTATTATCTTTGATTGTACTCTCCCTCTAAATTCTCAAAAATCATATGGATTTTCTTGCATCCATCTTATCCAAATACAATAGTTAGTTTGAGCTTAAAATCAAATATCGATGACACTTAAAATGTACAAATATCAATTAAATTATTGCATAATAACCAAACTATAAATGAAATAAACTCTACACGGGATTTAAAAAAATAAAAATTTGATATATTAAAATGTGTGTAAGATGCCATCACATTAAAATGAACATTGAAATAAAGAAAACAATTTTCAAGTCTAGGTAACATATATCTAGATATACTAACAAAATCAGATAGTAATAAATCAATAGAATAATTCATTATATGAATACCAATGTATTTTACTAAGAGTAGGACATGATTTCACATCATTCCCTATAAAATAGTTCACCATCATGATGAATTTATTTAAAATAATATTTATAAAATAAACACAATTTCAACAATAAATCATTTAAACAAATGGAGAAATAACCTGTTAAACTCATTATTTCCCATGTGACACTATCTAGACTACTAATTCCACTACACCTTACATTGAGATAAATATTTATTATGAAAGCTAAACTTACATGTATAAATTATCTTGGTTAGTTCTATTATTACTAGCCTTTGTTTTATAGCTTACAATGCACATTCATCATGAATACCAACATTACTAGGATTATTAATCAAAACACATGATGTAAACCATATTAGATTATTACAAAAATATTTTGTTGATGTGGGTTTCATGAAAAATATAAAGAATTATGGGGTATCCTCTAAATTTTTAGGATTGGTGAAATATTATTCACTCCAAGGAATGAGTTGTTGGGTATTATGTTTTGTAAACAACCTGGTAGTGGAATAATGCTAAGTGGAGTATTTGTTTACCTCAAATGGTTCATATATGAAATTAGTTTATAATTTATTGATATTAATGGATATATGTTGAATCTAACCTAATATTAAAAAAAAAAAAAAAAAACTCAAAAAGGAAAGAGTGGTAGGGTAGAAAATAAGGTTTGTGAATCCAATTCAATTGAAACCCTTTTAAAGTGGATCTTGAACTATGGGTCAGATAAGTGAGTCAAATAATTAATTCTTGTTGAAAGTTATTATTAGCACCCAAAATATATAGACATAGTTAAGAATCCATGAAATGGAAATATAGTAAACTTTAGTGTACATAATGAAAGGTTTTTGCATTTTTAAGATTGTAATTACACAATACAAAGGGAGATTATTATTAAACACAAAACATTCAAATTAGATACTTTAAAATATGAATAGTTGTATCAAAATAACACCTATACACAAATTAAATAATAAAATACCAAAGTTATGTAACTTATTCAATGAATCATACATTGTAGAAGAATTGAAGATTACACATCTAGACAAATTTGTAAAACAATCCATATAATTTATTATTTATATTGATAGCCAAATATTATCCTCCTTTTGGAATTGGGAGGATACAAATATATATAATATTTATGATGGTTTACCTTATCCTTACATAAAATTTAACATATATATTATTTAATAATAGATTGTATATCAAAACTCATGGATGACGTGCATGCATGCTGATAGGTTGTCGATATACCTTTAATTTAACCAATCAATGGATTGGTATAATTTTATACCAAGTATAATTTACAAGGATATATGCAATGTGATGTAGGATATTTAAGATAATAGTTCAATATTTAGGGTGTGTTTACTCTACTGTTGAAGTCTAAATCCTAAGGGTAGCAAACAAGATTCTAATCTTATGTTGTAGAAAAAGGTAAATCTAGAAAATTCTGTTAATTAAATATCCCCTATAGAATTATTTGTTAAATGTATTATTTTAATCATACCATAAATAGGAATAAACATCTAGCATAAGACACTACAATGTCCTCACTTGACTTGTTCGACTGGGTAGAATAGTGAAGTATTTTAGAATGTGAGAATGATTATTGACTATCATTATCTAGACTACTTCTTGATAGATTATAAATGTGGAGATGAGTTAACAAAATTTCCTATTAAATTTACTCTTATTAAAATTTAAATACACACTTTTCATAAAGGAAACTCACTTGTATTGAACTGAAACAAACTTTACATTTAATAAAATTACACTTTCATTAAAAGAAACACACTTTGCATTGAAAGGTAAATCACACTTGAATTAAAATTAAATATACCTATAAAAAAAGAAATAAAATTTTAAAATATAAATTAGAAATACCAATTTTCTTGATCTTTAAAGAGAAGTGGGCCCTTGCTCCTTCCTTAGAATAGGATCAACATTAACTTAGTAGTGGAATGGAATGTTGTACTTTATTAATAATTCATTATCAAAAGGAATATATACAAATGCTATGAATTCTATTTCAAATTTAAAATTTAATGTTTAGTCTCTATCTATTATCTATTCTCTAGTACCCTAGAATGAGAAGGAGATATGTACTTAAAGAAATTCTCAATGACTATTCTCATATTACAAAATTTAGTGATATAAATAGCCAAATCTACTTATTCTAAATAGAATATCTAGGAATTAGATCTCACGCTTATAAGAGGTGTTGGAATTGATTCAACTAATAATCGATCAAGTATAAATAACTTATATCTAAGGAGATTATCTCCAAATTTACAAAATAGAAATACATCTACATCTGGATCATTTTAGACCATTACTATGAATAGTAATGTCTAAAAGAAGATATCTAGAGAGGGAAAATCTATATATGTAAAATAAATATCTTTTTAGTTTTTATATTTATTTAGAGAGTACAACTAGGCATCTTTGGAGCATGACAGGCATATTTAGAGCACAACTGGATAGGTTTTTAGAGCTTCATTGGAACATCTTTAGAGATATGTGGGTGGATCTTCAAATCTTTGATTGAATATATTCAGAGCTAAAAATATTTGAATCTCAACTAATAATATTCATATCTCACTATTTTCTATGTTGAGTCTTCAAAACCATTGCCAAAAATGTGTTATCAAAACTGTTGATGACTTCTCAAAACAAACCTGCTATAGAGATGTATCTTTGTATACAAAATTATACTCATTTCATCCAAGTTAAACACAAATAATAAGATAGAGAATTGATAATGTATCACATACAAATAAAAGATAATTGCACTCATTTCTGACTTATATGAGACCTTAGCTATTAAATGTAATGCAATGTATAACTAAGAGGCAACAATTATGGATAGTTTATATGAGATATAATGATCTATATAAAATGTTCATCATTCCCCCCCCCCATACTTTACCTTTTGCAAATCCTCTTGAAAACTAGGGGAGAATTATTATTTAATATATAATTCTTAATTCTAACTGTTATTTGAGATCATAAATTTGAAAATTATGTCCCCAATCATAATGATTTCTAAGCATAAACCCCAAATCTCTTACCAAAATGTATAACCATGCTTGAAATTATATTTCTGCCTGATTATGTCAGTTCTACCAAGGATACATGGGATAAATAAGAATAGGATGCCTAAATATCATGCCAATCCAAACCTCTAACCCTCCTTCTAGGATCTAAGTGATAATATGGGCAAGTGTCATAACTCTCTGAAGAATCCAACTGATAGTAGTGGGAGTCATGACTTCCGTACATTATAAGGCAACAAGTAAATTTTCCCATCTAGCCATACTTGTAGTGATAAATATGGAGTAATGTTAACTAATAAAAGATTATAAGGTTGCCACATTTTCTCTTAAAAACTCATGATATTTGTTTTTCACATACATGTGATATAAAGGCTAGAAGGGAGTAATAATTTCATGAGCTTTTGAAAATTGGGGTCTCATACATAAGCCTGTAGTATTTTATAGTTCTAGGAATTGATTATGTGCTTGATCCCAAGCAGTTTGATTTATCATAGTGGAAATGACATAATTTAATTATGTTTCTCCCACAAACAAGTTAACCAAAAATCTAGACTTATGGCCCAATAACATGTTACAAAGATAAAACTCACAAATTTGATCTTGTCTTTTTGTAGTGATTTTAATAAAGACATCCATGAAGATATGTTCATCTTCAATAACATGGGAAAAAACAAGAGAAATCAATTGCATTTGTCCCTTATAAATTTGTTCATGAATAAATAAAACATACATAGAAGATGTTTTCTAAAAGATAGTAATTTCTCAACAATTTCACAAACATTTTGAATAGAAGTTTGAGCCTGTTGTAACTATTTTTAAGACTTTATTTTGATTATGGCATTCTCTACTTCCAATTTTTTTCCAAATTGAAATAATCTCATGAAAGGGTAGATGAAAAGAAGGAATAACTCTTATGTTTCCTTAAGTTTTTATAACTATCTCTCTTATTTCCCTCTGTATAGCCTATATGGCAACTTACAACTCAATAGTCTAAGTTGTCATCTTCTATATGCAAGTGTTTTGTTGACCAAAAAATTTATCCTTACCAATAATAGAGTGTTGTATATTATCAATATAAAGATCCTTACTATCAATAAAGTGTTGTAGATTATCAATCTAAGCATCCTTATTTTGAAAGGAATTTTTTAAAGTGCTAAGTTCATGAGATTATGAGAATAATTGATTATGAATTCTAGTTTGTTCAGTATTAAATACTATTATAATCAATTCCTATTATCAAACCTAGGAAACATAATCCTCATATCACCTTTATAAATTATAAATGGTTTGGTCCTTACCTTGAAAGGTCAATATAATAAAATATAACTTTACTTGTTATTGAATAGTTTCTTCATGTCATGATAGGGTCATAACATGATACAAATATTTGTCTTTAAGAAAAGACTGAGGAGAAGACAATGATTATTCTATGAGTGGATCTTTATCCTTGTCAATTGTGGAAGTTAAGGGTCTTTCTTATTCAAGTGAAATATCTTGTGAAGGGGTTTGTGGTTTTTCAACTATCTATTCAACATCTATAAATTTTGTGGGAGAACTTAAACTCCCCAAAATTTCAACTTCTTATACCTCACTTTATTCTTCCTCTTGGAGAATCAATCGATGACTTCATCAGGGTTTGATAGATGGAGTAAGGATTTTTTTATGAAACCCTCATTTTACTTTTTTACCTCTATTTCAACATCTTTGGAGTTATAGGCATCAAATATGGACCTTCCTCTATTCTTGTTGTCATGGGAAGAGAAACAAGACATGATTTCTTACTAAAAATTTTGAGTGAATTTTGTAAGAATGAAGACCAAGCTTTCTCACCCTTTGTTTTCTTTAGGACATGGCATAGATAGATGAGATGAATTAAACCATGATGTTTAATTCACCTGGTGCCTCTTTTTAATTTTTGAAATACATTATGGATAACATAGTCAAGAAAAAAGGGTAGGCTACTTGGAACTCAGGTTTGGTGGCTCCTTTCTTTAGATGAATGAGAAGTCACATAGTTTTTCCACTGACCATAGTGAAATGTCTATCAAAGGTGAGGTATTTCATGACATAATATGATATATTATGCCATGGAGGTTGAATACTATCTTGAATGATCCCTCTAGTAATGCCTTGTGGAGTTTTGGCCAATTGGTTTATTACAATCAATGAACTTTTGAATTAGATCAACAACAATAATTTTCTTAGTAACAACCATGCCTTATTTATGAACCCCTTAAAGTTCACTGGTAAAAAAGGAATTAAAATAAATATGTTCACCCTAGAATATAAAATGATATTCATCAAAATTTTCTAAAAAATCTTGAATGATGTTCTCCTAAAAACCCTAGAGTTTCTCTGAAATTGAGCCATCCTATTGTTTCAAAAACAACCCTAGAAAATTCATCTTATAACATAAGTTAAGTCAACTCTTGTTTTTTTTTTCTTTACCCTCCATCTTCATATCTATCCATATTATTCTCAAGAACTTGCTTACATAATGAAAAATTGAGTTCAAAATCACATAGAGTATTGATTAGGGCAAGGAAATTGGGATATGATGTGGCAATGAATAACAATAAAGGGGTATTGTAAAATTATAGTAGAAATGATGGCCAAGAACTTTGGATCAGGCAAAGTTTTAATGAGAGAGTAATTTTTGGATTCAACATTAATGATGTGGTATTAGATATTGTTCTTGACATCACTTGAAATGACATTTGAAATTATTTCCTCATTAGGACTTACCATTTAAAAAGGTCTTTGGAATAACCCCACATCAAGTCTTGAAATTAGGAAATAGTATTAGCTTCAATCATAACCATGTGGAATCAAAATAAGTTATCCATATGTAGAAGTGTTTTCTTCTTAATGGTCATACATGAAAAACATAAAATAGAAAATGTCTAACCTATTGGGAAGGAAGTACAACTGTATCTCTACTGTAAGGATCCATGCTTATGTCTTAAAGTTTTCTTATCTCTTACAAGGATAAATAGTTTTGAAAAGATAAGTTAGATAAAAATACAATAGTTCATGTTTATTGTATAATTTTTATTTTAAAAGTGTCATTTCTAGTTTTCACCTTTCATTGGTTTTTATTTTTTTATATTTTTTCATTTTTATATGTTTTTTTTATTTTTTTATTTTTTAAGGGAGGAAAACCACCATTTACTAGTTTTTATTACTCCCACTTATTATATGTCTACTTAAAAAATAATTTAGCCTTAGTGGAAGAACTATGTTAATCCATAAGGCCAAATTGGTCTTGATTATGTTTAATGAGTTATTCCGTGTTGAGAGGTTTCCTATACACTTTAAATCTATAACCATTGACCAAAAGTGTCCTTTGATCACCATAAATTGGTTGAAGTTGGAAAAATATATTTATATGGATAGTATTCCATGTTGTATTATATGCCTAAATTAATTTAGGTACTCTATTTGCCCAATCTTTCTTGCTACTTTCACTATTTTGGTCAGAATGTTTTCAAGATCTCAGTTGGTGACATCCACTTGCCCATTATCTTGGGGGTGATATGTTGAGTATTTCCAATGGTTTATTTGGTATAATTATTTAAAATCCTTAATCATGATAGACATTATTTAAGGCCCTTGATAAAAAATAATAGATCTAGGAGCTCCAAATCTCAACATGATCTTATGATATATGAAATCAATAACTATTTCCTCTCAAACAAGGGCGACTGCCTACACTTCAGCCCACTTAGTAACATAATAAATACATACTAATAAATACTCTTTTACTTGAGATGGTGGGTTGATTTGTCTAACAAAATACAAACCCCATTTCTCAAATGGTTCTAAAACTATTTGACTAAGGAGAAGAATTTTTTAGGATATAGTAGGTTTACCCATCCTTTGGCAAGGGTCACATTGATATACAAACCTTTTTACATTATTATAAAGAGATGAAAAATAAAAACATACACTAACAAACTTATGAATGGTCCTTTTTACTGAATAATGTCCTCTTCTTGGTTTACTACGGCATACTCTTATGATGTCAAATAATTCATCTTCTTTGACACCCCTGTGAAGTACATGATCAAGTACAATTTTAAATAACATGTCCTTAAACCATTTGAAATGAGAACTATTTATAATTAAACATTTTATTTCTTTATAAGTAAAGGAATGAGGAAATTTTCCTATTGCCAATAAATTTGTCATTTTTATAAACCATGTGGAGTATGTAGATAAAAAAAAAGTTGTTCATCTAGAAAAGAATATTCCATAGGTTTATCTTCACTTGTAGTGATCAAGCTAGAAAAAAAAATAGAAATAACATTATACTTTCTAAGTTTATCTAAAATGGTAATGTCAAATTATTTCAATAACGGTAGTAATCTAATCATTCTACCACATGCTATTGGTCTATTCATTAAGTACTTAATATCTAAATGATATGTTTAAATAAATACCTGATAACTAGTAATGTAATGTCTAAACTTGTTTATGGCATAGATAACATCAATAAATTATTTTTATATGGTAGTGTAGTTTTTCTCTATGGAAGTAAGATTCATACTGATATAATAAATGACATACATTTTTTCTTCCTCATCTATTTGTCTTAGAACTGACCCCATTGCATTATTGGAAGCATTAGTATAAATATGTAAAGGCTATTCCAAACTAGGTTCTTTCAAAACTAGAGTATTCATAAGTTTGTTTTTTAATGTTTCAAAAGCTTATTGACACTTATCGTTCCATACAAACTCATTGTCTTTTGTTAGTAAGGAAAAAATAGGTACAACTATTTTTCTAAAGTCTTCAATAAATATTTTATAATATCTTGTGTGACTGAGAAAACTTTTGACATGTTTTTTTGTTTGAGGAATGAGGAGACTATAAATTACCTCAAACTTGTTTGGATCCAATTTTCATTCCTGGAGAAGAGATATGATGTCCTAATACTATCCCTTCATTAGCCATTATTAAGACTTTTCATGACTAAAGGATACTAGGTGTTCTTCACATCTAGTGACCACTTTGTATAAATTGCTCAAGGCTTCATCAAATGTGTTTTCATGGATAATGAAGTCATCCATGTATAATTTGACATAATCAATTGTAAGATCAAAAAATATGGCTAACACTACTTTCTAAAAGGTAGCAAGTGCATTACATAATCCAAAAGGAAGGATTGTATAATCAAATGTTCCCTAGGGGTAGGTAAATGTAGTTTTATCTTGATATTTAAGGGCTATTATAATTTTATTATATCTACTAAACCCATCTAAGAAATAAAAGTATTACTTTCCTACCAAGTTATCCAAAAGTTGATCAATAAAAGGCAAAATAAAGTAATCTCTCATGGTGGCTTTATTTAGTTATCTATAATATATGTAGAATGTCCATTTTACATTATTCTTAGATAAAATAACCAGAGGTGAAACCCATTGACTATCAGATATGTGGTAAATCAAACCAACTTATATAAGATTTTCTATCTGTATTATTACAATTTCTTTCAAGGATACGTTAATTCTCTATTGTGTTTGTCTAACTGGTCTAACAGCTTCGGTGTAAATGTGATGGGTATATACAATAGGATGTATTATTTTCATATCACTATAATCCCAATAAAAGGATTTTAGGTGTCAAACCAATACATCAAACACTTTAATTTCTCGTTGGTCAGTTAACTAGTTATTGATATTCAATAGTTTATTAGGATGAATTATAATTTGATTAATACCTAGAATGATGGAATTTACTTTCTTGTATTCACTCATCAAATCATTAAATGGAAATTCATGTGGTATTATAATTTTAAATGTAGCCATATCCTTTTAAAATATTTCATTTTTAGAGAGCACATTGCTTAGTGGACAATGCAAAGTATTTAAAATGAATTATGCCCCTCTTGAGCCCAGTTAACTATGGTTTGCTAGATATCTTGTGGACTAAATAACATGTTTGGGGGACTTATGACATTATATTGGTTATTAGTGAAGCTAAATTCTTTACATTCATGATTGTTCATCTTTAAAGTGAAGCTATCAGTCTTTAGAGCTAGGTTATTAGGTTTCAGTGTTAGGTTGATAGACTTCAAAGCTAGGTTATCTTGGTCTAAATATTATATTATTTGGTCCTCAAATTCTTGAACATGTTATTTTATGGTAACCATGGCTAAGGAAGACACACTATTCTATTTTATTTAGGTTGATCCACCCATATATATTTAGAAAGATCCATTGAAGGTCTAGAAGGTAGATAAAGGGAGATTTGTTTAGCATGCATTCCATTAGAAATGGTCATATTACCATGTATACATTCAATTTGTGATGTGACTATAGCTAACCAAGGTATGTCAAGAATAATTGGATAGCTTACCCTCTTGGGTTTAGGTTGAAGGATCATGAAATCTACAGGGTATTCCCAAGATTCTATGGTGACTAGAATGTTTTCTATGGTTCTTTCAAGTAGAGCAATTAATTGATCTACCATTTACAAAATTGTAGTGGTAGATTGAAGCCTTATGAGGGATAAAGATTATATTATTTTGAAATTCATTATGTTGAAGGTAGTACCCATATCTATAAGCACATTTGGCAAGTACTTGTTTCCACTTGTCACAGCCATCACTAGACTGCTAAGGTCTCCATATTTGGGAATAAGTATGTTTCCTACTAGTAAATCAATAATTTTTATAGTTACTTGAATTGCTTAAGATATTGTTTCATTGTACCTAGTGATTTGATGCACAATCTTATAATTATTTGATTAAATTTAGGAATATACTTAATATATTTTAGAAGTGGAATTTATATCTTCATCTCTCTTAATCCTTTCATCAATCAGAACCCTCCCTAGGTTTGTATCCCTTAAGTCTCTCAAGAAATGGAACAATAGGGGAATCTTGAATTATGGTTGGTGTGATTGAAGTTGTGGTGGTTTCTACCTTGTCTTCATTTGGTTATTGGACTATAAGTGACTCATGAGTGTTTTCATCATTGGGAATTTCAATTATGGTAATGGGTAAATCTCCTTCTACCTTTCCTGACTTGAGCTAAACATTATTACACTTAGTTGAACTGCTTGCAACACTATTTTTTTGGTCAAATCTATGAACAGGAGTATTTTTCCTATTTTTAACATTTTCCACTAGTTAGGAAGATAACTATGGTTGTGTTTGGACCAACATACCCCCATTTTTTGAAAATTGGGACCTTTGAGAAACCTTGAAGATTAAACATGGAAATTTAGCATGTTAAGGTCATTTGTAGAATTTGAAGATCATCCACTATAACAAAATCAGTCTTACTTAGCTATGTTTTACTTTAATTTTGACTAAAAATAGTAATAAATGGTCTTTATTGCTTTTAGTTGTAGGCTCCATGACGTTTGTTCCTAAGACATTCATGTTTTATAAACATGGCAAAACCCTTAGTTCAAATTTGAATACTAGCAGGAACTAATTGGTGGGAACATTTTAAAAAATCCATTTTAAACCTAACAATAAAGTTCATGTTTTAAGATTAGTCATGTTTTTTAACACAACTAAAACTTAACTTAAAATTCTTGGTCCCTTTTATTGTTTTCCCCCTTTTGAGTTCTTAGCTAGGACTAATATTCATTATGCAAGGTCCCTTTTGATATTTCCTAATTTAGCCTAATGTAATAACCCTAAGGCCCCATTTTATTTATTAATACAAACATGACCTTAGTATTAACACCTTATCTTAAGTTTTAGTTCCTCAAGTCTAATTTTATGCTAGTTTGACCTTTAATTCATATCTTAGCCTAAGGTTTTAATCCTAAGGCCTCAATGTATTTATTAACATAATTAAGACCTTAGTCTTAACACCTTAGCCTAAGTATTTTATATCACCACAGTCCTAAAATTAACTTCCTTGCATATTATAGGATCCAATAGCCCTCACTTTATCATGGCATTTGATCTAATGGAGTGAAGAAATCTTGAGCTCTAACTTAGATAGCATGCATCTTATATGATCTAATGGTTCTTGCTTCCTCATGGCCCTTTGATCGTATGGCATAAGGAAAACTAAAAAAATCATGCACATAACCCCTCAGAGAAATAATATTCAAGCCCTCAAACCATGATCAATAGTTCTTACTTCATCACGAGGACCTAATTAGATGGAGTGAAACACAATTAAAAGGTAAAAGGATTAAAGAAGGCCTGAATGATCGACATGTAACACACTTACATTCCAGGATAAAAAAATAAAGGGGCCCACATGACCAAAGTAACCAATCATGAGCAAGCTCTCAGATCATGATCTTATGACTATCACTTCATCATTTATTATGATCTGATGGAGTGAATCAAGTCTAAGATCCTCAAAATCCCCATGGAGGTGCCAAGTGGCACTATTACATTGGGTCACAATAATTTTATGAGTTTAAAATTGACATTTGTGTGACCATCATTTGACATCTGTGAGGACGTATTTGGTGTCTATGTGACTACAAATTTAATCCCATCAAATTAAAATATTTATTACATTAAAATTGATGTTCACATGACCATCATTTGATGTATATGAGATCATATTTGATGTCTGTGAGACCATCAAATTTAAGCTAATGAATTATTCTATTTAGGATCAAAATACACTCCAAAATATCACTAGAAGCCTTAGAAATTGGTAAGGGAAATTCTCAAAATAAGATCAAACATAAAAAATATTTGACCTGAAAAATATGGAAATGGTTTTATGGTCTAAATATATGCAAAAGAAAACTTAGTCTAAATATATACTTTAAGTTCCCCATGGCACTTATTTAAATATCATGAACCTTAAACTATAGACTTATACTAAGTCTTATTTTAAAAGGAGATATTTGCTATGTAGGACTTAGACCAAGTTATTTCTAGCTAAGGGTTTTAATATGTTTTATCAATACAATAAAATCTTATTTTTTATTGGACCATTATGTCATGTTGATATTTTTGAGCATATTTTATAAGCCTTGGCATAAATATTTTAGACCAATTCATATATTGTGTTTATTTAAAAACAACAAAAACATTGGATTGAAATAGTTAGCCATTGTCCAATTTATATAATTCATAAAAAATAGACATAAATCCCTTAGGCTAAGGTTTGCTTCATGATTAATAAACATGTAATAAACCTTAGCCTAAGTCCTATTTTAATAATGTACTAACTTAAAGTCTGGGCATCTCTGTAGATCAATAGTTTGTGATTTATCATTAGAGGATGATCCAATGATGCAAGGACCTTGATGAGTTTTCAATGAGGCCCTAAGAGCCCAAAATATTTACATGTTGTGAAAGCACATTTGAAGCAAAGCTAATAGATGATCTGATGGTTTGCACTTTGTCACTAGAGGAAGATCCAATGGTGTGAAGGTGCTCACAAATTTTCAAAGGGCTATGAGCTCTCCACATGGTCAATGCTTGTTAAATAAAGGACTAGAATAGGGTACAAAGCATAGGGAAGGCACACAAATATGTAAAGTATCATAACCATGGGGCTTAAAATAGAAAAAAGCCAATCATAAGCATGAGTTTGGATTATAGTTAATGGCTTATTCTAATCCAATATTTTAATATAATGGAGAGAAATAAAGAGGGAATTTTTAAATGCCAATGGCTAGTGTTCAAAGGCATTTATGAAAAATGCCAAAAAAATTCTAGACCAATGCCATATAGGTGCCAAAAAAGTACAAAAGGACAAACAAAAGATCTTATGGGATTAAAAATGCAAATGTATAAAAACAAAGGTCCAAATCATATATGAGATAGAGTATAGATATATCCTACCAATAAATTTCCAAAACACTAAACCCTACATAAAAGTGATTCAATTGAGTTTATTTGGTCATAATTTGATCCAAGGAGAGCTTGATTGTGTTTTGAGTACAAAAGATCTTTCACAAATATCTATTTGCAAATTGTTGTGAACAATTTGAAGAAATAAGGACCATGGAGGCTTTCAAATAGAAATTAAAGGAGGAGATCAAGATCTACTTGTCAATAGATAATGAGGGGTGAATCTTCAAGGATACTAAATTAGATGTTTCAGCCTTAAATGTCCTAAGTATTAAGAATTAGTTTGAACTCTTCTTCATGGTGTAGGAACTAAAGCTTATCATAATGGAATAATAGAGGATTTCCATGGTGAGACAAAGACATTATGATTTTTTCATTTTTTAGATGATCGACCTTCACCACACTAATATAAATCTTGAGATACTACATTGTATAGACAGCCTCTCTCCTATATTTGTTGACTATAGAGTAGATATTGAATGGATCATTAGGGAGGGAAATTCCAAAAGGATAGCCTATAGTTGTCCTATAGATTTTTATAAATATTATAAGCTCCCTCTCCCCCACATAGACCTATCTAAAATTAAAAAATGGACTAGCACTCATGACTTGGCCTCTATCCTTAGACCCTCGATGCACCAAGGACCCTATATCTTTAGGGAATTTGAAGGCAATATCCCAATAGTCTAATTTAGGGAGGGCATTAGAGTGATAATGACCCTATTAAATTTATCTTTTGGATCCCATTAAACCACCTACATGAATAAAATTTGGGTTCCCTATGTGCATTTCATAGTGGAACAAAAGCTCACCCCTCCAATTGGAGATTTGATTAGTGTCTTCCTTACCAAGTAGTTCACTGCCATTAAAAGGAAGACATCTAAGTAATTTTATATGATGTCATACCTAATAAATGCCCTTATCTCCTCAATAAACTTCCCTAGTATTATAAATTGGTCTACTAAGGGAAAACCCACCATTTCCCACCATTACTTCAAATTATATATCTTAAAATATATATGAACCTTATGTATTTTATTTGTGATTGTGTCTACCTAGCCATAATAGAGGCTATCATAGGTGTTACCATGCCTAGGGTCCACCCACTCATCCAGAAGTATGTAGAAATGATGGGTGACATCTAGTACTACCTTGAATTCATAGTTATTATGATTAAGGGGATTATGTCCTAGCCTTATAGATTACCAATATATGTTCTAAGTAATCTTGTTGAGTAATAAATTGCCTCCCAACTCATTCATGGCATTTATGGGACCTTTAAAGAAAAGAGGAAGGATCTTATTTACCTCTTACCTATAATAATTAGAAGAAATATACTTCAAGATTAAAAATAGGTTGATACCATGGCAAAACATAGGGATTCATTTGGGTTCCAGCTTGATGAACTGTAGATGTGGGATCTTAAGAACATAGTAGCTAGTCATTTGAAAGACAAGAAACTCCCTAAGCTTGTATATATATATATATATATATATATATTAGCTTAGTATTCATGACACCATTTACATCAAGGTTAATAATTATGAAGAGGTTTTGTCCAAGATACAAGGGTAAAACATCAAATTGGAGCTAGTATTAGTTCCTATTAGAACAAGGAAGAGATAAATATTGACCTTCACTTACCCCACTAGTGAAGTCAATCTCTTTAGTGATGAATTACCAATTCATGGACTAGTCATCCTTGACTAGTTCATTTATGGAAAATTTCAAAATATCCCTACTCTTTCCCATTCATGGGCCATGACAAATGTGGAAATGCATGATTAAATGAAACCATAGATTAGGGCCATGGTAAAAGAACGAGAAGAAAGGAGAATTGTGGTCACTTAAGGACCAGAGAGAAAGAAGATGGATGCTCCTAGAGCATTAAGTAGCATAGGTATATATGTCTTAGAACCTCTAAAATTTATATATTCATCCACCATCATAAAGTTTAATCTAGAGATAGCTAGATTGGAGAGAGTCACCACCAAGAAATCCATGGTGGGAGTAGAGGAATTCACCTTCAAAAAGGTGGAGCCCTTTATAGGACAAACCATAGTTGGGGGGAAATAATTGGGTGAATCTAACATTAATTAAGAGGATGTTGAAAGCTTAATTTAAGCCTAGTTAACACAAGTAAAATTAGGGATTAGAGGAATGAAATAAGAGATCTACAATTTAGAAAGAGAAAAAAAACCTATAGACATAGGAAATTGTATCAATACTTGAGGCAATGATAAAAATGCTTGATGGTTCATTTTATGACATGTTTGAGGCACTCAAAATAATGAAGTTGAGATCGAGTGTATTAGCATAATAGAGTGTATTATCTAAAGGCCTAGTCACCCAATACTGACCCTCACAAGATAAAATAGCCAAACTTCTCAACATCCAAGCAAGGAAATATATCCCAAGCTTCAAAACCATTAATTTTGGACACTTGAGAATAAATCTAGGAATTTTGGTTGACAAGGTTTAAATTTTGAGTGCATGGCACAATAATATGGAAAGACTCCTAGAGGATGATAAGGAGCTAATTTTATGGAATCAATAGCTTCTTGGGACTATGATTACAAACCATACACAAACCACTTCCCTTGAAATCATAAGTGATGAAGAACTTAAATATAAGGTTGCTTTGGTAATTCAATAAATCAAAAGAAAGAGCCAAGGCCAATTAGGGACTAATAAAAGTAATATTATAGACATGATATTCAATGTTGGAGAAAGGATAAATGAAGATAGGAACATTGAAGAATCCATGGCCAAAAATGACAAAGAACTCAAAGACTTGGTAGATTAAGAGGAAGAGCATATATTGAAGCCTATTATGGATCTAAAGCTAGTTGACGAGAAACATACTAAAGCCATGAACATCCTCCAACAATAACAAGTAGAGGCCTTACTAGCAAATTAGATAATATTCTATTTTTTAGAATTTTATAACTTTTGAAATAGAATATTCCATTGCAAAGGCATATGCTAGTCTGTTAGCATATTTCCCCTAGGTTAGTTCAATTTTAGAAAATAGATGTATTTTATAACCATCTTAGGAAGGATAGTTTTCCTTGCCTTTTGTAAACCTGTGTATTATAACTGACCGATATACTGCCTGATCTTTTTATAAAGGCATGCATTACCAATTGTAAAAAAGAGAATTTTTGAGAAAATTTTGTACACTTGAATCAATTAATATAATCAAATAATTCTATAAAGATTGTCTAAATTTGATATGTCAATTACAAATATAGCTTTTCTCCCAATTGCTAGTATATGTCTTGAATTTGAATGGTGTCTTTGAATTCTAAGTTACATTTTCTAACCATAGGGTTTCTAATTTCTAGATTAGTTAGAGGTTCTTAGGTTTTGTTTCATTTAATTTTCATCTGTATTCAAATGTGCAAAGGCTATTTGATTATATTAGTAAATCCTTAAAGTAGACCTAGTTCCTACTTATGATTATTTTACATTAACCTTTAAAGTTTGCCAAGTATATAGTGAAATTTGAGCTTAGGCTATGTTGTATTATATATTGGTTGAATGTTTAATCAATTGAAATTGATGCTTTATCATGGTGTTTGAGACTAAAATTGGCAATCACTCATTTATTTTATACCTTGCCCTCTCTTTGCTCCCTTTTCTACACCAAATCACTTTAGTTTAAAATTCATTGTAAATATTCAATTATATTAGTTTTTGGTTTAAATCTAGATCATAATTCACTAAGTATTAACATATATTCTTTGAAATTCACAAAGAACAGACCATGATGGCTCCTAACCATCACTCATTATAAATTTGTGGGACACCAATACATATCTCTACTGTTATTTCACCATAGGTGACGTCAAGTTGCCACAACCTGCTACTAATGATATAAATTCATTACATTCTAAAATGTTAAGTTCTCTTTGAACACTAAGGAACCCTATGGTGAATTTAGAGGCATCAAAAAGGAAGTTTCTTATTGGTGTTAGGAGGGAATTTCTTCACAAATTCTTTAAATCTTTATTGATATTATCATGATTTGATCTAAAATTAGTGCATCTTTGTGTTTTTGAGTGAATTATTTTCTTTTAAGTATAAAGATCATTGATCTTTGTTTTTTGTCACGCATCTTTGTGCTTCTTTAGATAAAGATTGAAGTTCTTTGGGTTTTGATGCTTGTTCATAGTATATTTAGCTTAAGATTTGACTATCCATAGTATCTAAGGTTATGACAACTTGTTTTGATCAAAGGTTGACATATATTTAATAAATCTAAGTTCCTTTAGGATTATAATTATAAAGCTAGATCATATTCACATAATTGAATGCATCTTTGAGTTAATTCAGTCAAAGATCAATGTTCTTTGTAATTTTTCATACATCCTTAACAAAATAAACTCAATGTGCAGTATAACTCTTGTTATTTATAAAATTTAACTTGATACATCATATTTTAGGTAGGATCATTAAATTTTAATATGAAATTACCTAAGATTAAGACAAGATCACAATTAGAGACTAGGGATCCTTTGTTAGATCTTGAGGTTCACAAAAAATTTAGATGTGACAAAGGTAGATGAAGGAGATCCAAATCCCTTTTAACTGCACATCTCTAAGGTATTTGTGACTTCAGTCTTCTTCTAGGTATGGCTTGGCTGGGAGAATATTCAATTAATAAACCAAGTTTGGTGTATGGTCTCCCATGTAACCCCAAGAATTATTTTCCCACATTTAGTCCAATCAATATTACAACTATTAAAGAACACATTAATTCTTTTAAAAATACCTTAAGGTTAATAAATTTTGTGCATAAAGATGTAGCTTACATTTTATTCCATTTTAAATTTAATTATACTACTTATGAATGGTTCTTGAACTTTCATGATAATTACATCACTAGTTGGGATGGTTTTACTGATGTTTTTATAGATCAATTTGGTAAGATTGTTAGTCCTTGTGTTATTTACCATCAGTTCACCACTATTACAAGAGATGTGAGTGAACTATTATGTCCTTTAATGTTAGATTTCAAAAAATGTATAGTAAGACCATATAACCCTATAATCTTGATGACGCCTTAGCTTTAGAAATCTACAAAGATGCAATGGATCCCATAACCTCTATATTTTTGAAGAGATCCATGCCATCTATAAATTCATTATCTAGGGCCTATTCTAAGGTAGTAATCATCAATGATCAAATATATCCCCAAGGGAAAATGGCATATTCTATGCCAAATATCAACCCACATATGCTTATGATGAACTTATTCCCCAACAATAACTAGAATATCCTGACATTAAACAACCTCCCAAACCTCAATCAATTACCATTGAGTCATGCTGCTCCCAATTAGAATTTAGGATTCTTAAATCATCTTAATAATGTATTCAATCCAAATGATCAAAGTGCTTTGCTACCATCTTCTAACAATAACTAGGTACATAATTCTAAAACTCTTAAACATGGGAATGAATATATCTTAAAAATGGTCCAAAATTTGAGCACTAATTTTTTTTAGCTATAAAAACAAGTTGGAAACATTAATAAAATTTTAGGTAGGAAATTCTCATTCCAAATATACAATAGGCCAAAAAATAGATTTTATATTGATAGTTTTCATAATAATAGGAATAATGATCCATATTTTAAAAAGAAGACCATGGACATTAACCCCACTAATATTCCATTACCTAATTATTTTAGAATACATTGCACATCCAAGCATGGTGAAATTGACTGTATTGAGTTTTAAAATGCTTTGAGGCTTTCCAAGAAGAGTTAGATACATTTGAAGTGGTATCTAACAAGACAAGTGGTGTAAGTGCTTATGGATCCAAATCATCTGATAAAGCCTCCATGGTTGATACCTTTGATTTCCCTTTTCAAGAGGAAAATGAACCTGATGAGATCCCTGAGGAGATCTAGGATTTTCAACAATTCTTGAAGAAGACGTATCCCTTGAGGCATAGAGAATAGAGGTAGCCCCTGGCTACCTCAACACCTTCAAATAATTTTAGAACTCCTCTAAACACCTCTTCAATAAACAATATAGTGCCACCTTAAGGGAGTAATTTTAAACCTAATGTTGATATTCTTAGTTCTTCTAATAGAACTAGGTATAACATAGTTGAATATGTGAAAAAGATAAAGGATAATATCACTTTACATGAACTCACATAGATCACATATCAAAGGGACCTCCTAATAGAATCTCTATCAAAGAAGTTTAACAATCCACCCAAGGATGATCATGCCAATGTGACTATGCATAAAGCCAAGGTTGAATCTCCTCCTTTCTTTCTCATTATCAGGATGTTTAGTAAGAACTTACATAATTGCTTGCTAGATTATGGTGCTTATACCAACATTATGCATGTAGATATATGAAACAAATTGTCTTTACTCCTATTAGGTCTGATAGGGTTGTCACCCAATTATACAAATATAGAGTTAAGGTAATTGGGGAGCTTCCAAATATTCACATGTAACTAGCATTTGAGCCTAGGGTGCAGTAATTCATTGATATTCAAGTTGTTGATATACCTGGTGTTTATGGAATATTATTGAGTAGGGAATGGAATAAGGATTTGAATGGTTACATGTCTATATATTTCTCACATCTATGGTTATCTTGAAAGGGAGTCCATAATTAAATTAGGGTTGAGAGAGAACAAGGATGAAACATATGATAATAGAGTACAATGGTATAAATGAGAGGGTCACCATAATTGACTCAAACTTAGGGGTTTTCACCCTAAAGACTAATAAGGTATGTGATCCCAAGAGTGCTCATGTTGTTACTATATTATGGAAATTACATTTTGATGGTGCTAGGTGTAATGTTGGATCAGGTGTTGGTGTTGTCTTAATTGACCTTGCTAATAGAAAGTACCATGCTTCTTATAGGATCTAATTCCATTACACTAAAAAAAATTCTAAATATTAAGGCCTTATTTTAGGCTTATAATTTTCTATAAAGAATAAGGTTAAAAAACCACTAGTTTATGGGGATTCAGAACTAGTGGTTAACCAAGTAAGAAGCAAATACTAATGCAAGATTTCTTCTCTTAAGAGATATAAGTTTAGGGTTTGGGTTATGATTGATTCCTTCCATGATTTTAGCATAAAATCCATCCAAAGAGAGGAAAACCAAGCTATTGATGACTTGGCATTTGCTACATCCAACCTTATGCCCAACCAAGATTCCCCTAATTTCAACATTGAGTTGATCCCTTCTCCTTCAATGCCTAACAATGTTAACTATTTTAAAGTTTTTAATGATGATCAATAGATATTAGATTTTATGGCCAATTATGGGGTATTTGATGCCCATATTATTGATAAGACTAATGGAAATATATCTAAGGAGGACAAGTTTGATGGTAGATTCATTCAATTGAATGACAATAAGATCCCCAATGGGATTATTGATTTAGAGAGACTGTTTGATTAGGATAAATTAGTTGAAGTTTCTAAGGTTCCCAAGGTAAGTGGGAAAGATTAAAATGTTGTAGATCTTAGTCTCCAAGATCAGCCCTAAATAGTAAACATTGAAAAAGTTTTTACAAATAGTGAGAATAAGAAGGCTAAAGAGATCCTTACCCAATACAAGGATGTCATAGCATGGTCCTCTGATGACTTAAATATATTTGATCCAAGAGTCATTACTCATACTATAACCATTAAGTAATTTAAAAACCTTTTAGGTAGAAGCAAAGGCTTTTAAACCTTTCCTAGAACCCATGATCTTCAAAGAGGTCAAAATATTACTAGATTCTAGGATAGTCTTCCCCATTAGGCATTCTACATGGGTGGCTAACTTAGTGCCAATTAGGAAGAATAATGGTGAGATTATAATTTGTATTGACTTTAGAAACTGAAAAAAATCATAAAAAAAGGATAAATATCCCCTTCTCTCTTTATACCAAGTAATCCAAGTTGTTTTAAGTTTAGCTATGATGTCTTTTCTTGATGTATTTTTAGGTTACAACTAGGGGTTGGTTGATAAAAAGGATAGAATGAAAGTAAACTTCAAAATGAAGTGGGGAACCTTTGCTTACAAGAGGATTCCATTTGGGTTAATCAATGTAGGAGCCTATTTTAAAATAGCTATGGACCATGCCTTTCAAGGCCAAATAGGTAAATGTATTATTATATATATAGATAATCTAACAGTTTTTTCTAAAAGTAGGGAAGATCACTTCTTACACTTAAAATAAGTCTTTGAGAGATGAAAAAGGTATGGGATATCCTTAAACCCTAAGAAGAGTATCTTTTGTGTTACAAAAGTAAAATTTTGGGTCATGTTATAACCAAAGATGGGATATCTATAAATCCTAAAAGAGTGGAGGACATATCTAGAATAAAACCTCTAAACTATAAAAAAGAGATAAAGTCATTCTTTGGTAAGATAAATTTTGTAAAAAAGTTTATTTTTGGCTTTGCAGAGATTGTCAAACCACTAAATGATATGCTAAAGAAGGATGACAAAGTCACATGGAATGAGGAATCCAAAAAGGCATTCAATGATATCAAAGAGGCCATTAGCCAGGCTCTAATCCTTATAAGTCCTAACTTTTTAGGAGACTTATACCTCTAATCCTTTGCATCTGACCACATTATGGTTGTAGTGTTGACTCAAAAAATTGATGGGTGTGATCACCCAATATCTTTCATGAGCACTAATTTTTAAAATGACAAGTTAAATTATTAATTGATTGATATGTAGACATATGCATTAGTTAAGGTAGTTAAGAAATTTAGGCATTACATCCTTGGAAATAAGGTACATGATATCTTAGCTAACCCTACCTCCAAACTTATGTTAAGTCAAAATGAATTGGGGTAATATAGAGGTAAGTAGATGTCAATTTTACATGAATATGAATTAGAGATGATAAAAAATAGTAAGGTGTCAAGGTTTGATCCAGATGATTGCTAATGCTAACCCTAGGCTAAGTATTGTACAAGTGGATCAATATAAATATCAAGCTATTGAGTGGTATGATTCAACATTCATTTGTTAATTAATGGTACTTTTCTTACAAGATTATCTAGGGATAAAAAAGAAGGCCCTCAAGTTGAAGGCATCCCATTACCTAATCAAGGATGAGGTCATTTATAGAAGAATTTTTGAAGGGATTTACTTGAGATGTGTCTCATAACAAGAAGCCACCCAAATCATGAGCACCTTTCATGAAAATCTGGGAATTGGACATCCATCTAAGAGAAACATAACCCATAAAATTCTTAGAGCTAGTTATTATTGGTAAACTATTTTTAAGGATGATAAAAAACATGTGAGGGAATGCCACTCATTTCATATTTTTAGCTCTAAGGAGCCAAAGGTAGCATTGCCTCTACAACCAATCATGGTTGATAAACCTTTTTCTTAATAGGGGTTAGACTTTATTGGGGTGATCAACCCCAATTCATCTAAAGGTCACAAATATGTTATGAATACCATAGACTATTGTACAAGGTAGACTGAAGTTTCAATCACTAAATAATGTAAGACTGAAGAGGTGATCAACTTCTTTAAGGAAAACATCTATACTAGGTTTGGGAGTCTAATTTCTCTAGTGTGTGATAATGGGTTTGCATTCATATCTATCAAGATGAATGAATGGCATTATGATATTGACATCACTCTCAAGTTTGAATCTAACCATTATCCCTAAGGAAATGGAGTCTTTGAATGTGCAAACAAAAACCTAATGAAGGCAATCAAAAAGTCTATTATAGACAAGCCTAGGACTTGCCATAAGCTCCTTAAAATCTGCACTTTAGGCTAATAGGATAAGGATTAAACAAACTTTAATAACCTCAAAATTTATATTGGTGTATGGATATAACATATTTTTCCTATCACCCTCAAGTTACCCACATACAAATTATATGTAGGAATATATGGAAGAGTGCCAAGATCTTACCAACTCTAAATTGTTAGACATAATTCAAATGGAAGATGCAAGGGAGAAGGCCTTTGCTAATTTTAGTAATCGTCAAACCATAGTCAATAGATGGTTTGATAAAATTTCAAAGTTTAATGTGTTTAGACAAGGAGACCTAGTTCTCCTTTGGGACAAATAATCTAAGCCTAAGGGAAAACATGGAAAATTCACACCCTTATGGATTGGCCCATACTAGGTTGTAGGAACATTTAGAAATAACACCTTCAAGTGTAGAGATCTACAAGGAGCAAAGTTTACATTACCTATCAATGAGAAATACCTTAAGCACTAATCTATTTCCCCTTCTGAGGTCTTCATGGAGTAAATTTTAAGATGGTTAGAATTTAGAGTAGGTAGCCTAGTTAGTCTCCTTTCAGTTCTTTCCTTCATGTCCCTTTTTTGTACATAACTATGTATATATTTTTTTGTTTCCTTTTCTTTATTTATTTATTCCTTTCTATTGTGCATTTATTTCTTGTTGCCATATTCCTTGGTTTCAATAAGTCCTTTTAGACAATCCTAAGCTTAAAGTTATAAAGTTTGCTTGGAAATGCCCAAAATTTAGAAATGAAGGTGTGTACCCCATCCATATAATGACTATGTGATGCAGGAGAATCTTCATGATAGGAATGCATTTGTCATGTTCTTGGTTGATTTTTAGTGTGTCTATGTGTGCTAAGTTAGTTTCCCTCCATTTCTTAGGTTTTCAAATTTTCAAATTTGTCTAAGTATCCTTTAAACATGAAATAAGACCTATATGTGAGCAAAAGGCCAAATATATGTAAATATTGGTCAAATAAAACCCAATATCTTATCCTCAGATGATTTCAAGTTTGTTGGGTGAGATATTAAGTGATTTGAGTCTTCTTATGTTAGAAAAGCTATTTTACCCCATTTTGGGAGGTTGTTGTGTGAAGCGTAGTATAGGATTTGAGTATCTAAGTTGAGAAAATATGGTTTGTATGGGGGATTTTCATGTGGAATAGGTGTATATGTATATATTATTGGTGAATTAATGAATTGAGATTTTTTTTTTGGAGTCATTTTTTTGTTTTTGTTCAATCTTTCCTCAAGACTATGTATGTAAACCAGACAAGGCAGCAAGGAAGAAGTTTGTAGTTAGTACTTAAGAGGGTATTATCTTCTTTGTGACTACTCAGGATTATAGAGGAGGTTAATAAAAGAGCAATAAAATTTATTTGGGCTATTAACTCCCTAGGATGCTCCCTGTAGCTCAAATTTGGTGTAAACTAGACCCTAACTAGATCCTTGCTGATCTCATGAACCGTATAGTATAAAATTCCCAATTTTTTTTTTTTGGGTTTATCATTTTTAGCTTTTGTACAAATTTTCATGGCTGTACTATATGGGAAAGTGAGTTTTCTTGTATACTTGTGTTTTAACCCTATTTTCCTATAATTCTGAGATTTTAAGATAGTTTTGTTTTAAATAAAAGGTGTTTTGTGATTGGATTAGTTTTATGATGTCATATGGCACATCTCCTCATTTTTTCATGATCTAATTCAACCCCAAACTCTCCCAAACACCAAAATAGGGTTGTTAAGAGGCTTAATTAGGTCTGCTATAGGGGTCAAAAGTACCATTCCATACAAGACAACTATACCTAGTCTTGACATATGTTATGTAACTTCCAAATGGGTATCTGGAAAAATTTATATGTTTTGGATAGTAGGTGTTTTGTGAAAGATATGGAAAAAAATTAGGCCCAGTAGGGCTACAAGCCTATGAACCCATCAACAAAGCAAGTAGAGTCTTACAGCTTAATCCAACCTTTTTTTCTTATCACTTCAAAGCTTCAAATTAAGTGTAAATGGATAATCAAAAGGGTCTAAAGTGTTTCATTTGTGTCTTCTATGTATTTTTTTGTAATAGATTCTTTTGTTACCATAAAATAATTAATGCTTAAATAGGACTATTATATTGGTTTGTTAGTTTCATTTTGTTGAATTAAGTCCCTACACCATTTGGTATCAGAGCCCAAGGGATTGTGCAGAATCTAAAGATAAAAGTCAAAGAGAATAAGAACGTGATTTTTGAAGAAGAGGCAAGATGGCCATGAGAGTTAGGAACAGAGGTAGAGCTTGAGGAAGGAGACTTGGAGGATAGGTTGCAATGGTAGAAGAGATTAGGAACCTGAGAGCTAGGCTACAAGACCTAGAGATGGCTTAGAGAAGAGGAACTAACATGGGTGAAGTTAGTGATAGAGAAGAGGAGCCATCGGAGGATGAATTGGTGGTGGAAGAAGAAATAACTAAAGGTAGGTTGATTAGAGCCATTATGAAGGTGAACACAAAGCCAAAAATGGAGGTTCCAATGTATGAAGGTAATTTGAATGTGGAAGAATTAATTGATTGGATTAGTGCATTAGACAAATACTTTGAGTATGAAGGAATTGAAGAAGATGATAAGAAATTCAAGTATGCCATGACAAGGCTAAAGAGCCATGCATCCCTATGGTGGGATGGAGTGTAAGAAGAAAAGAGGAAAGGGAAGCCAAAGCTTAGAAGCTAGGACAAAATGGTAGCAAAAATGAAAGGTAAGTTTATGCCTAAAGATTATCAAGCCAATCTTTTCAAGCAATTACAAAATTTTAAGCAAAAAGATATTTTTGTAAAAGAATACATTGAAGAGTTTTACAGGTTGACTATAAGATTAAGTCATATTAAGGATGACATAGAGAAGGTAGCTAGATAAACTAATGTTTTGAAGTTTTCCATTCAAGATGAGATTAGTCTTCTCATTCCTAAGACAGTTGAAGAGGCATATAAATTTGCCTTGAAAGCTAAGGAGAAGATTGCAAGAAAACAAACATCCTTCTCAAGAGGAAGGGGTAGATCCATCAGAGGTAGAGGATTTCAAGGAGGTATAAGAGAGTTGCAAACATCTCAAGAAGAGGCCAATAGCTCACAAAGCTCAAGAGGTAGCTATACACCAAGAGGAAGAAAGCCATACCAAGGATATCAAAGAGGAAGAGTAAGATTCATGGGAAAATACTTTAGGTTCAACAATTATGTAGGACACAAGGCATATGAGTGTCTAGAGAACCCTTCTACCAGCCATGAGAGGGGTGTACATGTGACCCAAGGTGAAGAAAAAAGTGAAGAAGTTATAGCAGCTTATGAAGATACCCCAGAAGAAGGTGAGTCTCTTTTGATGAAAATAATCTTGTTGAAGCCAAACAAAGAAGTTTTAGAACCACATGTAAAATTAAGGGGGAATGCTACAAGGTCATCATAGATAGTGGGACTACTAACAATCTTGTGTCAACTAAGATGATGGAGAAACTAGGCTTGAAGAAGGAGGTACATCATACACCTTATCAAGTCTCTTGGCTACAAAAAGGACACAAACTCTTGGTAAGTGAAAAATGTAAAGTAGATATTTAGATAGGAACATATAAGTATCATATTTTATGTGATGTCATGCCCATGGATGTATGTCATATCTTGCTTGGAAGGACTTGGTAGTTTGACAGGAAGGCCATGCATGATGGAAGGCAGAATACAGACATGTTTGAAAAGGATGGGATCAAGCATACTCACACCATTTAAAGAAGAGTCTATTGCTATTTTAGGATAGAATTCTAAAATATTGATAATGAGTGGTAAAGAGTTTCTACATCAAATGAAGAAAGAAAAGGTAAACTTTGTTGTGATTGGTAAGCCAAGGAGTGTAGTCACTAGTACTAAGTTGATTGATTTGCCTCTAGAGATTCAAGATATGTTGAATGAGTACATTTATATTGTGGTATATGATTTACTTAATGAGTTACCACCATTTAGAAGCATTAGCCATCACATAGACTTGATTCCAAGAGAAAATCTTCTAAACAAGGCTACCTATAGGTTGACACCAAAGGAAAATGAAGAGATCAAGCACCAAGTTCAAGAATTGTTAGACAAAGGATTGGTAAGAGAGAGTTTAAGTCTTTGTGCTATCCCCACAGTGTTGATTCCTAAGAAGGATGGGAGTTGGAGAATGTGTATAGATTCCAGAGCAATCAACAAGATTACTATTAGGTATAGATTCCCATTGCCTAGAATTGATGACTTACTTGATTGTTTGAGTGGAGCTACATATTTATCTAAGATAGACTTGAAAAGTGGTTACCATCAGATCAAGATAAGAGAAGGGGATGAATGGAAAACAGCCTTCAAGACCAATGATGCACTCTATGAGTGGTTAATCATGCCATTTGGACTAACCAATGCACCAAGCATCTTCATGAGGTTGATGAATCAAGTGCTTAAGGAGTTCACTGGTAATTTTGTGATAGTGTATTTGGATGATATTTTTGTGTTTATTCAAACTAAAGAAGATCATTTGAAACATTTGAGGATGGTATTGAGTAAGCTACATAAAGAGAAATTGCTAATCAATGTAAAAAAGTGCAGTTTCCTGAAGACAAAGTTGATATATTTGAGGTTTGTGATTTCAAAAGAAGTATTGAAGATGGATAAGTAGAATATTAAGGCTATACTTGAGTGGCCTACACCTAGGAGCACATATGAGGTAAGAATCTTTCACGGTTTGGCTAGCTTCTATAGGAAATTCATAAGAAATTTAGTGGAATTGTTGCTCCAATGATAGATACAATCAAAGGTGATAAAAGAAGTTTTTGTTGGACTGAGGCTGCTGATATGAGTTTTAGATTATTGAAAATAAAGGTAAATGAAGAACCAATCCTAACCTTGCCTGATTTCAATAAGCTTTTTCAAGTAGAATGTGATACTAGTGGAACTACAATAGGCATTGTTTTAAGCCAAGATGGGAAGCCTATAACATACTTTAGTGAGAAATTAAGTGATCCTAAGAAAGTACTCAGCCTATGATCAAGAATTCTATGATCTTGTACAAGCTTTGAAGAAATGGAGGCACTATCTTTTCCCTAAAGAGTTGTTTTGTTCACTGACAATTATGCTTTACAATTCATTAGCAATCAGAATAAGTTGATTCAAAAGCATGTTAAATGGATTGAATTTTTACAAAGCTTAAATTTCACTATTAAGCACAAGAAAGGACAATCTAACAAGGTTGCAAATGCTCTAAGTAGGAGGAATCTGATCATGCAAGAATCTCAAGTAAGAATTTTGGGATTTGAAGATTTAAAGGAACTATATAAGGAAGATCCAAACTTCAAGGAACCATATGAAACTTACATGAATCTAGTAAGGTTTGATAGAATTCCTTGGATATATTTCATGGTCCAAGAGGGTCTGCTATTTAGAGGCAGCCAGATTTGATACCCAAGAGTTCCATGAGAGAATTTGTTGAAGGAAAAGCATAGTGGTAGCTTGTCAAGACATTTTGGGTAGAATAAGACATTAGCACAATTGAGTGCTCATTACTATTGGCCAGGTATGGGTACTAATGTCAAGAAATTTGTTGAAAGGTGTAAAACATGCCAATATGCCAAGGGAAGTAGTCAAAACACAAATTTGTACCAGCCACTACCCATTCTCAATAGGCCTTGGGATTCAATAATCATGGATTTTGTACTTAGTTTGCCAAGAACTCAAAAAGGTCATGACTCCATATTTGTAGTGGTAGATATGTTCTCAAAGATGGCTCATTTTATTCCATGCTAAAAAACAAGTGATGCTACTAACATAGCTAATCTATTCTTTCAAGATGTTGTTAGACAGCATGGATTACTTAGAAGCATTGTTTCTAACAGGGATACTAAATTTGTTGGACACTTTTGGAGAACCTTATGGAATAAATTGGTTACAAAATTGAGTTTTAGTTCAGCCTATCACCCCTAAACTAATGGCCAAATAGAGGTTGTCAATAGGAGCTTAGGCAACATCTTGAGAAGCTTGGTAATTATGCATCTAAAATAGTGGGATCTTGCACTTACACAGGCTGAATTTGCCTATAACAATACTCCTAATAGAATTATAGGGTTGAGTCCATTTCAAATTACATATGGAATGCATCCAAGAGGTGTGTATGAGTTGAGAAATCTAAGTAGCATGGAGACAAGAAGTGCTGATGCAGAAGAATTTGCCAATACCATGCAAAATTTGCATGAATAGGTAAAGAAGAAACTTGAATAAAACACCATCAAGTACAAGCTAAGAGAAGATCAAAAGAAAAGAGAGGTCAGTTTCAGTGTTGGAGACCTTGTTCTTGCTCACCTTAGAAGAGAGAGGTTCCCAAAAAGGGAATACAATAAGCTAAAGGTAAAGAAAATAGGACCATGCAAGGTAATAAGGAAGTTTTCAAATAATGCATATGAAATAGAATTACCAAAAAGGAATTGGAATCAATCCAATATTTAATGTTGCAGATCTATATCCATACAAAGATGAAGGATAACCAGCTAAAGAGATTGAAATAGGGGTAGATGAAGTTATCCAATGGTAGAAACAACTACCAAAGGAAGTGCCAAAGGAGATTGAGAGCATTTTGGACAAGAAAGTGGTTAAAAAGACAAGGGGCAAAGAATATTTATATTATCTAACTAAGTGGAAGAGTCTACCAACTGAAGATGCAACATGGTTGACTACAAATGACATCCTTAAGCTAGGCACAAGCATGGAAGAGTTGATGAAGAAAAACAAGAAGTGAAGAATACTTATTTTGCTCCTTGGAAGAATGATACAGGAGCATCTTCATGATAGGAATGTGTTTGTCATGTTTTTTGTTGATTTTTAGTGTGTCTAGGTGTGCTAAGTTAGTTTCCCTCCATTTCTTAGTTTTTCAAATTTTCAAATTTGTCTAAGTATCATTTAAGCATGAAATAAGACCTATATGTGAGCAAAAGGCCAAATATATGTAAATATTGGTCAAATAAAACCCAATATCTTATCCTCAGATGATTTCAAGTCTGTTGGGTGAGATATTAAGTGATTTGAGTCTTCTTATGTTAGAAAAGCTATTTTACCCCATTTTGGGACGTTGTTGTGTGAAGCCTAGTATAGGATTTGAGTATATAAGTTGAGAAAATATGGTTCATATGGGGGATTTTCATGTGGAACAGGTTTATATGTATATAATATTTATGAATTAATGAATTGGGAGTTTTTGTTTGGAGTCATTTTTTTGTTTTTGTTCAATCTTTCCTCAAGACTACGTATGTAGACCAGACATGGCAGCAAGGAAGAAGTTTGGAGTTAGTATTTAAGAGGGTACTATCTTCTTTATGACTACTTAGGACTATATAGGAGGTTAATACAAGATTAATAAAATTTATTTGGGATATTAACTCCCTAGGATGCTCCCTGTAGCTCAAATTTGGTGTAAACTAGACCCTAACTAGATCCTTGCTGATCTCATGAACCGTATAGTATAAAATTCCCAAAATTTGTAGTTTTTGTGGGTTTATAATTTTTATATTTTTTACAAATTTTCATGGCCGTAATATATGTGAAAGTGATTTTTCTTGTATACTTGTGTTTTAACCCTATTTTCCTATAATTTTGTGTATCTGAGTATAACAACAAGATTTTAAGATAATTTTGTGTTAAATAAAAGGTGTTTTGTGATTGGATTAGTTTAATTATGTCATGTGGCACATCTCCTAAAATTTTCATGATCTAAGTCAACCCCAAACTCTCCCAAACACCAAAATAGGGTTGCTAAGAGGCATAATTAGGTCTGCTATAGGGGTCAAAAGTACCATTCCGTACAAAACAACTATACCTGGTATTGACATATGTTATGTAACTTCCAAATGGGTATCTAGAACAATTTATATTTTTTGGATAGTAGGTGCTTTGTGAAAGATATGGCCAAAAATCAGGCCCAGCAGGGCTACAAGCCTATGAACCCATCAACACAAAAAAGTAGAGTCTTGCAGCTTAATCCAAACTTTTTTTTTGATCACTTCAAAGCTTCAAATTAAGTGTAAATGGATAATCAAAAGGGTATAAAGTGTTTTATTTGTGTGTTCTATGTATTTTTTTTGTAATAGATTCTGTTGTTACCATCAAACAAGTAATGCTTAGATAGGACTGTCATATTGGTTTGTTAGTTTCATTTTGTTGAATTAAGTCCCTACACCACTATGGTCCTAAAATGTAAGCATAATGTTATAATTTATATAAACTAGTAAATTCCAATTGAAGAAGTTAATCATTTCATGAAAACTTGACTATTATCTTAACTGCAAATTGGTTTTAAGAAGACTTAAACTTGTAGGGTAAGGACTCAAATTATCATGGTATAGCCATATTATCACTTAATAAACATCCTTGCTTGGGATAATGGTTTTAGTCATAGGTTATTCCCTTAATATCAGGCACTTTTCCAAATCCTAAAACTTGGCTATTCTAGTTTCCAACCTTGATAAAAGCATAAATATCTAAAGAAAATACAAAAAATAAGGATGCAAAGTAAAATCAAAAGCTTTCAAGCATATGTGATTCTGGTAATCTCCACTAGGGATTTGGATTCCTGAATGGTAGTGGAGTAAAGACTTGAGTGGAGTTAAAGGCATCTCTATTAGGGCTATGAACACCTAGCTAGTAGTAGAGCAATGCTTAAGCCTTCCCTAAACTAAAAAACATGGTTTTTAATGAACATCCTAACATGTTATAAGTCAAGTGTTAGTGATCAAGGATAAGAAACCTAAGAGTTGCTTATTGAACCCCATGATAAATAGTAAGTGGAATCAAAGCACACACACAATTTGTTTATGTCTTGATATTTATCCCTAAGTCTACAAGTGCAAGGTTTATTTTAACCATAATTTGATCTAGATGATGATATTAATCAAATGGAATATATGATGTAAATATTTTTCTAAATCAGAGTCTCTAGGTTCTAACATATTTCTATGTTTCCCCTATAAGTTGTCATTTATTGGGACCAACATACCCTCATTTTTTGAAAATTGGGACCCTTGAGAAACCCTGAAGATTAAACATTGAAATTTAGCATGTTAAAGTCATTTGTATAATTTTAAGATCATCCACTTTATCAAAATAAAGATTACTTAGTTATGTTTTGCTTTAATTTTGACTAATAGTGATAATAAATGGTCTTTATTATTTTCAATTATAGGTTCCATGAGGTTTGTTCCTAAGAAATTCATGTTTCAAAACCCTAGAAAAACTATCAGTTTATATTTGAATATTAGTGGGAACTGATTGGTGGTAAACTTTTAAAAAACCCATTTTGGACCGAAGAATAAAGTTCATGTTTTAAGATAAGTCATGTTTTTTAACAAAACTAAAACATAACTTAAAATGTTTGGTCCCTTTTATTATTTTCCCCTTTTTGAGTTCTTAACTAGAAATAATATTCATTCTATAGGGTTTCTTTTGATATTCCTAATTTAGCCTAGTGTTTTAAATAGGACCCTAGTATTAACACCTTATCTTAAGTTTTGGTTCCCCAAGTCCAAATTTATGTTAGCTCGGTCCTTTAATTCATATCTTAGCATTTTAATCCTAAGGTCCTGACATATTTATTTGTACAATTAATACCTTATTATTAAGACCTTATCCTATGTATTTTATATCACCATAATCCTAACTTAACTTCCTTACATTATGTAGGATCCAACAACCCTCACTTTATTATGGAATTCGATCCAATGGAGTGAGGAAAGCTTGAGATCTAACTTAAACAACGTGCATATTAGATGAACTAATAGTTCATGATTCTTCACATCCCTTTGATCAAATGGCATTATAAAAACTAACAAAATCCTACACATAACCCCTCAAACTAATCATATTCAAGCCCTCATATCATGATCAATAATTCTCACTTCATTATGAGGACCTAATCAGATGGAGTGAAGACCAATTGAAAAGTTAAAGGATTATGGAAGGACCAAATGATCAACACGTGGCACCCTTAAATTCAAGGATTAAAAGTAAAGGGACCCACCCAACCAAAGCAACAAATCATGAACAAGCTCTTAGATCATGATCTTACGACTATCACTTCATCACCAATTATGATCTGATGGAGTGAATCAAGTCTAAGATCCTTAGAATCCCTAGGGAGGTGCCAAGTGGAACTATAACATTGGGCTATAATAATTTTATAAGCTTAAAATTTATGTTCACATGATCATCATTTGATATCCATAAGGATGTATTTGACATCCACATGGCCATCAAATTTAAGCCCATCAAATTAAAATCTTCACTAGATTAAAATTAATGTTCACATGACCATTATTTGACATTCATGAGAACATATTTGATGTCCTTGAGACCATCAAATTTAAGATAATGAATTATTATAGTTAGGATCAAAATATGCTCCAAAATCTTAATAGAACACTCAAAAATTGCTAAGGGAAATGCTTGAAATATGGTCAAATATCAGAAATCTTTGACCTAAAAATATGGAAATGGTCTTATGATATAAATATATAAAAAACAAAACTTAGTCTAAATCTATACTTTAGGGTCCCCATGACACTTGTTCAAATATCATGAACCTTAAACTATATACTTATACTAAGTCTTATTTTAAAAGGAGATCTTTGTTACATAAGACATAGAACATGTTATTTCTAGCTAAGGGTTTTAATATGTTTTGTAAATACAATAAAATCATATTTTTTATTGGACCATTATGTCATGTTGATCCTTTTGAGCATATTTTATAAGCCTTGGCATAAATATTTTAGACCAATGCATACATTGTGTTTACTTAAACACAACATAAACATTAGCTTGAAACATTTAACCGTGGTCCCTTTGATATAATTCATAAAACTTGGACATAAATCCCTTAGCCTAAGGTTTGATTCATGATTAATAAACATGTAATAAACCTTATCCTATAAAATTTAAGCCTAAGTTCCATTTTAATAATGTACTAACTTAATGTTTGAGCATCTCTATAGATCAATGGTTCTTACTTTGTCACTAGAGGATGATCCAATGATGTGAGGACCATAATGACTTTTAAATGAGGCCCTGAGAGTCATGAGCTCAAAACTTGGTGAAATTGCATTCTAAGTAAATATGATAGATGATCTGATGGTTCACACTTTGTCACTAAAAGATGGTCTAATGGCATGAAGGCACTCATGAATTTTCAATGGCCTATGAGCTCACCACATGGTCACTGCTCATTCAACAAAGGACTAACATAGGATATGAAGCACATGGAAGGCACAAAAATATTCCAAGTGTCATAACTATGGGGCTTGGAACAAAAAGGAACCAATCATAGGTAAGAGCTTAGATTACAATCAATGGCTCATGTTGATCCAAGATTTTAGTCCAATAGATCAAAATAAAGATGGCATTTTTAAATACCAATGGCTAGTGCTCAAAGGCATTTATGCATTTTTTTTGTGAAAAGTCTAGACCAATGACACATAAGCACCACAAAAGCAAAAAATGGATAAAATAAAATATCTTATGGGATCAAAAATGCAAAGATATAAAGGTAAAGGTCCAAATCAAATCCAAAGCACATATGAGCCACAGTCTAAATATATCTTACCATTAAAGCTCTAAAACCCTAAACACTACATAAAAGTGACTCAATTGAGCTCATTTGGTCATAATTTGATCCAAGGAGAACTTTATTGTGTTTTTAGTGAAAAATAGCTTTCACAGAGACCTATTTACAAACTAGTGTGAATAATTTGAAGAAAGAAGGACCATGGAAACTTGTAGACATTAATTAAAGGAGGAGATTGAGCTATACTTATCAATAGATAATGAGGGGTGAATCTTCAAGGATATCAAATTAGATTTTGTAGCCTTGAATGTCCCAAGTATTAGGAATTGGTTTGAAATCTTCCTCATGGTGGAGAAACTAAAGCCTATCACAAAGGAAGAGTAGAATATTACCACAATGAATCAAAGACATTATGATTTGATCATTATTTAGATGACCAACCTTCACCACATTTTTACAAATCCTGAGGTACTATACCATTCTTATCTTTGTTGATTATAGAGTAGATAATGAATAGATCATCAAGGAGGGAAATTCCAAAAAGGTAGAATATATTTATCTTATATATTTTGATAAATATTATCAGATCCCTCTCCCCCATGTAGAACTATCTAAAATTAAGTAATGGACCAACACTCATGACTTCGACCCTGTCCTTAGACCCTAGATGCACCAAGGACCTAATATGTTCAGGGAATTTGAAGGAGAGATCATAATAGTCCAATTTAGGGATGCAATTAGAGTGATAATGAACCTATTAAACTAAGCCTTTTGAGTCCCTTTAAGCACCTATATGAAAAAAATATGGGTTCCCTATGTGCATTTCATGGTAGAATAAAAGCTCACCCTCCAATTGGATATTTGATTAGCGTCTTCCTCACCAAAAAATTCACCACCATTAAAAGGAAGAAACATAAGAAATTTTATATGATGTCATACCTACTAGATTCCCTTATCACCTCAATTAATGTACCTAGTATTAAAAATTGGTCTCCTAAGGGAAAAACCACCATTTCTCACCATTACTCCAAATTACATATCTTTAAAGGAAACACATGAAATTTATTTATGATTATGTCTACCCAGACATAGCAGAGGCTATGATAGGTGTTCCCATGCCTAGGGTCCATCCACTCATTAAGAAGTATGTATAAATGATGGGTGAAATCTGGTACTACCTTGACTACATAATCATCAAGATTGAGGGGATTATGTCCTAGCCTTATATATTTCTAGTATATGTTCCAAGTAATCTTTTTAAGAAATAAATTACCTCCCAACTCATCCATGGCATTGATGGGACCTACAAAGAAAAGAGGAAGGGTATTTTTCACCCCTTCCCTCTAACAATTAGGAGAACTATACTTCAAGATTATAAATAGGTTGATACCATGGCAAAGCATAGGGATTAATTTTGGTTCCATCTTGATAAAATCATTATGTGGTATCTTAAGAACATAATTTCTAGTCATTTGAAAGATAAAAATCTCCCCAAGACTAAGTACATGCATCAGATCAGTGTTCATGACACCATTTATATCAAGGACAATAATTATGAAGAGGTGTTGGTAAGGATCCAAGGGCACACCATAAAATTAGAGCTAGAATTAGTTCCTATTGGACCAAGGAAGAAACCAAGATTGACCTTCACTCACCCCACCAGTGAAGTCAATCCCTTTAGTGATGAATTCCCAATTCATGGACTAGTCATCCATGACTAGTTCATTTATATAAAATTGCAAAAGATCCCTACTCTTTCCCATTCATTGGCCATGAAAAATGTGGAAGTTCATGATGAAATAAAACCATGGAGTAGGGCCATGGTAAAATATCAAGAAGAAAGGATAATTGTGGTCACTTAATGACCATAGAGTAAGAATATGGTTGCTCCTACAACATCAAGAAGAATAGGTGTAGACGACATAGAACCTATAAAATTTATAAAATCATCCAACATCATGTATTTTAATATAGAGATAGCTATATTAGAGAGAGTCACCACCAATAAGGCCATGGTGGGAGTAGAGGAATTCACCTTCTAAAAGGTGGATCCCTTTGTAATATTAACCTGAGTTGGGGGATAATAATTGGGTGAATCTTCAATTCATGAAGAGGATGTTGAAATCTTAATCAAATCTCAATCATCATAAGAAAAACTATGGGTTAAAGGAATGAAATAGAGGATATATAATTTAGAAAGAGAAATAGATAACCTAGAGACATAAGCAATTCTATCAGTACTTGAGGCAATGATCAAATTGCTTGATGAGTCATTTTATGACATGTTTGAGGAACTAAAAATAATGAAGTTGAGGTAGATTGAATTATCATAATAGAGTGAATTAGCCAAAGGCTTGGTCTCCAAATGACAAGCCTTAAAAGATAAAATAACTAAACTTCTCAACATCCAAGCAAGGAAATAAATCCCAAGCTTCAAAACCATTAGTTTGGGACACTTTAGCATAATTTTGGGAATAGTGGTTGACAAGGTTCAAAGTTTGAGTGCATGGCACAATAATGTGGAAATACTCCTAGAGGATGATAAGGAGCTAAATAAAAGGATTGAACAACTTCTTGGGACTATGTTTACAGACCCTGCACAACCCACTACCCCTAGAATCATAAGTGATGAAGAATTCAAACATAGGGCTTCTTTGATAACTCAAGAAATCAAAGGAAAGAGATAAGGCCAACCTAGGGCTAATAATAGTAAGATCCTAGACATGATATTTGATGCTATAGAAAAAGTAATTGAAGCTAGGAACATTATAGAATCCATAGACATAAATGATAGAGAATGCAAAGATTTGGTAAATCAAGAGGAATACCATATCCTAAAGCCTATTATGGATCTAAAGCTATTTTATGAGAAACATACTAAATCTATGAGCATCCTCCAACAACAACAAGTAGAGGCCTCACTAGGAAATTAGATAATATTTTATTTTGTAGAATTTCATTACTTTTGAAATAGAATATTTCATTGTGAAAGAATATGCTAGTATGTTATCATATTTCCCTTGGGTTAGTTCAATTATAGAAAATAAGTGTATTATAGAACCATCTTAGGAAGGAAATCTATCCTTGTATTTTCTACACTTGTGTATTATAACTGACCAGTATACTACCTAATTTTCTATAAAGGCATGTATTACCAATTTTAAAAGAGAGAAAAATTTTGAGAAAAATTTATACACTTGAAGCAATTATTATAATCAATTAATTTTGCAAAGATTATCAACATTTGATATGTCAATTACTAATATAGCTTTTCTCTAAATTTCTAGTTTATGCCTTGAATTTGAATCAATAGGTTTTTTAACCTATTTATTAATTTGTGGTGGTTGAGGTTGTAAAGGCATCAAATCTTGATATTGAGGAAATCTTCCTTACATATTATTATGACACCATTATTGATTTAGACATTTAAGTGTTGAATATTATATCCAAGGTGGTTGTTTTTTTTATTATTGTACCCAAGGTTGTAAAATAATTTGAAAAATCACACAAATATATGGCATCCATTCTTTAGTACCCCATGGTTGTGGTTAGGGTGATGGTCCCCATATTTATGGTGTGACTTGTCCATCTCAAGTGTCTTCCATGGATTGGAGGAAAATATCAAACCAAATTGATTTTAAGGTTGGGAGTACTAGTTTCCTTGTCTTTGGATAAAGTTCACTTTCTCAACTACATGTACTATTTGTTTTATCTAGTTTCTCATAATATGAAGATAATTTTAGTTCTTGGTGTCATGGTCTATGCCACAAATACCACATGGCTCTATTTTGTTTAAAGGATAATATTTTACTACATGTTTAACCCTACATCTAGGATAATATATTGATAGCTATTCAACATTAGTGGCATTGGCCTTTGATTTGAGACCATCTAATGTGTTTCTTAATTTTACTAGAATATCTATTTTGAAATTAACAAATTCTTTCATTAATTGGCCAAATTTAGGTAATTTTCCTAACCATAATTTCCTTATGCTAGGTCTTGTCCTTGAAATTTTAGTACATAATGCTAAAATATAAATAAAGGTTAACTTGTTAATGTCATCCTTTTCCCATTATGTTCAAATCATCGCGTGCCTCATCATCTGGGCCTTTAATCAAGACTATCTTGATGACCTCCTTTATGAGTTAGTAACCACTCCATTTATGGACAAATATAAACCTATTAAACTAATATTCTAGGGTTTCTTTTTCATTTTGTTTTATATTTAAAAAATATTCCTTTCAGTCTCTAACTCTATAATAATCATGATATTTATCAAGAAATGTAGTTTCCATTTCTTCCCAAGTACTTGTAGAATTATCTTTAAGGCCCATGAACCATCTCATGGTTGCATCTTTAGGTGTAGATGTTAATAGATTCATCTTTGGTTATCAATCCAATCCAAGTTATTTTCTTGGGTTCTCAACCTATGGCCTACCAACTTAGGAGGAAAACCTTTGTTGGTGATTATATCTTATTATTGTATAGATTTTGGATCAAATCTTATTATTCTAGAAAGGGGATTCTCAAGAACAATTCTTCTTATGGGAGAAGATGACTTGAATATAATTCTTCTTGTAGGATCTATTTATGAGGAGAAACTTTTTTAAGAGAGGAATCAAAAAAGTTTGTAAATGGATTTCAATTATCTTTTTTTCTCTTACTTATCTTTCCATCAAGGATATAATCTTCACTTCTAGTTTTATTTAGGAGTCTTTACAGATAAGCCATCCTTGAGAATATCTTAGGTGGTTCATAAATATAAAGAGTCTTGATTGTTTTTGTGTTTTTGGGGTATATGAATGTTTTTGAATTTTTCATGTATAACTCTAATGTAGGATGTCACTAACACTTATTGATTAATAAGTCCAAAGTAATGTAACCAAAGATGATAAGTTATCGCTATACCTTTCATTTAACCAATCAATAGATTGGTGTCATTTTATACTAGGGCTAGTGTCCAAGGCTATATGTAATGAGATCTTGGATATTTGAGTTAAAAATTCATTGTTTTGGGGGTGTTTACTCTATTGCTAATGTCTAAATCCTAAGGGAAACAAATAAGATTCTAATCCTATATTGTATAAAAAGGTAAATATAGAAAGTTTTTCTAACTAAATATCCCCTATGGAATTCCTTGTTAAAGGATTCTTTATCTCACACCATCAACATACAAAACTTAAACATCTATAATAAGACACTACAATGTTTTCACTCAAATTTCTTGGATGGGTAGGACAGTGTTATATTTTAGAAAGTGAGAATGTTGATTACCTATTCAAATTCTAAATATGGAGATGAGTTAAAAAAAATTGTATTAAATTTACTCTTATGATAATTTAAAGACACACCATGCATAAAGGAAACTCACTTACATTGAATTGAAACAAAATTACATTTAATAAAATCATACTTGTGTTAAAACAAACACACTTTTCATTAAAATGAAAATCACACTTTGAATTGAAAAGGAAATCACACTTTAAATAAAATGAAATATACCTATATCAAAATAATTACACTTTTAAACTATAAACTAGAAATACCAATTATCCTAATCTTTGGAGAGAAGTGGGCCCTTGTTCCTTAGAATAGGATTAGCTTTAACTCAGTATTAGAATGTAATGTTGTGCTTTATTAATAATTAATTATTGAAAGGAACATATATAGATGTTATGAATTCAATTGCAAATTTATAATTTAATTTTTTTTTCTCTCTATTACTTATTCTATATTACCTTAGAATGAGAAGGAGAGATGTACTTAAAGGAAATCTCAATGACTATTCTCAAAATAAAAAATCTGGTGATCTAAATAGATAAATCCTCTTATTCTAATATAAGATCTAGTAATTAGATCCCACTCTTATAAGATTCATTAGAACTAATTCAACTAACAATAGACTGAGTATAACTACTATATATCTAAATATATTATGTCCAAATTTACAAAATAGAAATACATTTATATCTGGATCATTTTATAGCATTACTATGAATAGTAATGTCTAAAACAAGATATATAAAGAGGTAAAAACTATATATGTAGATTAGATATATTTGGAGTTGCTATATTAATTTCTAGATTATAGCTGGGCATATTTCAAGTGTGGCTAGGCATCATAGGAGCATAGCTAGATAGGTATTCAAATATTTGTTGGAACATCTTTAAAACCACATGGGTGGATCTTCTGATCTTTGATAAAATGTCTTCAAAGTTGTATATCTTTGAAGCTCGATTAAGGATCTTTGTAGCTCACTATGTTCTATGCATAGTCTTCAAAACTATTTCCTAAAAGGTGTTTCCAAAAATGCTGATGAATTCTCAAAATAATCATGTTATAGAGATGTATCTTTGTATATAAAACTATACTCATTTCATCCAAGTTAGACACAAATAATAAGATAGAGAATCAATAATGTATCACATACAAACAAAAGACAATTTCACTCATTTCCTACTTAGACGAGACCTTAACTATATAATGTAATGCAATATATAACTAAGAGGAAACACTTATGGATAGTTTATATGAGATATAATGAGTTAAATAGACTGCTCATCATATGTAAGATATTCATATAAATACAATCCATCAACAAGAATTGATTAAATTTAATACATATATGCCAAAATATATGTAAGAGTATGATTTTAAAATTAATACATAAAAAACACATTTAAAAATATATCTCTAGGTTGGTGTTGATGTGGCACTACTAGAAGAGGAAAATGGTTGCATAATGTATGTTGGCTCTGAAGTAGTTATGACATATATTATAGTTTCCTAAGGAATAAAAATAGGTCATATTGAAGTATACATTACTACATATTTAGGGAATTGAAAGATTTGTGTTGATGTGTCAAAATATATTGATGATGGAGCACTAGTAGGCTAAGAAGGAGAAAACACTACTGGATGGAATGGAACTTGAGGTTGTATTATCAATGTTGGTGTTGGCTGAGTACTAGAGGTTGTCTTGGAAACCTCATCATTAGCCTTTAGTTTTTCAAATAAAGAATAGTCAACCTCAAATTATTTATTAATGGTATCAAAATTAAACATATAAGGTTTAAATATCCTTCCAAATTTGCCCATTAAGCTTATGTTCTCAGGTTTAAAAGCTCTAAATTCAACTTTGACTATCTCTACCTTATTTATCTTATTCTTCACAAAATTTATTAGTTGCAAAATATATTCATTGTTTTATAGACCATCCCTTTGAATTATTTATTAAATCTTTTTGTTGCTACTCTATAAAGTGATTCAAAATTAGGTATATTTGTCAACTACCTTATGTATTTTATTACACCTATAACCTTCATATCTTTTAAGTTTTCTATGGCCTCTTTTTCCTAGCCTAAAATTTATGTCATAGAAAAGTTCATTTATTTTTTCCAATTTAAGGCACCATATTTATTTGGAATTACGTAATTTAAATCCCATGATGCATCTTTGGTAGTATCAAGTTTAAATTATTATATGCATTATTACTTGTGCATTGCACCAATAAGCTAAGCCTTTTTTCATGTTATTTTAATTGGTTCCAAAATTTTATCACCTTCCCTGATTTAGGTTGGTATTCACCCCTAGAAGTTATAATTGTATTCAAAATATTGTACAACCCAATGTATTAACTTTGTATGTTATCCACAATTTCCTTTGGATATTGAATAATTTATCTGTATAGGAGCCTCTATTTTGCTTGTTCCTGCCTTATATACAATTATTTCATTAATTTTCTATTCAAGTCCATGAAATTAAAAAAAATCCTTAATATACTCAATGGGGTCATTATTATTTATTTTCTTATTTTTGGCCAAAGGGAATGTTTTCTCTTTGTTCCAAAACTATTTATTCCATTTTGTTATTGTCTACTCCATTTATCTTCCTTACCCTTTTAAATTTCACCACCATGCTTATAAAAATGAGTGGATAATGTGGTAAAATCTATTAGGACTAGGCATTACCTATCTAACTTTTTATCTCATAACTCTTTGACCCATTGAGGCACAATGAGTTCTCCTTGCTCTTTAGGTTGGCTAGCCTCTATAGAGGTGTAAGGTGGACTGATTATGGTGGTAATTTTGAAGTACTTAAGTGGGTGGGTAATTGAGGAGGGTATTTAAATACCCTCTTCCATCATGAGACTCCTCTTTTGAGGTGTAGTTTCAACCACAAACTTTGTATAGACTAGGGTTTTTTAAATTGCCATTATAGAGGATTACACTAGTGTAGACTATGTTAGAGATACCTCTAATTAAAATAGATATTTTTGAGGGGTAGGTTTCCATCAAGTATAAAAAATGGATACAAATATTAAATTAATAAAATTCACTCTCTTTTTGGGAGCTATTATTTTGGTTGTAATGGAAATAATGGAAGAATGAAAAAGACCAATGGCATCTTATTCTAGGGTTTGGCCTTTGTTGTCACCAAATATTTCACCCCAAAGGAGTTTTTTTAGTCCTAATATAAGATTTAGGTAACATTGGTATACTTATAGGTATGTGGGTTTACTTATAGTAGAATTGGACCTCTAGGTTTAAGGGCTAACTCCCTAAATTTTCCTTGAAGTTATTATCACCTATACCAACTAATTATTTGTGGGAAAGAGGCATATAAGTATGCATGAAATAAATATAATCTAAGGAGGTGATAGACCATGAATATATCCACTATGTTATCATACATTTTTCACTAAGAAACAAGACGTACACACTAGCTTCCAAGTCTTAAGATGTTCTAACATTAGTGTTTCAATATAAAGGTGATATGTATGAAAAAACTCAAGGTAAATAGACTAGAGATCATATTTTAGAATTTAAGGAGACTTACACAATTTAAAGGATCATAACACACTAGCTACACTATATATGACCTGTTAGAATGAGAACCCTTGCATAAACATGAAAGGATAAGGAGAATCAAGGATAAAACTTATCACTAAACCTCATCATTCATCACTTCACACACTTATAAAAAGTATTAATAAACTCAAAACCAAATAAAATTTATTTTTCAAAGGAAAATTAAAACATAAAACTAGTAAGGCTTCACCATACATGAAGTGGAATTAATTAAGACCAAAATGGCTAGTACTTATAGAATTTGAGAGAGGAGAAAAGAGAATGAAGTCTAAGAGTCACAAAAAAACTTGTCAATCTGAGAGGAGTTATGATTTTATGAGAATGGAATATGGGATAGAGTATGTAAGGTCTACTAGGACAATTTTCCCTCAAATCATGAAACTCCTTTAGGTCTAGTATATGACTATTCAACTTACTCCTTGAAAATTACCTTCATCATTTAGACTTCCTTGAACACTTCACAATAGACTAGGGATAGATGAGATCATTTAAATATAATGGAGGGGCTATAAATGGGCTCCAACATGCATTTTTTGTGTCCCTAATCATCAATATTATTCTAGACAAGTGTTCTCACTACTTTCACTCACAATCACTTTTATTTCACTCACCCTTCACACTTGACATCAAGGTAGTATTCAATTTTATAATAAAATACATACAAGGTATGTAATGAAACTTTTAAAGAGTCCTCCTTCCATTAGATTCATCAAGAAAACCTTTAAAGGCTTCCCAATTGAAGTTATCACCTTCTCACTTGGTGATCATCTCTCATTCACTATGCTAGTTTGGACTGGCTAAAGTGAAGGTGCTTGTAGAGGTACTTATGTGACCTATTGAAGTAATAAATGACAAATATGATTTATTTTAGGTACCATATACCTCCCAAAGTGATCCTCACCTTTTGAAACCCTTATGTACATATAAAACATCAAAATTTATAAATAAAATCCATTTTATACCTTATATGTATAAGTAGGGTACAATTCAATCTAAATAAAATAGGCCTTGGGAAGTCCTCTACAAGTTCCAATCATCTCCAAAGTCATTTTATCCCTCCTACATTCCTTCTCTTCTTTGTCTTCTCCATTGGGTCACTAGCAAGGGTTTTAGGTAGTTTTCACCCCCAAGGATTGTTCATAAATTTGTGATGTTGGAACCCTAAATTATTTTGACTAGATCCTTATTTTAGACCCTATTCAACTTATATTATCTCCTTAGGTTTACATGCTAAGCCTTCATATAGGTGAAAAATTCTAAAGTTGTCTTCTTGAGTTTTCCTTTGCATTCAACATACTTTGTTAGGCTCCTAGACCAAGAAATTACTTTATCACATCTTTCTCTACACAATAAAATATCTAACATACATTATGTATCATCATGAAGATGTTATAATGATTTTGAATGTCCACCCAGCCTTAGAAATGGTATTTGACCCTATTTAGGTAATAGGTCTAGTCAAGACCTAATAGGTCTATCTATACATAACTACTTATTAGCACACTTAAGTAGTTTATAAAGGTTTCAAGGACTCATTAAAGCTTGTTCACATCTAATCCAAATCCATACATCCTTTTGAACATTCTCTGTTAGTTCTCTAGTCACCTTATTACCACTTTCTTGATAAACCTATAGGGTAAACCTCTCTAGGAGTGCCCTCTATCTAAGACTAAATAGAGGGAACTTCCATATTTCCTTAAGAAGAAAAAAGATATGAGGAACTTTAATAGGTCATAGGGACCATATGTAAAAATTTTTAGGTTTTGGTCATATTATTAGGACCTAAAAACATCCCAAAAACTAAGATATACTTTTGATCACTACTTGTGTGCAAGATTTTGTGCTGATAGTAGATTATTCTTGAGAACTTAACTCTTTCCATGTTCCCACTATCTAAGAGTCTCATGAGGTGTATATCACTACTATGGATTCCCTTCATACATGATCATAATTCTAATATTTTCTATATCTTCAATGTATACCCAAACTTAGGCATAGCTTGTAGATAGTATACTATATGTTGATTATGACTGCATGTCTTGGAGATTTATTATATATTTTTTATATGTCAAAACTTGTATCTCACACCCCAATGTCTTCTTTAAGTCTCCAATGGAAATTGAAATTAATATAGACTTTTTCAAGTCATGCCCATGCTATGCCAACCTCAAGACAATCATACTCTAGTGCATAGTCACATTTCCATCAGGATGCAGATGGCCATTCTAAGAACAAAGACACTTGTAGGTTGCATTTAAACCCTAAGACCTTGTATTAAACCTCATAAGATCCTTTTGAGATCTTGGAATCAACTCCAATGATAAGTTTTCATTTTTGCAGACATTTAATCACTAAAGTTCATCTTATGAGACTATAGGTACCTATAATCAAGTTGTAGGTTAACATTTTGAAGGTAGGGGCATGCCTATAGATGTTGATAGAGATCAATACCTTAAACTCCAATCCTTATTAATGATCTTTGAAACACAAATTTTTCTTCACATCAATAGGATCACCTAACATGAAGATATTCTATTATTATACCACTCTAGGCAATAAGGCCACTTGGAGTCAAGTTACTACAGAGAACATTGACCTTCTACAGTGCAAAAATGTCGAGAATGTATGCCTCTTAACATCATGCTATAATATTCAAAAACCCACTCTCCTTTGCAAGTTTGTACCCCTATATGAATGATATAATATGGATGAATTCAAATTCATTTATACTCTATGTCACATCATCATATAGTAGCACCAAAAGTAACTAGGGCTCTGTATCAAAGTTTTTTAGGAAATGGATACCTAAAACTCATTCTCCACCTATGTACATGACCCAAATATATCTACCACTCAAAAGATTCACCATTTATTTGTATGGTATCTTCAACATTATCAATATTATATGGAGGTCTCAAAACATGTTTAAAATCCCTACACAACATACTTAGGCTTCTATGGAGACTATAGGTGTATACACAAAATATAGGGTAATGAGTATGAGACATGAGCAATATGTATAGTATATGGCCTATAATTAGTCCTAGACATCTTAAAGGTATCTAAATGAAACCTTTACACCATGAGGGACTTGAAACTAGTCAAATACCTTATTTTATCATGGTTAACTTCATTTAGGGCACCTATAGGTGCACATTAATGGTGCAAGATTCTGTACATTGAAGGATTAGTAGTCATCATCAGTCATATGCCATTTAGAGAGATTATTTTGATTGATAATGTTATAAGAATGTGTCCAACCTCCTAACAATATTCATTTTCTCTCCATGGATGTTATGAAAACCTTCATACATTCTATCTAGTTGACTGTACGTGAATACCTATAGAAGGATGATTATGTGTCTCATATGACTATATTTTTTTATCAATGCATGACCTTGAGATATTGAGATTGGAAGGAAGGATATTTTTATGACATATAAGAGGCATATAACATCATATATAATTCTTTTTTTAACCACTATAAGAATGGAAAACTTCTATAGTTAATTGACATGCCTACAACTTTCACTAGTATACTCAATCTGTAACTTGATAAGTTTAAACTCATAAAATCACCTCCAAACATGAAAAAAAGGATGAAAAACATCAAATAAGGAATTACACATCATGTATAATCAATTACACTAATTGTATTGTATAGATAAGCTCAAACAAGAAGAAAACCTATAAGGTGTGGGGATTAGCAATAAAACTGAGATAATCAACTTATTAAGAATGGTTCATAAATCATAAGAAAGCATTATTCAAAAGTATACCATGAATTTTAATTATAAATAGTTTAATATATACTGCCAAGATCATTTGACCTAAAACTTCTCTTATTGGTCGTAGCATCAAAAGACCTATTGACCAATTTTGTATGTCTAATGAAGTGATGAAGGATTATAATGGTTTTAGACCATTTTTTATGATTAAAAATATTATAAATAATATAAATTGAGTTATGGAAGTTTAATATTCATTCAAAAATCTCTCCACATGTGCCACACTCATCTATAGGTTGTATAACTGCCAGAATTCCCTTTTTTGAACTATTTTATTGATTTCACTTAACACCTACAATTTTTTCAGTTATAAATGATAATGAATGATAGTATATGACACATTGGACTTTTAAATATAGTTATTAACACTTTTATATGAAGGAAAACTATACCATTTTCATTAATGACCCAAATAGGACCCCTAAGTGACATAAAATAACCTATGACTAAATTGGACTATGAACAAGACTAATAACTCATTAAATGACATAAAATAATACCATGAAAAACCCTATTACATTATAATATACCCCTAAAATATTTTTATACTATAGGGGGTTTACTTATTTTGACTTGTGGTCAAAATAGTCAATAGTCTCTATAATGAGTGTATAGTGGCATGGTTTTTTTAAAATATTATTGACAATAATATAATGGGGAAAATACAAATAATATATCTTGTGGAATATATATTAAAAATAATTGTATACACAATTTTAATGGAGGAATCAAGAGGAGAAACTAACTTATTGATGTCCTACCTTTCTTATTCAATGAGGATCTATTGGTCTTATGTATCAGTTGAAGTTTCTCCTTCTAAACTTTCCAAACTCATTAATTTTTCATTTTTTATCTTTATCTCTTGTTCTAATTCATCCTATACTTTTGTGTCATATAATTTCTTCATAATTTATACATTTTCCTCTTCCTAGTTTATGGGTTAATCCACCAGTGAAACTGTGTCTCCATCTTCTTCCCTCGATTCCTATTTAAGAGGTCCTTCTAAGATAAATATACCTAGTGATTCTCTTTATTCTAGTTTCCAAGTTTAGAAAGAGGCTAGAGGAATTATATATTTACCTTGGTTAGTGATTACTAGATATTTAGGGGAATGTGAAACCAATTAGGGATCCATATTAATAATAATTACTATTGTATGTGATGAAAGGATAGGTGGTGAAGTAATGGTGTTGAAAGAAGAGTCGATGGAAGGGAAAATAGTACAATAGGATATGTTTGGGAGGTTATCCTAATACTTTTTGTAACTAGTGGAGGTAAGGTCCTCAAAATTATGGTTTTTATGCCTAAGGTGGTAGCATATTCATGTGTGGGAAATGAATGAGGGCTATGGAGATATTTGAGAATATCCTTACCGATCTAAATAGTCACCTCCCTTAGCCTAATAGGCTCACCTTATAATATATTAGTTTCTTATTTGTAAGAAATAAATGATTATCCTTCCCATGATTGATTTAAGACTATGGTCAAGGCCATTGATAACTCTTGGCCTTTTCATCCTCTTATACTATTTCATTTGATCACTCCCTAGTGATTTTTGGGTCATATTGGATTGTTTAAGTAATTATCACTGACATATTATGCTTGTTCATGTACTCTAAACTTTAGAATCATTTGAAATATCAAGAAATATTATATCATGATCATATTATTTATGATTATATTTTATAATCACCTTCTTATTCTCTTTAATGTGCTTAGGATAACTCCTAATTATTTCCCTGTGATCCCAATCTCTGTATTGGGCTACTTTAGGTCATAATGGATCTTATCCTTTCCCATTGAATTGAGATTTTCCCTTATTATAAATTGAAGTTGGCCAATGCTTAAGGGAGTTTTATTATAATATTCTTGGTGTTTGGCACCAAGATCCTCATCCACGTTATTAAATAATTAATGTGAAATTTCTTGTTTAGCCACCTTATCTAGGACATGGTATGTCAAATATAGGGGAGGTTCTCTAGTCCATTCAATAATAATAATAATAATAATAATAATAATAATAATAATAATAATAATAAAATCTAGGTAGTACCAATAATCTCCAATTTTGGATATGCTCCTTATTATGTTATTAGATAACTTGGGAATCTAGTTTCCATAGATGTCATGATAGACCTAAGGATAAACATCCTCACAAATTCTATTTATTTCATTCCTATATTTATAATTATACAAGAAAGAATAATTATCACAAATTTTATTATCTTGGTACTCTATAGATGGATTCCATGGTTCCCAACATATTTTTTGAACCATTCCTATGATTGTGTCCATCATATAAGGCATCATATAAAAATTTCCATTAACTAGCCTTTTCTCAAGTGTGAACATTTGTCCATTTAATTTGACATTGTAACCTCTTGTAATTCTAAAATATTATTTGAGGTCAAGGCAATATCCAACAAGGGTGCCCACTCTACCTATATTTAGGTGGTACTATATAAACCATATAACCTATTCATAAGTTCCATTTCTATCCAAATGCTTGATCTAAACATATTTATGGGATTAGAGGAAATTCTCCCTTTTGGACTTAATTTATCACCATTTTTAAACCATTATTTCAATTTTCCCTCTAATATATTTTGTTTCATCCAAAAATTGGTTAAAACTTGGCAATAAGTTACCTCGATCATTAGAATCTTGATGTACCTTTGCATCTCCATTAATACAAGCAACTGCATTCCTACAAGTTCTAAGATTCAAAAAATATCTAATGTAAGAGGCATTGAAAATATATCATAGAGTAAATCTATACATGGCATTACCTCAAATTTTACCACTACATTATGTAGTCCCATGTCCTTAATTGGTAGCAACTTATCAATATATTATTGTTCCTCTTAGAATAAATGATACAAATATGAATAAGGAACTATGCTTTCCATTACATCTAAGATATCTAAATAATTAATAAATTTTAAATTGAGGCCACTCTTATCAAACATAATTTCAATATAGTCCATGATTCTAGTAATGGAGTATAAAGAGGGGGCCTAGTTACGAGCTGAGTTTGGGGGAACCATTTTCTATATTATGAAACTATGTAGGATTTATCATATATTGACTAAAAACACTTGAAAATTCACTAAGAAAAACTATGGATTTTGATTAAATATTATCTCCAATTTAAAATATGCATCTTATATATTAATGGCAAAGCGATTTGATGTTCATTAAATATTTATATTTAAAAATATTTAAATCTTGAATACATAATTAATGTGACATTAATGTAATTAATGAATTTATATTTCTCATTTTGATTTAAAATTTCTAGTTAGCTTGGGTGAGTTGATTTTCCACATGTCCTACAATCATGCATCAGTTTTTGTCTAGATGTCAATTTTGTATTTATACTTAGGCCATATTCTCATGAGATTGTGATAATTTAGATGTCAATATTTGTAGAGATGCAATCCAAAGTGAGTTACATCATGCATTAGTGAAGAAAAATAAAATAAGCATAAATAATTTACCTCACAAATCTAACTCCCTCAATGGGGTTTTAAAAATGAAAACTAAGATCTATTGAAAGAATTAATATAACATCAAAGATTCCCAAGAACATCCCTCATCCAAGTGCAGCTTAAAAACATGATTGTCCCCTAATTTGGTACTCTAAGTCTTTGTCAATTATGAGTGACTTTCTCCTCCATCATCTCTCATTAAAGGTATAGGAAAAATCAAAAGAACCAATATCAAAAAGGGGTGGGTAGGTTGGATAAAAATAGGATTTGGTTGATATTAAAGACATGGTATAATAAAATGGTATAAGGCATAGTATAAATAAAATGATAGAATAACACTTGGCTACAATCACGAAAGGATTTACCACACATTATAATTTATCACAAAATGGAGAGAGCATGGGTTTATTTTCTCTCAAAATGATGAGATCATTCAAACTTAACATTTTCTCAAAAAATGGTAAGAGCATGGCTAAGATAACTGAGTTGACCTTAATACAAATTGAGTACTAACTACATAGTCACAAATGACCTCAAGTCAATTTAGTTCAAACAACATGGTAATTTGGATGTAATGGGTAATCGGGATGCAATGGAAAATGATTACATTTCTCTTGTTGATGTGGAGATGCATGTCCCAGTCAACATATTAAACCATTAGAATAATCAAGCATAAAAATTATTAACCAACACCTCATATAAATAGTTGTTTTATCAAGAATGTGTTACATATTTGGACTCTAATAATGTTATTGTGATCCTCATTGTTCATTGATTCTATTTCCTTTCAACATTGAGACAAGATATCTTTGTATCCTCTGTAAAGGAAAGTGCAATCAAGGATGGTAAATAATGTTGGGCATAGGATAAATAGTATACGTTGGTAATGAAAATGTATATGACAATGGAACGTATAATGATTGGGTGATAAACGAAGATTAATATTTTTAGGCACACATAATGTTATAGATTCTAGATTTAACATAATTTTGGTTATGGTGGGTTAGAATAATTCTATGTATTCTCTTGATAAGACCATCAAATTTTTATATTGTTTGGACGTAGGAGTAACTACCATCTGATTATGTTGTAGACTAGAAGCTATAACGATGTTTTCTTTGATAATGTATTTATCAAGTAGTGAAAAATTATTATGCTTAGTTATTATCACATTGATGATGTTTTCACCAATCAATTTGTCTTGATTATCCCATAGTACCTCTGAGAAGGCTTCACTAAGGAACATTGACTTTTGACTTTGATTGTCTTTAAGTGCCTCAAACAAGGTTTTGCTAGAAGATGACGAGTTTAAAATTTTATTGTTCCTTAGTGCCTCTAAATAGGTTTCACTAGGAGAGTGTCCCTCTTCTGCATGACTTTCATCTTGCCCCCCTGATATTCTGTAATTGATATGTCACCATGGATGTAGTTTAATAAAGTGTGATTATCTCAACCCCAATAGATGTGTGGGAGGTAGAATGTCAATATAATGGATATAATGGGTGGTGATAATGGAATTATGAATGACAACACAATCCTCATACAAGATATTAGGATAACTTGTGTCAATGGTGAAGTAATCATCCTCAAAAATTATAGAAGGATCACAAATGTATTCAAATTGATCTGTAAGGCAATTTTAACTAATATTTTAACAACCATGATTGTACTCTAATTTTTAATTTGATTCCAAGTTAAGGGACTCTAAATTTGATGTTGGTACTAATAGCGATTCTACTTTTGATGCTAAATCTAATGTCAATTCAAAAATAAAACCTAAATATAATATTGATTCTTAATTTATTATGTATGTTTCTATAATGATTTATTATTTAACATTAGAATCATAAAATTAATGGCCTATGATGGAATAATAGGATACGTAAAAATATATTCATCTAATAAGGGTTTAACATAGTCTAGCACATCTACGTGAAGCCCCTCAAAGAGAGGGAACCACTCAAGGGGTGACTCCAAAGAATGGCTTGTCAAAGTGAGACTCCTCAATGAGGGGAAAATGTCAAGAGATAACTCCATAAATATTGGATTATCAAAGGCATGGGGCTCTTTAAAAATATTACAATGGTCAAGATAATTATTTACCTAAAGGCATTTATAATCATTAAAAAATGATTCAATAAAGACTAGTTTGTTAGAGTGAGAATCCTTGACAATAGGTATTACATTAAAGGGTGTTTCATCATAGGTTAACTCATCATAAATGGGTGTTTCAAAAATAACATCATGGCATTGATTTACAATTGATTACAAACTATCAACTTTGAACATATTTTGGTCTTCAAAAGATGGTTTTTGAGGAGGTAATGGTTGGCTCTATTATGATTCAAATACTAGCAAAGAATTTTTGAAGTGGGGAATAGTTGGAAATGGATGAATAATTACTTTTGGTTTAATAATGGGATATCTAAAAATTAGACTATTGATTAAGGGATCAACAAAGACTAGTTCATCAAATTTATGTTCTTAAATAATAGGCTCAATAAATACTAGTGATGGGCCTAGAATGGTAATGATTGGGCATTGAAAAGCTTAGTTTCTCTCATAAACCAAATGAGGAGGGCCTAAGATGGTAATCTTCAAGATTTATGGATTTTGGTTACTTGTACAAGCCAAAGGAGGATAGCCTAAAATGGTAACCTTCAAGTGTTGTGGAGCTTGGTTGCTTATGCAAGCTAAATGAAGATAGCCTAAAATGGTAATGTTTGATCATTTTGGAGCTTGGTTTCTCACACAAACCAAATGAGGATAACCTAAAATGGTAACCTTTGTGAATTTCAAATCTTTGTTTCTCATGCAAGTTAAAAGAGGATAACCTATAATGGTAACTTTGGGTGTTGTAGAGTTTGGTTGATTGCATAAGCTAAAGGGTGATAACCTAAAATGGTAACCTCTAAGAGTTGTAGACTTAATTTTCTCACACAAGTTGAAGGGGGATGATGCACATGGATTGGTTGGTATTTAAAGACTAGGTCCAAAGAGGGAGACATCCTCAAACATGACTGAGTGCTCTTTCCCATCATAAAAATGCTCTTCCTTGTAACCAGGGACATAAGAGATCCCATTGTGGGTATACCTTTGTGTCATCTTTATAAAATTTCTTTCTTCATTTTCCAAGATTTGAAATGTGTTTTGAAAATTTTAAAATTTATGTTTTTGATTTATTCAAATAACTGATAAGATAAAAAGAGACTATAATAAAGATAAATGGTGTAGTGCCACACAATTAGAAGAAATGGTTATGAAATTACCCAAATTTTTTGGGTTAAAATTGTCAAATTAGATTTTATAACTTTGAACCTAAAGTGAAAAAATAAAAAAAAACTTAGGTCAAATATGTGTCAATGCTATACAAGATACGTAAAAATTTAATGAGTTATGAATAAAAAATTAGAAGGTCTTTCTGATGAGGAAGGTAACAATGTAAACTAAGAAGCTCAAAATGTGAAAACACATAAGATATCCTAAGTATAAAGTTAAAACCAAATGGGTAACACAACGTTTCCATATCGAAATAAGAATTAAAATGGTTCTAGAACTTAGAGTGTTAGTGAATGTAAGATAAACTAAGTTCATAATGATAAAAATAGATAATGAGTCTATATAACGGCCTTCAACCCAAACAGGAAATCATACCCAAAATTCAATATAGTTTTTTGGAAAACTATGTGAATTTTTACTTTATCTAAATTTTAGATCACTCCTATGATCCTTCATTAAGAGATAATTATATCTTGATGAAGGATCAAATGAGTGATCCAAAACATAGAGAAAGGAAAAATTCACACACTTTTCCAAAACACTATATTGAATTTTGACAATGAACTATGAAAACATCAAATCTTTAATCATACCCAAGTTAAATCAAACCAAAAAATGGAAAATTGATTAACACCATGGCCTAGAACTTAGAAATGTGATATTATGAATTTGAATTAAAAATGAAGGACTTGAATATTTTTGCAAAATGATCTAGACTCAAATGGATAACATAACAACTCTATTTAGGAAAGACAAACACAATGTTTCAAATGAGGATTTGAACAAGGTTAAAAGAGGTTTTGATTTGGTCAGCATAATGCTTCCTTGTTTAAATAAAATGGTGGATAAAAAAGGTGTTTGGTAGACATGTTTTGGTTTTCAAACAAGTTTTAGACTCAATAAGACCAAGCAAGTAAAGGATAAAATGAAAAAATACAACTAAGTATACCATACAAAGTCCTAAAATTAACATGGTTACATCATACCATTAAATTCCATCTATATACATGATCTTGGGAGGATTTTAAATGTTAATCCAAAAACAAAAGTGCATTTAAGTAGGGTTTTTACACCCCCCTTCTCCCAAGAGATTGTATAGTGATATGGAACTTTGGGATACTCATCCCATATCAAAAATATGTCCACAACAAGTGGGATTATTATAAAATTAATTTGTGTATGTCTAGATGGTCTCAAGTGTGTCTAACACTAGATATTACTCATGTCAATTATATTTGTGTCAATAATATTTTTGTGAAAATGTCTATTCCTTTTCACAACCACTACATTCATCACTTTCTTAGTGTAGTGAGATGTCTAAATTTCCCCTACGATAGGAGCTAGAGTACCACTAATGGAGTTCACTTAACTGATCAAAAAACTATCCCAATGGGTTACCCTCTATTTATATACCCCACCATATATTATGGTTGAAATGATGTTAGGAGATGAATTCCCATATTAATGCTTCCCTAGAGAACTTGTGACAAGGCTATGAACTCCCACTCACAAGCCAAGTTGCATAAAAATAAATGACAAAGTGAAAAGACTTTAAGGTCACATTTAGATCACCCAAAACATATATATTTAAGAATATAATTTAATTATGTTCTTTTCATGCCTTTGGACAAGGAAAAAATGTAAATAAATAACACATTTAATTACCCAAGTTCCTTAAAAGAGATGGAGGAAAATCATACATGCATCTATCATTTTGCAAAAAATAAACAAGTTTAAAAGATCTATCATAAAACAAATAGTTTATGAATGTTTATTTTAATTCACCAAAGTGAAGTTTTTTATAAAATTTTTGGCCCTTTGGCCGTAGTTTAAAACTTGTAAAAACTTTCACAAAACAACTAAGTATAAAACACCTAGATTTTGTTTAAACACCAAATGAAAGTATTCAAGACTTAGCCATTTTCAAATTTGGAAATTTTTCCATCTTGTGTCATACAAGTTTTAAAGGGTTTATATCTACCCTGAAGGCCAAAATAAAATTAGGAAATAATATTTGGAAAGTAAGCTCTCAGGTCTATATCTTCTTGATATAGAGACTAATGTGGGTCCATGTAGGGACCAATATTGGTTAAAAGAGATAAGTGTTAGCTAGTTCATAGATAATAAATGTTATTTAATGGGGAATAAATGTTTATTACCTATAAAAATGTAGGAAAAATATAATTTTTCATAAAAAAAATTGTTTGTTCTAACAAGGAAAATAATATAAAAATCTCTAGATTATGCAGGAAAATAACCAGATAGAGAGTTTATAAGTTTATAAAACACAAAATAACAACTATAAATTTCAATAAAAACCCATAAATATACCTTATATTGTGTTCTATCCTTCACATAGGGACCAATGCCAATTAGGATAGGATTGACATCGATTAGATTAAACTGATGCCAGTTACTGTGTAAACTATGTGTCTTTACAAAAAAACAAAAACATATGAAACAAGAAGACAAAACTTGATTTTTAGAGACTTTTAAAAATGTTTTAGAATATATAAGAGTGAAAAATTAGTATCCTTATTTTTATGGGATGCATGGCCCCATTAGGCATGCCAAGATGTAGAGATAGAATCCAAAGTGAGTTAGATCATGCCTTAGTGAAGAAAACTCAAATAAGCATAAATGACAAAGCCAACTACCTCAATGGGGTTTTTCAAATGAAAAATAAGAGATTTTTAAAGAAGTAATACAGCATCAAACCTTCCCAAGATCATCCCTCCTCCAAGTGTAGCTAAAAAATGTGATTATCCCATAATTTGGTGTTCCAAGTCTTTGTCAATGATGAGTGGCTTACTCCTCCATCATTTATCAATGTACTAATGAACTAGGCTCATGAAACCAATCAATTTATTCCAATAGTTTATGTTATTCTATTGAAAATTAAGCATAATAACACTACACAAAAATAGATTGTGAAGATAGTTTTGCATAATAAGTTTACACCAAAGAAGCTTGAAAAGATGAGTGAGAACTTTTGTATTTATAGGTTTTTGGAAATCATCATAATCAACCATGAATCAATATTGAGATCAAGATGTTTGGACATGATTCAATTCAATTTTTGAGGCTTAATTCATAAATATCCCCATTAATATTTGGAAGAAAGGGGCATTAATGAGGCATGGGAGGTCTTAAACTTAATATTTGTTCAATTTATGGCTTATGGATGCCACCCCATAGACGATGTCATCTAATGATGCAAATATTAGAAATGAATTTCCAATTAATATATATTCAATAACTTTTATGGATCTCCCACTTAAGTCCTTGATTTGGATTAATTTTCTTAAGTGATTCTTTGGAAATTAGTTGCTTACCTAATCAAACTAGTTGAAATGTCAATTTATTGAGTCATAATTTGACTAGATTATAATTATAATTATAATAAGGTGTCAATTTCATACAAACTAATACCCAATTTAGGACATTGTCAGAATGAAATAACATATGCATGTGTCATGTTCTTTGAAATTAGAAGAACTCAGTAGTTCAAAGCATCAAATTACATTTTCATCATTTTGACTCAAAGTGACTTGATAAAATTTAATAATCACATAAAATTCATTGTCCCATTTAGGGATAAATTATCTTAAATTGGAACTTGTATATGACAATATCAAACCATTTAGCATATTTTTGTGATTTTGGCCCAAATTGTGCATTATCACATAATTTTGAGTAAGATTGACAATTTCAACACAGTGGTGTTAGGAATTAGATGTCTACAAGAATGATCTTATTTAATTAAGGTATTTAGCCTTATTTTTACTTTGATAATTTGTGGGATATGAACAAATTATATTTTATCACTTATCATGAGTTTGGTTTCTTGAATATCACTAAAATTTGAACTTGTACCTCTTTTAGGAAGGATTCACATGTAAGAGATGGTTCCACATGGAGTAATCTTAGGGACATTAGGAAAATAATATATTTTATTTATATACCCTAATTTATATAATTATTAGGATTTTGAGATAATGGCACATGGATGTATCTTACAAATTTGGAGTAAACAACACTCTAGCTATGTACCTTAAGATGATGAGTTATGAGTTGATGAGATCATGCCATGTCGGTGACTCTTGTAAACCTAAAGGCTTGGAACTTTTGGCACTATACTTTGTCTTTCCAAGGTTTTATATTTAGATATCATGCCATATGGGTGGCTCTCATCAACATAGAGAGCTATAATTATGATAGTGTATTTATAAATGATAAGGCTTGAGTGAATGGGATTATGCCACCTATTGTGATCTTTGCTATTCAATAATTTTAAATGTATTAGACCTAATTTGATCTTCCAAGTTTAGGGTGAGTGAGATTTTTCCACTTATCATGATCTTAAGGTTTGGTATGGTTTTGAATTTAGACTATGTATTTTATTATTATAAAATTTGAGTGCCTGATATACCACCATGTGGCATCATCTCAAGGCTCATCGATTCAGTAGACTTAGAATTTTATAGAAGATTTGTTGTGTCTTTAGTGAATGAGATCTTAACACATGGATAACCTATGATGAATTGGATTATTTGAAGAATTAAAATATAGTTTTAATGTTTTGAATCATTAATGAATTATATGATTCCATATGGATGGCTCTTATGAATATAGAGGATAGGGGGACTTATAAATTTCACAAAGATTGTGATCTACCATGATTACATTAGATGTAGATAGATGTCATGATTTATCAAACTTGATGAAAATTTGAATCTCAATAATAGGGTGATGAACATCAAATTTTAAATGTGCTAACATGATTTGTGTAATCATTTGAATAAATTAATTAAAAACCTGATATTAAATATGCATTACAAATAGAAAAAATAATCAAAGGTGGTAAATATTTCATAAATGGTGTCCAAGTTTTTATTTTCTCTCATTCATAAATTTGAAATAAAATTAGACTTTGAAAACAACCTTAGGATTATGCATATTAGATCAATATTATAATTTTAAGGTTGATATGGATCATGAGTAAAGGTTTATTAGCAACAATGGACCCCTATTTGAATTCTTCAAATGGGGTATGTTTGGGTACAATAAATGGAAATTTAATGGGGAAATAATATAGAGTTTTTGAGAACTTAGAATATCAATTAATGTATCATAATATAACCTTAAGATTAAAAAAATAATAATAAATAGACTATTCAAGTGAAAGAGGCTCCAACATCCTCATGCAACATACTAGTCCTTTTCATTCCTAGGATTTGTGTGTGATTTTGTGGAATTTATTTACCCCTTATTATGAAAGTTTTAATAGAGATATAGATTAACACTATATGTTTAATTTTGGTTTATTATTTCATAACAATAATAATAAGGGAATCAAGGGTATTTATCTACTTCTACCTAGGAATCTATAGTCTTGGTAGAGATACCTTTGGTTCCAATATAAAAATTTCTCTACTACCAACCAGGAATCTATAGCCTCATTAAAGATTACTTGAATCACTCTTCTTTCATAAATTTTTATGATTTTTTTGGAACAAAAATGGAATAAGGGTTGAGAACCACCATTATATATGTGTATGTATAAGAAACTTATGTTTCATATGTACATTCTTGTCATTATCTACCCATCTCAATGTTTATTTTTTCTCATCCAATTTTTAGAATGTAATAGTGCAATTAATATTTATAAACTAAAAGTTTTTATATAATTTTCATGAGTATTTCAGAGTGACTTGCAAAGGCCCAGTGAATTTATTCAATCTAGAAAAAAAATTAATTTCAATCTTAAAATAATTCTAAAACCTCAACTACTACAATAACAAATCCTAGTGGATGCTAGTTATACACTTGTTGATTCATCCCAATTTTGTTGGTAGGTATTTAATAATTCTAACATAAAAAATTAATTGAACTATAATTTAGTTTTAAGAAAAATAATTTATAAATCATACAACTAACTATGAAATCAAATGCTGAAACTAAGAAACTAATATAAAAAAACATGAAATATTTAACCTAGGAAACTAAGAAAACTACTCTAGAAAGTAGGAAACCTAATATAATCCTATTTATATGTGTAAAATCATAGTCAATCATATACATTCCAAGTTGGATAATACATGAAATAGTGTTTCAAAAAATGTCTATTCACTAGAAAATAAATGTCATTAAATACATTTTTACCTAGAGTTTCAAACTTTTTCTATCACCAAATCTATAAAAGAATGTAATTATCATGATACCCTTTATTTTCATGTGAATTATACCATAAAAATTATAAAATATTGAAAACCTTGATTTTATATATTTTATCAAACCACCATTTGATAATGTCTTGGTGCTTGTTGAAGCTATGTAGTGCTTTACTTCATGGAGTTTCCATTTGAACTATGTTGAGTAGTCTAAACTAGATTTTTCATATTCTCCCATGTACTTTTACATGAACTAGTATGTTGGTATTTTGAGATTAATATGTAAAATTGGTTGATGTCTATAAACTAGTAAGGTGAAACCTTGAGAGCTTGATTTTGTCTTGATTTTTTTACCCATAGTGCATACATCAATAGTAAACACTATTATCAAGGTTTGTATTCTATTGATTTATTAATGGCATCCATTAGATTCTTGTTAGTGGACTCAAATACTCCATTTATTTGTGGATAATATTTCAATTAAAAATTGATTGTAATCTAACTTTCATTGGCCCATTCTATAAACTCAATTGACTAAAACACTAAACTATTATCACAAACCAAAGAGATTGGAGTCCAAAATTGAGTTAGTATGTTCTATTCCAAAAAAATGATCACATATTGGGCTCCATAATTCTTTGTAGCCACAACCTACATGCATATGGTATAATATTCAGTTTTTATTAGGAACTTATGTCCTAATGAATATTTTGGATTGATCACTCCAATAAAGTCAAGACCCCATTGATTAAAGGGTCATCCCTCAATGACTAGTTATAAAGGCATGGCACCATGCACTTCCCCTTTCCAAATACTTAGCACTCATGGAATGTCTTGACATGATTGTGGGTGTCATTAAAAATTGTAGGCCAATAGTATCCCATTCTCAAGATTTTATGAGATATTGCATTGCCTAAGGGATGGCCACTACCTATTCTCTAGTGTAATTTATTCAAGATGTTTATAGCTTCCTCTTTTTATATACACCACAAGTAGATACCTTAATAATTGTTTTAGTAAAAAAATCCATTTTTAATCATGTAGTGAGATTATTTGTGCCTAAAGGCTTGCCTTTATTCTATATATAACTCAGGGGGAATATAACTATGAATAGGTAATAGATGATGTGAGCATACTAGTCACCACCAGATATTTGTGTTTCATTTATCTACTCAATATGAATGCATGGATCTATGTCAATCATTATATGGATGATTCACTAGCTTCACACCATCTTGATTGGTCTGATTTCAAGATCAAACTCATGTAGTTTTTCCTTGATTTGTCTCTTCTCTATCCTAATTAGTTTTTGCCAAGCATGAGCATGATATCATATCTACAATGATGACATGTCTTGTTCCTAATAATGTGATGCCTAAAATTATTTATATATTTGATTAGTGTTTATATATTCTTATCTATCATTGAATATTTTAGTTCAACATATTTCAGATTGGTACCCATGAAGGTAATTGGATGTTCATTATTTTCTACATTTGGTGTGAGTATTATTGTTATAGTGTGTTTTTAATAAAATGAATAAATAAATAAATATTTTGTGAAATTAGGACTGATAAAAAATGGAGCTTGAGAAATGGCAGTCTTGATATCCTTAAAATCCTTAGATTTATTTATCCATTCTATCTTGGCATCCTGATTCAACATGATGTCTATTGGCTTGACAATCTCTAAAAATCTATAAATAAATTTTATCAAAAAGTTTATCTTTCCAAATAAATACTTCAATTATTTATTTTTGTTAGGAGACACCAACCTAGAAATGGCCCAAATTCATTTTGGGTTAATGGAAATCTCATATTTGATAATGGCATGGCCTAATAGTTTCTCTTTAGTAACCCCAAATATGATCTTATTTATATTCAATGAGACCCCATATCTCTTGTATCTATAAAATACATGATGTAGATGATATGCATGATCAGATCTATTATTTGAAAACATTATGAGGTCATCCATGTAGATGATGATTCACCTACTAATAAGTCCATACAAAGTGAAGTCCATGGCCTGATAGAAGGTTGATCATATAGTAATTAGGACAAAATGCATCCTTTTATATGAAAAATTTCCCTACTTGGTAATAAAAGTGGTCTTCATTCCATCTCCTACTTCTACCAGCACTTGATTATAGCCTTAGAATCCATCCAAGAAGGACATCATCTCTGATCCATTGAAAATATATATTACTTCATCCAAAGAAGGAAAAGGGTAGTTATCCTTCTCTGATGCTCTATCCAAGTTTCTAAAATCAACACACACCCTAATTTATTATTTTTCTTAATAAGCACTAGATTAGTGACCCATGTGGAATGATTGATGGGAAAGACAATATTAGTGTCCAATAACTTTTGAACCTCTATCTAAATGAGGGAATCTAAAATTCAATCCAAGGCATGAGTTTCAAGGTAATGGGTTTTATAACTTTTGAAACCTTATGAGGTAGCATCTAACATTTTAAGATTAGTGAAACAAGATTCACTCCAAGGCATGAGTTGCAAGGTAATGGGTTTTATAAATAACCTAGTGGTGGAATAACGATGAGAAAATTAGTTGTTTACCTCATATGGTTCAAATATGATGTGATTATAGAATTAATTGAGATGAGTGGATGGGTGATAAATCTACCTGAATGTGAACATGATCAAACTAAAACTCAAAAAGGAAGTAAGGGTAGGGCAGAAAAGAAGGTTTGTGAATTAAAAACAAATGAAAACATTCTAAACTAGATCTTGAACTATGGGTCAAACAAGTAGACAAATAAATAATGCTTGTTGTAAGTTATTGTTATCACTCAAAACAAACATAATTATGAGTATAAGGAAAGGAAACACATTAAACTTTAGTGTACATAATCAAAATTTGTTTAATTTTTAAGATTATAATTTCACATCTATAAAGGGATATTATGATTATTGAAAATAAAACATTCAAATTAGTTACTACACAATAGGAATAACTATATAAAAATAACACTTCTACATAAATAAAAGACTAAAATATTAGATTAATTTAACTTCTTCAATGAATCATAGATTTTGGTAAGAATATAATATTACACATCCTGATAAACTTGTAAAATAATCCATAGAATTTATTATTTATCTTAATAGCCAATTTTTTTTATTATTTTAGAATTAAGAGGATACAAGTATATATAAACTTAGGGAGAGGTAACTTGATTTTCTAAGAAAATTAAAAATTTATATTATCTAATAATAGAGTGTATGTCAAAACTCATTGATGATGTGTATATATGTAAGATATACATATAAGTAAATCACTTAGCCAAAATTGATTAACTATAAAAAGTATATTCTAAAATATATATGATACTATGAGTCTCAAATTAATATATAAAAAAACACATCCAAATAAATATCTCTAGGTGGTGTTAATGTGGAAATTTTAGAATAGGAAAATGGATACATACTAGATGTTGAATTGAAGTAGTTGTGGTAGCCATTGTAATTTCCCAAGGAATCAAAATCCATCTTGTTGAAGTATAAATTATTGAATATATGGGGAAATAAAGGATTTATGTTGATGTGGAAACATTTATTTCTGATGAATCACTAGTAGGCCTAGAAGGATAAAACATTTGTAGATGGAATATCACTTAAGGTTATATTGCCAATGTTAACACAGGCTGAGTATTAGACATTTTCATAATAACATCCTCAATAAACCTCAATTTTTTAAATAAAGCATAATTAGGCTCAAATTATTTATTAATAATATCAAAATTGAGCATAGAAGGTTTAAATATCCTAACAACTTCGCCCATTTAGCTTTGAGCACCTCTGCCTCTATTTTCTTGTTCTTCAAAAAACTTATTAGTTGCATAATATGGTATTATATACCATCCCTTAAACTTTTTTCTTAAATAATTCTCAAACTACTTTGAGAAGTGATTCAAAACTAGGTATATTTATCAACTACCCTATGGAGGTTATTACACTTATAACCTTCTTATATTTTAAGATTTATATGGACTGCTTTTCTATATTACAAGCTATAACCAAAAATTTCATTTGTGTATGACAATTAAAGGCACCATATCTCTTTGGAATTACATAATTTAAATTCCACAATGCATCCTTGGAAGTCATCAAGTTCAAATTACTATATGCATTGTTCCTTACACATTGCACCAAGAATTTGAGCCCTGTTAAAGTTATTTTAATTAGTTCCAAACTTTTATCACCTTCCTTTATTTAAGATAGGATTTACCCCTATAAATTCTAATTGTATTCAAAATATTTTACATCTTGGTGGTTTCACTTTGGACATTAACCATAATTTCCCTTGTATCTTGAATAGTTATCTATATAGGAGACTCTATTTGGCTTTCTCTTGACTTCTATACATTTATTTAATTTCTTCTCCAGTAGAGTCCATGAAAGCATAAAAGTATTTTGTAAGTTTAATTTGGTCATTGGGATTCCTCTTCTACTTTTTGGTAGATGGGAAAATATTTTCTCTTTATTCCAAAATTATTTCTTATTCTATGTTACTATTTGACCCATTAAGGATAAATGAGTTCTTGATCTTCAACTTGGTTAGCCTCTATAGAGGTAGAATTTGGAGTTATTTTTGGTGGTAAAATCAAAGAAATTATGTGTATAGGCAATTGGGAAGGAGACTAAAATGCCCTTTACCATCCTGAAACTCTTCTTTGAGGTATAGTTTCTACCACACACTTTGTTTGGCCCAGGGTATTTGAAATAACCATTATAGAGGATTATACTAGTGAATACTATGGTAGAGATACCCCTACCTAAGTTGAAGGTTTTAGAGGGATAGGTGGATACCAAGTATAAAAAATGGAAACAAATACTAAATCATTAAAATCCGATCTCCTTTTGGGATTTGCTATTTGGGTTGTAGCAGAGAGAATGGAAGAATTAATAAGATTATTGGCCTCTTGTTTTGGGGTTTGGTCTCTGATATGAGCGTATAGTGGCTTAGATTTTATTAAATACTTTTTAAAATAATATAATGGATAACTATACATAATAAATCTTGTGCAAGATATATTGACAATAGTGGTATCCATAATTGTAATGGAGTAAACAAGAGAATAAACTACCTTATTGATGGCTTATCTTTATTCTCTAGTAAGGATCTACTAGTCTTGTATATTATCTAGAGTTTATCCTTCTTCCCAACTTCCCAGAATCATTGATTTTTCATTTTCTATCTTTCTCTCCCTTTGATTCCTATACTTTTTTGGCATCCAATTCTTACATTGATTCCTTCATAGTTTTTACATATTCCTCTTCCTCATCTATGGAGTAATCCAATAGTAAAATTGTTTCCATTTTCTTCCCATGGTTTTTCATCGAGAGGTACTTATAAAGTATATAGATGTGATGATGGTATTTCTTCCAATTTCTAAGTCTAAAAAGAGGTTGGAGGAATTGTTAGTGTAGGTATTTATTTTATCATATTTATTTATTTGGGAATATTATATTTTTTCACATGGGGTTTTTCTACATTGAGGGATATGCTTGCTTAGGTGGAGCTAGTATGTCATATGTGTCACAAACTTGATTGTAAGACTAGGATGTAACTCATATATCCACATTTTTTGGAGGAGTTACATCTCTATTCTAGGATCTTTTGACCACATTTTGTGAAGGATTTATGCTTTTATTATAGGGGGTATTTAACCACCAGTTTTGGAGGAGTTATTTTTCACTCCTATATATATGCTTCACTTAAGTAACTTTCTCACATAATGATTATTAGGATTTATCCATTTTAGTTGTCTCGTGCAATACTTATTTTTTTATTTCATTCTTAATTTAACTCATTGTTAGTGTGCACTTCTATTTGTCTTGTGTGACCATTAGACCTTTGTACTTGCTTTAACTAAAATTGGATCAAGCTCTAATATGGTATCAGAGCCAACTTGGTAATTTTTTTCTATCTTTTAGTTGTTAGCTTTCAATTGAAATCTAGAACTTATTTGATCATATTGTAAGGTAATTTTTTAGAAGGTTTAAAAAAAATTGTGGGGGTCCTTTTTACTATAAATTAGAGGGTGTTGGTCTTTTATTGGCCTGATCCTACCTTTTTTTTAATTTATTGGTTAATCTTATCTATAGGTTATTAAATCTAAGAACAAAAAGGTCACACCTATGCATGTAGGTTCTATAATCTAGGTTTTTTATCCATGCCTTATTTTAAGCCTCTAAATCCACTCTCAACCTTCTATAAGGATGAGACACATACCTTTGGCTGTCATTCAAACCTAGACCATTTAGGAGGCTCATTGACATGAGCCATTATGGTGTTTTTATAAAGGATGAAGTATGTCCTCTAGATCTATTTGGCTTAGTTTCAATAATTCTTGACCTAGTCCCTAGATGAAAACAAACCACACTCCTAGTTCATCATTCTGAGGCCTCATCTAGTTCACCCTTGTACTTTCTTGTAATCCTCCACCATTTGGGGTCATCCTCCAAGAGGGTTCACATTTTTAGTTTCTAATTCATGGTATGTAAAAACCACCCTCCTTTAATTTATTCTTTCTAGGAAATTGAACTCAAAAACTACCCTTGAAGTAGTGGTATTTCTCCTTTTTAGTGAGAAATGATTTTATTTACCTTTTAAACATTAAAAATGTGTTTTGATTTATCATAAATTTTATTCATTTCATTGACAATGTAAAGTGGATTTTTTGTAAGGTAGATTAAAAAAGAGGGGGGAGGTCTTTGTGTTTGATAAATAAATTGATTACCTTGTGACTACAAGATATCAACATATGTGGGACTTTTCTTTATTTTTTTGTAAAAATAATATTTTTTTAGGTTTAGATTTTTATCTATTTTTTATTTAAGAAAACAATATATTGTGAGTATCTTTTTAAAAAGGTAGGAAACTTTTTATTTTGTAAAAACTCTTCATATCATCACTAATCAAAGACCAGACGGTGAGGCCTAATTTGGTAGGTGGATAAACCCATTTATATTAAAAACTACTATACTTAATTCCTTAGATGCATTATTGATTTATTCCAACATTCTCCTTTGGTTTTCTAAATCTATCTTTTTGACTCACTACACTGATTGATCTAGATGCACTCTCAAATTTTCTTAATGTCTTCTAAGTGTGCATCTCATTATTTGTAACATTATAAGGGTGGTTCACCTTTTCATATTTTAGGTGGGTGTACTATTTTTTTGTGTCTCTCTTTGAAATATTCTTATACTTTGTTTCTTCAAACAATAAAACTTTAACATACACTACTATAATAACTCATTTATGCACTAAAATGGATTTAATTTTAATCAACCCAATAACTCCATTTAACTATCATAAATGGAAAATAGATATGACAATCATTATAAAGAGTAAGGGTTTGTATAGAATAATCATGGGTTGTGAAACTTAACCTAACATAGATGCAAATAAAGTTAAGTGGTATAATAGTAGTGATGAAGCCTATGGGATATTTTGTCTTTCTATAGCATCTAATCTCCTATTTCAATTACAACCTACCAAATCCACCAATAATGTATGGAAAATTATAGGAAAGTTATTTAGGGAGAAATATTTTATGAGAGGTCATAAACTTGAGAATTAACTCATTACCTTAAGTCCTATTAACTTTAAAACCCTTCGATATTTATTCACTAAGTTCAAGTCCTTATGATTGTAGTTTTAAGAATGTGGGATAAAGAAAGAAGAAGACCAAATTATTCTCTATATAATCTATAAAATAGGTCTTGATTATTTTGTCTTTGTCTCTACTTTCTAATCAACTAAAATTTATTTAGGAACTACATAGTAAATTCCCTCTTTAGATACTTTCATTACCAAATCAACTAGAGAGAAAGACAAGTTGATCCAGATGGCCACATTGCAATATACAAAACCATAATCCATAATTGTTTTAAATGGAAAATAAAATACTTTAAACAAAGAAAATACAAAGAGTAATAAGGATCAAGAGAAGAAGAAGGAATCAACTTCTGCCAAAAACCAACATTGAAGTAGCCTCTTCCAATGATAAACCTAATGAAGTGAAGGTTAAGTGTGTTTAATGTAATAAAAATAGACATGATGAAAAAAGTGCATGAAGAATCAAATATATTACCTAACTCATCTCTATAAGAAAAATAACATAAGCTTTCTTGAGTCTATCAAGTAAAATTAATCTACTTGATATTCTATTAAGGCAAAGGGTAAGGGGAAATAGAAAGAAAAGGGAAAGGCTCTTTTAGTAGTTTTAATTCCAACATATTCATGGGTTATTAACTTGGGTGATTCTTACCACATGGGATCATCAATAGTTGATATTTAATCCTTAGAGTCTTGTTTCACATCTTTTATTAGTTTGGGTGATGACACTTCTATACCAATTATATAGAGAGGGTCTATTGAAATGGGAGGAGGAACATTAAATATTTTTCTAAGTATCCACTATATTTTAACCAATCTCCTATTAGTGTATCAAATCAATCATATCAAAAAATGCCTAAGGATTGAGTTTTTACCATATTTAGTTATCATCAAGGAGTTTCTTAGTGATTCTACAGTGGTAGTGCATAGGGCAGATAACCAAACTAGGTTATACACCTCACATTTTTCATTTGATTCTTCTTTGAATACATTACTAACTCATTAAAATGGATTTATAAAATTATGGCATGAGTTTTTTGGCCACCTTAACTACCACTACCTTGAATAACTTAGTAAAAATGACATGGTCATAGGCTTGCCTTCAGTCTAATTCTCTAATGGACTTTGTGAGGGTTACTCTCTTGGAAATAATCCTAAAGAAAAAAATTTATAAATGAAAAACTTGGATGGCTTCATAAGCATTGGATTTAGTACACAGTGATGTATCTAGGCCTTTTCTTGGTCCATATTTTACAAGGGCTAAGTACATTCTCACTTTCATTGATGATTCTTAGAGATATAAATGGGTATACTTTCTTAATCAAATTTCTAAAGTGTTTGAATATTTTCAAGAATTCAAGGCACTTTTTGAGAAACAATATGAAAAATACATCAAGGTTATTTGAAATAACAATGGAGGTGAATATGTTATAAAAATATTTGAGTAATTTTGCACCATAGAGGGGATTGATTTTTAGTGGACAATTACTTATAGTTCTGCACAAAATAGAGTTGTATAATGTAAGAGAAAATTCTTGAAATAGATATCTAGATGTATGAATCACTATAAGTATTTGGAACCTCATTATTGGGCTAAAGCCATTAATTATGGTTGTTATATTCAAAATAAGGTTATTCACAAAGCTTTGAAAAGCATAAAACTCTTAGTATTTTTTGATTCATTTTATTTAAAAAAATAAATTTATTAAAAATAAAAATGATATAGGGTTTAAAGAGGAATACTTATGATGAGGAATGTGCACCATTGATCCAGTAAGGTGGGATCTTATTTTTGGTTAATAAGGACTACCTACACACAAGAGGCAACTTGGACAAGGTTGGATTAATAAGATAGATGAGTGGACTGCATGATATAAGATCAATTCCATAAAGTGGTATACTCACTTAGATGGATGTCAGTCCACTATTGTATGAAATCAAGTAGATAATATAATGATAAATATTATAATAAATCATTTTATAAGTATGAAACTAAAATGAAACAAATCAATTATTGTATAGATATTATGAAATCATTCATTCCAATACATTATAGCTAAGTCTTCTTGTTCTTAAATTAATTCTAATTTATTAGTGATGGATTCTAGATTTAGGGTAAAGATGATCGTGAAAATTCCTTACTTAAAAGAGATGCCACTTTTATCAGTGAATAATGGGTGAGGAACTATGGGTAAGTCATTAATTAAAACCATGTCATGTATAACACCAAGCAAGGTCATTTATAAATAATAATGCATGATTTTAGGATTTGGAAGCAATAATTGGAAACACTTAGGACTAACAAACTAATCTAAAGTTTTAAAGAGAGATAAAATCACAAGGATTGATTATGATTGTCTTAAAATTGATATTTATTATTTAATCGATGTCGATCTAGAATAAATCATCATCAATCCTTATAGTGGGTACTAGAAAACTTAGGATGAGGCCTAAGGGAGGACTTTAATATATTATAAAAGGCTTAGGTACTAGTTATTTATTTTTTTAAATAGACTTGTAGTAGTAAATATAATATGGGTTAATAATATAGTAATCAAGATTCATTCAAATAGACAGCATACTTACCTCTAAAAATGCATCATGTGCTACAAAAAATATCTCATTAATAGAGATGTACTTAACCTTAGACTGAGTGTGGATGGGATGAAAAAAGGGTGGCATTCTTATACAATAATTTAGGGGAATTTCTTTATCATTCTAGTGTGAAAATTTAGGATTCTTTAGTTGGAGGATGGACTAAATATAAATCAACATTGATCCTAATAAGATTGATGATGATCATAGGGATTGGTATCGATTTAGTAATAATTTAACCTATTTGTTCAAAAAAATCCAAATCATGGGACTAAAATTAATATAAGTTGGTTTTTAACGAGGCTTAGTTATGAATAAGTTGTTACAGAGTTAAAATAACTTACTTCCAAATAAACTTAGGAATATTTTACTAGATTTTAAGGATGGTTAACTAGTTAATTAGGTAAAATGGTAATTAATAATATTCATTAAATAATGTAAGATGGTAAATCATAAAAATACATTAAATATCATAAAAATGGTGGGGAAGGGGTAAGACACATTTATTTATAATAAAATTATGTAAATTTATAGTGGCTACATTTACCCTTTTTTGAGTGGTTTGTGATAACCTGTCATGAGACAAAATTAGGATGGGTCTAATGCCATAGGTTTAATGTGAAGAGGTATACCCCCTCAAAATGGGATCTAGGAAGGGATAAAGAGGTGGAAATAGGTATGAAAATGAGGTGGTAATGAAAAGGGTAGATATAAAATAAGTGCCAAAGATGCAAGGATAAACATGAAGTACAATGTTGCATTGACAATATATAGGATATCTGAGTAGGAATGCCCCAAGGAAAATAAGGAATGGATTATCACAACTATGAACATAGGAAGGTATTCAATGGGATAAATGCTAGGATGATGCAAGGATAAACATGAAGTACAATGTTGCATTGACAAGATATAGGATATTTGAATAGGAATGCCCCAAGGGAAATAAGGAATGGATTATCACAACTATGAACATAGGAAGGTATTAAATGGGCTAAATGCTAAGATGGGATGACTAAAGCATTCAATGTGCTTGGTATGTGTGCACTACCTAGGGACCCTTGCTCTTAAGATGAGGTACATTTTTAGGTTCCATGGGGGATAAAATCTAAAATTAATGTAGACCTCTTAAATGATGTGGGACCATCAACAAGTCTATGTCTACAAACCATTAATGCTAAGTAAAAAAGGATAAGAGTTATTTAATAATGGATTACTTGAGTGGCCTTTAAATAGGGCTAGAAGGATGGAAAAAAATTTCAAGTAGTGTAAGGAATCCAAAATGGACCAAATCAACATAGATCCAATGGATTGATATTGATTAGGATAGACTTGATGCTAATTGAAAAATAATCAACATCAATCATAAAGGGATATAAATATGCCACCAAATGTATTTGGTGTTCATTTCTCAAATGAAAACATGTGATGCACAATTATAATATTGATAACATGTTTGAATGAGATATACATGATGGAGGCTAGCCGGAGTGGGTGATGATGATGATGATGATGATGATGATGATGATGATGATGATGATGATGATGATGATGATCAGACAATGAGATAGGGTTAAAATGTGTTTTGGTGTTTTTGTGAATTTTGTGATTTTTTTTGCATGTTTAACTAGTTTAGTTATGGTTTTACATTTCTAAGGTTTATTAAGGGTCAACATCGATACATAATGGATCGATGTTGACTCTATGAAGATCAACCATCGATCAGTGATGAATCAAAACCAATCTAATGATCAATGATGATTAAGTACCAATTGGTGTTAATCCATTTAGGGTCAATACCAATTCCAAGGGGTAAATAAAAATTAAGGGATATGATTAATGGTTAGGAAACTAAATGAATCTAGGGTGTTGATGGGATGATAGGCATGTGTACTATTGACCATATAATATCAAGTGCCACCATTTCTAAAGTGGATATGAGAGGTGATGGGAGATGAATATTGGGATAATTTCTAGGTGATAGATTTAGGACTATGTCACTATCATTGAGTACACCAAGAATGGAGTCTACTAGTGGCATTACTAGAGTGATGGGATACATATTTAGTGACCTTTTGTATACTGATAGGATAGATGATCATGACTTTACAAGACATATATACCATATTATGATTTATGATATTGGTAGCATAAATCACTCCATTAGATGAGAGAAGTCATGAAGTAGCATTGACATGGTTGTGTGGGGATGATGTTGTGGATATTGGGTTATAGAATGAGGCTTTAATTTTGAGGTTTATTAATATGATGATGCTGGACATATCACTCTATAGATTGACTCACTTTAAAAGAGGGAGGCTCTCATGGATCTTGATAAGGTTTCTCATAAAAATATGGGAGCATCAGATAGTATTCCTATGGGATCAAACATTACTTCCATAGATATATAGAGAGTTGTGGGGATGGAGGACATAATGGTGTTATGTGCTAGATGTCAACTATGTGTTATAGTGCTGGGCATATGATCACATTTGAGTAGTGCATCCACCAAGGCTACCATGGATGGGATGGCACTAGTTTGCCTTTAGTGTTGGTTTATTAAAATGGAGGGATGAATTTACGTATCCACATGAAGATGGGAAAGTTTAGGATTTAGATTACTATAGATAGGTTTTAGAGGAGTTAAATGAGGAGGAAGTGATATGAAAGACATACATTAGGTTTCTATCATGGCCAAAGATGGAGATAGAGCTAATGGTATGATAACGAGTAAGGTGGTTATGGGGGTGACACATAGAGTATGTGGAGATATTTCAGTTTGGGCATGTGAGATAATAGTTTGGGTTGTATTAGGATATTCTTAAAACACCCCAAGTATACATGAGGGATAACTTAGAAGGGGAGCTACCTGATCCACATGTTCTGAGCTAGATCTTTTGGTAGATGAGGAGATAAAGGGAGAAGATGTAGATGATGCTAGAGTGACAAAGGCATATTTATTATTATAAGTGGATCAACATGGAGGAAGAGAGGAGAGTGTGGTGTGAGATATATAGAAGATGAGGGATGTGGAGATGATAAATAAAAAATCCATAGGTGGAGATGGGGAAGGGGATGGATACATACAAGTGGTGATGGAAAATATGGATGTGACTTAGGCACAATATTTTAGAGTTGTTTTGAGTGGGACTAGCTATAGGCAAAGTTGATAGAGATATAGGGGAGTTATGAGACATTATAACAAAGTTATGATGAGGCATGCCAAGCATGGGATAAATATTTTGATCAATACGAGAGGTCCATATTATTTGCAGGGGATGTAGGGGAAATAATATCAAGATCTAACACAAGAAGAGGGGGATAGTGTAAGAATATGGGGCTTCTAGGTACTGTGAGCATGGATAGGTATCAGGACATTATGGAAGAGCTCTGATATTATCAGAATATTGTTACAAATTAGTTACCAAAGTTTCCTAGATATGAGAACCACATAACCATGCAGGGTCAAACTCCATGAAGGGTAGAGACTACCACAAATATCATGAAGAGTGTACCTTAGGGGAGAGATAGGATGGATGTGTGAAGAGATGGAGGGGATAGAGAAGGAGGAAGAGTAGATATCCACTTGAGTTATATCTAGGTCACTGAGTAGTCATATCTATGGCTAATTATATGGATTGGCTTTGTAAATATTGCATATTATGATATTTTTATGATGTACATTTGATTTTTGGATATATATTCATGAGTATATGTTACACACATTTATTACATGAGTTTGTGTTATGTGATTATGGATTTGGATTATGTGGATTATGTCTATATGGAATTTGAGTTTATTTATATCATGGATGATATGGTTTATAAAATGTTTAAATGGATTATGATATTTATATTATGTGATGTTGCTTTCATATTGATTATAGATTGATATGTATATGTTTTTAATGGATATAAGATGGATTATGGATTTTATATCACATGAATGGTGTTTATATGGCTTTTTTATTTTGATTATACTCATTATATTATATGGATGGGGTTTTCTATCATGATTTATTATGGATTATGTTATAATTTGACATGAATTTAAATCTATGAATAAAAATGTATTTTTTATTAATGGACCAAGGATGCATGAATCATAATTGACTTTGACCTTAACCGACACTAGGCCTCCTGTTCCTTTTGCATATACACCCTTTTATTCAATGTTAATGAAAATCCTTAACAATCTCTTGTAAAATAAATTCATAAATCTTTGGTTTTAAAAAGGGGATTTCCATATAAGAATGGGGGAATAACTTAATTCTCTAGGAATACACATGTTGTTTTATGTTTTTGAAATTTTAAACCTTAATATAATCCATGGGTATATGTAGACTAATCAATGCAGGAAGTCTACAAATTTAATGAAAGTTGAACAATGCGGGAAGCTTTCATGGGATATAATTTTGTTTTTATAAAATTTTACATGTTTTTATTTTAATAGGAAACTGATCAATGTGAAAAGTTTCCTAAATCATAGGCATATATCCATCCTTCAAGGGACTGGTTTACATGTTTAGATATATGTATGTTAGCATCTATCCTTTAAGGGACCAGTCTGTAAATTTGATTTTTTTTATTTTGATAACTATCCTTTGAGGGATTAGTCTATCACTTTGATCTTTTCTTAATTTTGATAACATCTATCCTTCAAGGGATCAGTCTGTCACATTGATATTTTATTGATTTTGATATCCCAAATTAACATTTTTTCCATGGATTAGACTTAAGTCAACCTACAATGTTTTTAAAATCCATGAAATAAGGCCATGTGTTATTCATTTTGATCAAAATTTTATGATGTAAGATTTTAGGAAATAATGATTTTGGACTCTTCTCTATTTTGAACAAAGCTAATCCATTATAACATGCTATTGATAGATCTTGGGTATCTACATTTAAGGATAAAATTGGTATATTACCATAAATCCACATGATTCTTGATCATTTATGGTGTATGTTTAGAGATAGGAGATAAGATTTTAGGAAAACTTATGTTTACTAAAGTTTGTAATAGGATTTTTAATAATATAAAATATGAAAATGCACAACATTAAGAGGCTCATGTTCTATTTTTCCATCAAAGGAGGCCAAATGATATGCCCCAGATCCATATTTAGGAATGATGATATAGGGTCCAATCCAATTCAGAGTAAACTTTCCTCTTTTACTTCTTTCCATATTTTTGATATGTTGATCTTATTTAAGGATAAGGTTACCAAATTTAAATTCTCATTCCTTTAAATTTTTATTATATGCACATTTTATTCATTCTTGGCATACATGAAGGTGATCAAGGGCTATGGCTTGATGTTCATCTAAAAATTCTAGTTGTGTTAATCAATCTTGATGATATACTCTTTAAAAATGATATCCTTAAGAGAGATCTGAAGGGAATAGATTTAGCCTTCTAGTAGGATAAATCCTTTGGTACCATAGACCAAATAAAATGGGGTAGCCTTTATAGGTGTTTAAATACTAGTTTGATAAGCCCACAAAGAAAAAGGTATGTGAATATGCCAAACGTTCCAACCTCATTGACAATTTTGGTTAACATATTAACAAGGGTTTTTTTAATGGTTTGGATTTTATATTAGCTTATAGATAATAAGGTGAAAATAAACTCAACTTAATGCCAAAGTAATCACGTAAATTTTAGATTTATTTATTCTTAAAATATTTCCCATTATCTATAATGATTTAATGTAGGACACAAAAATGGCATATGATGTGATGATTAATGAAATAAATAATCTTATCTACCTTGGAATAAATAAATGGAATGGATTCCACCCATTTAGTGAAATACTTGATAGCAATAATGATAAAGCTATGTTGTTGGGAAGATTTAGGATTAATCTACCTTATAAGGTCTAAAACCCATTAGGAAAAAGGCCAAAAGTCCCTATAATCTATAGGTTATTTTTGGAATGATCTCAAATGGTACTTAAAACACCACCATGTCATATATCTCTTTGATATTTTTGCAATGGTATGTGGAATGTGGGAAATAGAGCTCATTTACTCCTTGGGAAACCAATCAAAGTTTTGATCAAAGCAAGTTAACAAAGTGGTCAAAGATGGTCAACTAGAAAAATTGATCATCATGGAATTTTTCCAAACTAGTTATATGGTGTATATATTATCACAAGCTTTCTGACACATTTTAAATAGACTAGATCTGAGTCGGTATGCAAAATTTATGACCAGTTAATGTTTTATGCAAAATGGTGTCACAAGGTGATGTGGCACAATCCTAGCATACCAAGTAGACTAATCATAAGGTGATACATGGTAGTAAGTTCATAAAAAATAATTGGGTTTGTTTGAAATAGTGACACTTGTTGAGTTGGGGTGATTGAGATACATCCAATCGAGATGATTTGGGTTCAACAGAGCTTAGGTTTCCAGCATTAATCCCAACACAGGTTCAAACTTAACATGTTTCCAAATGCCATACCATGGCCCAAGTTACAAACTAACATAAATATTTCCAACAAATCCACACCAACCACCATGCCAAACTTATCATGTTTCAAGTTTAAAATTCATCAGCATTGAAGAATATGAAGGGCCATGCTTAAAAAAGCTATGCTAATCCATATCTTAACAAATGTGGGATTTTAGATTTGGATGAAAACAAAGTGATTTGAACCATGAATTTTTTGAAACAAGGATAAGTATTTAACCATCACACCCATGATCCCAAGCACTATATAAAGTGGGAAAGGTGTTATTTGAGTGCATGGTTTTGGAGGAATGAGCCAAGGCAAATAGAGATTAGCTAGCAATCTTCCTTCATTTTGAGGCACTTAGAGTGAATTTCAGGCTTTGGAGTAAACTAGTGAAATATTCTAGATTCCAAGATAGTTATAGTGATATGTTAAGTGTATATATTTTAGTTTATTTGGTACCATTTTTAATTTCTTGAAGTGAAGCTTTGCATGAGTGTAATGACCAATTTAAGACCAGTTTTCATGTATCACCATTTTTGAAGCATCTACTCTCATTTTAAGACTTTGGAGTGAAATGTTTAAAAATTATAGACTCCAAGAAACTTATACTGATATAATTTTTTTCCTCATTTGATTTCATTTGAGCTAATTTTTAATGCCTTGAAGTAAGACTTTTGGTGGAGAACTTCAAGAACACAAGATTGCTTTCACGATAGGAAGGTGGAAGGTCCATCCATGGGTTCTGGGACTTTTTGAAGATCTATTGATAAGTTTTCACAATATTAGAGGATCTATTAGACAATTTTAATATTTTTTCCATATACTTAAAATTCATGTAAATAGATCAGTTCATGTTTTAAGTGAACTTGGAGATGTAGCCCAAGTAGGGGGTGAACTCTATTATTAATTTTGGTTATCGTGAGTACTTTTTTGTGTATTATTTTTCTACATTTTGATAGATGTAGTTAATTATTAAATGTATATTTAATTAATTACAATAATTTTAATAGGAAATTATAATCTTTGGGTTTAGAGAGGATTGAATAGATAATGAATGAATTTGTGACTTTTAATTCATTTTGTTTTAAAATCCATTTTTATCAACCTTGATAAATAAGTTTTTAAGGTCAAATTTTGATTCATTTCCTTTGAGTATTTTGGGAAATTGAGTGTTTTTGGAAAAATTATCCATAAATAATTTTTGTTGCATGATCACAGTGTAGAGTTTACAAATCTGGTTTGGTATTAGAGTAGTTAGTATGATGGGTTAGCTTTTGATTATGTAGATTTGACATCAGTTATTTTTAGTTTTGGTTTTCTATAGTACTATAGACTTTTGGCATTATTGATATTCTATTTGAAGTGTGCAGTTTGTGGGATTAGGTTGTTTACAAGAAATAGGAAAACATGGGTAAGGTGTCAAACAAAGATAAGATTGATGATATTGAAGCAATTAGCTAGTAGATCTAGGAAGATAATGCTTTCTTAAGAGCTTGGTTTTACTCCTTGGATGAGGAGTATATTCATTTGAAATTTGAGTTGTAAGTCAAGGATGAGCTCTTGGCATAAATGCAAAATGAAGAGAAACATAGTCTTCACCAATTACCTTCCACTACAGATGTAGACACTATGACTGGAGTGTAATGTAAGTTGTTCATTTGGTAATTCCTTTCAATCAGTTTTAGATGTTGCTTTTGGTAGTTTTAAAAAACACACTAAGGCAATTGGATCTAAAGTATTATTGAAAATAGGTTTTGATGGAAGGGGTCTTTGTAAAAATGGCCAAGGTATTACTAACCCAATACATGTAGAGCATCAGTCTCATAATGTAGGATTGGTTTACACTAGTGAGAAAGTAGATATTGTAGAAAGTTCCAAAGCTGCTAAAAGAAGACAAGTTTCCAATAGTAAAGAGTCTATGCCACTAGTACTGTAGGATGGATTTGGTAAGAGAACATAGTGAAGAGGTAATGATATTCCACTTTTACCTTCCTATCATAATCATAAACATGAGAGAAATTTCAAGACTTCTAATCCACTCTTTCTATTTAATAAATTTGGTTTTGATATTCAAAAAATATGGAATGCTTTCCCTTGTAATTTTTCTAGATTGCATAACCATTCTATTACCAGCTATTAGAAGAAAAGGACACCAATGAAGAAGTTGATGTCATTCATCAAGAACAAGGCAATTGATAAATATCAATCTCATATCTCTCAAGTGAGAAATGGAAAATGGGTAACCTCACCCACATAGAGGAACTATTTCACTCATTATCATATGAGTGGACACCAAGTTGAGAAATGCTGAAAACTTCACCCAACAAGCCCTTCAAAAAATGTTAAGAAAAAGTTGGATTACAAGGTAAAAGAAGTTTTTAATCCACTAGCTAAGAAAAAAATAGCCTTAGATCTATCCATAGATGAGTCCATTCTATTTTTATATGGATAATGAAAAATCATTTATTTTCATGGATAGATTTATATAGCATTGTTGATACTAATGAATAGCATGCTTTTTGGTTACCCTTATTATTGGAGTTCATATTTAGGAGGAGGAACTAAGAGATATATTTATCATGCTAAATGATCCTCTTAGAATTAAAATTTTTGAGGAAAAATCCATGTGAGATATCCTTGTTTAGCTTTATGAGTTTCATGTTGAATTGTAAAGGAAGTTAATTCATTAATCATCTTGGGAGATTGATAGTAGTATAAAGGTTGTTGGATAGGATTAAATTCTCTTTTAATACTTGTTTTAGAATAATTGATATTTTTAGATGCATCTATTTGTGGCATGTGTGTGATTGGATGTATTTGTAAGACCCTATTGGGTAATGTTTGGAATGTTAGGCATTATAAACTACTTGTTGTTTCTGTAGTTGTTTAGAATATAAAGAAACATTTTTGGGTATTGTATTGTGACATGGTCACAAAAATTAATGTATTTTTTTAGCATTAAAAAACTTGTTTTTCAGTTACATTCATGATTGTTACAGTGTTTGGCAGCTTACTACTTATAGGATGTGACCATTGGGTAAATAATTTGATGTTGTGATCTTTATTATTAGTTGCAAGATTTAGTGTTACTCATGCTTTGTTTTTAGGCCTTTATTGTTTGAGTTATGAATTATCATGATTTTTCCATTTTTATCATATGTTATGATATGGGTTCTATAGTTTGATGTGTTACAGAGAACCATGTAGCATTTTTTAGGAATTCAAGATCTTAGATTTGTGTAGAGGATCATTGAAGTTGTGTAGTAGAGGAGATCAATAGACTTATATGTATAGACTCATTAAGGTCAAGCAATAAAAAATATCATTTGGCTAATCTATGGAGAGGCTCTTGTGAATCTGTGTAATAGAGGAAGTCATCTCATTCTAAACCCTAGTTCTATGTACAAGCTATTAATGGCCATGCAACAGTAGAGAAATTGTGAAAGTTATGATCAACTGGTTATTCCAAGTATTGTAGGTGAAGTTTAAAAATTTGAGTAAACTGATAAGACCCACTAGAGTATCTTTGGAACTGCTTGGCATTTCAGAGGATCAAGTCAGGTACAAAATTTTGGTAGACCAAAAGCCTTCTTATTGGGGAGGTGTGATATAAAGGTAATTTTTGGAATGATCTCAAATGGTCTAAAAACCACCACCATAGAATATATCTCATCAAGATATTTTTGATGATATGTAGAACATGGGAAGCAGAGCTCATTTTCTCCTTGTGTAGCCAGTCAATGTTCTAATCAAAGCAAGTCAATAGGTGGTCAAAGCTGGTCAACTAAAAAATTAATCATCATGGAATGTTTCCAAACTAGTTCCATGGTGTATATCTCATCACAATATTTTTGACACATTTTTAAAAGACCAAATTTGAGTTTGTATGTGAAAGTTATGACCAGTAAAATTTTTAGGTAAAATGGTGTCACAGGGTGATGTGGCACAATCCTAGCACACCAAGTGGACCAATCACAAGGTGATGCATGGTAGTGAATTCATGCAAAAAAATTGGGTTTATTTGACACTATGACACATGCTAATTTTGGGTGACTGAGTTATAGCTAGTAGAGATGAGTTAGGTTCAATATATCTTAGGTTTCCAACATTAATCCCAACATGGGTTCAAGCTTAACATAGTTTCCAAATGCCATGCCATGGCCCAAGTCAAAAACTTTCATGAGTAATGTCGACATGTCCACACCAACCACCATGCCAAAATTATCATGGTCTAAGTTTCAAATTCCACAAATGCTGATATAAGTGCCAATCCCTATGCATCAACATTGAAGATTACGAAGGGCCATGCTTAAAAAAACTATGTTAATTCATATCTTAACAAAAATGGGATTTTGGATTTGGATGAAAACAAAATACAAGTCATGGGATTTGAACCATACATTTTTAGCAACAAGGATAAGTCTTTCACCATTAGACTCATCAGCCCAAGAATTATATAAAGTGGGTGAGGTGTTATTTGAATGCATGGTTTTGGATGACTGAGCCAAGGCAAATAGAGACCAACTAATAGTCTTCCTTCATTTTGAGAAACTTAGAGTGAATTCTAGGCTTCAGAATAAACTAGTGAAATGTTCTATATTTTGAGGTGGTTCCATCCATATGATGAGTGTCTATATTTGAGGTCATTTGATGCCATTTTTAATTCCTTTAATTAAATATTTGAAAACTATGTAATGACTAGTTTAGGACTAGTTTGCATGTATCACCATTTTTGAAGCATCTATTGTCATTTTCAGACTTCAGAGTGAATTGATGAAATGTTCTATGCTCTAAGATTCTTTTGGTGATATATATATATATATATATATATATATATATATATATATATATATATATATATATATATATATATATATATATATATATATATATATATATATATATATATATATATATATATATAATTTTAGTTCACTTGTGTGAATTTTTAAATTCTCAAAGTAAGACTTTTGGTAGAGAACTTCAGGAACATAAGATTGCTTTCATGACAAGAAGGTGGAAGGTCCATCCTTGGGTTCTAAAACTTTTCAAAGATCTATTACTAAGATTTTGTAATTTTAAAGGATACATTATACAATTTTAATATTTTTGTCATGTACTTGAAATTCATGGAAATGGATCACTTCATGTTTTAAGCAAACCCAAAGATGTAGCTTGAATAGTGGGTGAACTCGTTATCAATTTTGGTTGTCATGAGTACTTTCTTGTTATGTATTCTTTTTCTGCATTTTTTTTAATGTAGGTAATTATTGAATCCATATTTATTTAATTATAAAAAAATTAATGAGGAATTAGAATCTTCAGGTTTAGAGATGGTTGAATGGATAATGAATGAATTTGTGATTTTTAATTCATTCCATTTTAAAATACATTTTGATCAACCCTAATAAACACATTTTTAAGGTCAAATTTTGATTTTTTTCCTTTGAGTGTTTTGGGAAATTGAGTGTTTTTGAAAAAAGTATTCATAAATAAATTTTTTGTGCATAGTCATAGTGTAGAATTTACAGATCACCTGGCTACTTTTAATGCATGACTAGAGATATGGGATAAGTTGGTGTGTTGTTGACACTTCATGCATTTCCTAACATACAATAATCTTATTTATAATGGGCCAATAGTATACTAATTTTACAATTTTATTGGTGATAGTTAAACCACTGAAACGGCCACCATTGATTCCATCACGAGTTTCTTTGATCATGAGGTTTGCTTTAGAATTCTAGAGACACTGAAGGAGAATACCATTTAACCCTTGATTATAAAGCACACCACCTAGTATTATATACTAGGAATTTCACTATTGAAAAGCACGCTTAGCATTTTTGGATAAATATAAAGGAATTATACCTTTATAAGAATAATCAAATATATGTGTGTATCATAGATCCAAATGGGTTTCCTTTATAATATGGATATAAGGAAGATTATTTTTGGTATAAGAAGGTTTATTAACCCTATGAATAAGGACAAAAAAATTATATTCTTAAGAGGAGGATGTGATAAAGGAGGCTAAGAAATCCATGGTATCAACAAACTTGTTGGTTGATTGAGGAGTGGCCTAGATGACATAATGGTTAAGGGTGGCTAAAAACTACTCTACTAACATATTAGACCTCTAGAGGATGTTATTATTGCATTGATATATGACAATTATTTGATTTAATACTAGCTAAGAGTCCCCAAAAATGTAAAACAACTTAACACCTAGAGACAAAGCTATTTGGAGACATATAATATAGGATTCATATTCTACCATATTATTAGTATAGTTTAAATCAAGATTAAAATATAGGGGTATATTAATTCCTTTAGGTTGTATTAGAATAATCCCTAATCACCCTCTACATTTGCATTTAGATCCATTAAATAATAATGGCATCTAATATTTGAGATCTTACTGGGATGTGGATGTTATATATTCATCAAGGAATTCATATCTAGATGGTAGATTATTACCAAGTGGTGATTTATCCAATTGATTGGTGATGATCTACACCTTAATTTATTTTTGGTTAAGTAACTTGAGATTAAAATCAATGAGAAGCACCAACCATCTTACCATTCATTGATTCTGATAGGGTTTTGAATGCATAAACATAAGAGGATTGGTATTAGTAATCACATAGGTCATGTGATTAAGAAAATAGTTGAAAATATTAGAAAATACAAATATTAAGGCCAAAAATAATATTTTAACATGCATGTAATGAGTCTCATACTCAATAAAATTATGAATTATATAATAAACCACTTATTCTCTATGTTTCTTATCTTGATGGGTAATCATGACACCTAAAGCATGATTTTTAGTTGAGATATACAAGTAAAAAGGAATATCCTCTCTTGGTGGAATAAGGATAGGGAGAGATAAGAGATACTTCTTAATAGTATCAACTAATACTTGATAATTTGAATTCCATACAAATCAAGTGTATTTATTAAGAAGGTGATGGAATGGTTGACATCAATCTGACAGCTATGAAAAAAATGGTGAACACACTATAGTTTCCCCTATAAAATATGAAGTTAGTTAAGGTTAGAATGAGGCAACATATAGATAATGGATTTAATTTTATTATGATCAACCTTGATTTCCCTAAGGGAAATGATAAAACCTAAAATATTTCTTGATGAAACCCTAAAAACACACTTTTTGGGGTTAAGACAAAACTGGTGTTTGATTAAATGGGAGAAGATTTGTTGAAGGATAGATAGGTGATCCTTATGATACCTAGATTTACTATGGATATCCTCCATATAATCTTCACGTATTTTGTGAATTAAATCATGGAAAATATAGGTCATGGCACATTGATAAGTTGTTCATGTGTTATTTAAACCAAAAGGCATGACCCTATAACAGAAAATCCCCCATGGAGTAATAAAAGAGGTCTTATGCTGATACTATAGGGAATTCTGGATCTAATTATAACCAAAAAATCCATCCATGAGTGACAAAATTTTGTGTCCTATAGTGAGATCAATGAGCTAGTTGATATTAGGAAGGGGAAAATCATATTTTAGATAAACAATGTTAAGGTCATGAAAGTTGGTACAAAGGCATAGTCCCCTATGGGATTTGTGATAGGAACTATGTTAGATACACATTGAGGGTAATTTATGGTTTGGATAAATTTAATGGATAATAACTAGTGAAATTCTTATTTAACAAGAAGTGTTATATGAGGATGAATCTTATGAAGCTTTTACTATATTAGTTTGGCTTTGGAAATGTTAATGATTTTATGGATGACTATATCAGGTTCAATTTCATACATATCATTATAATACCAAAAAAAACTTGGCTATTATCAGTAATAAATGTTACAAAATCTTGGTGTTCTTGAGAATCTAAGGATTGGCTCACTTTGATATTTCATGGGACCTCAAGTATCCCTATGTTAATATTAATTATGACCTCATTTAAAATAATAGGAGACTTACATGGTATGATATTATTTATATATTAATATCTTACCCCTAAATAAGTTAAAATGGAGTCATCATATTGACATTCCATTATGTGGACCAAGGATGAATCTTCATTTATTAGGTTAGGAAAAACTAGGGGAAGGGATATAGTTTTCTCATTAAGTTAATAAGATAGAAGTTCCAAGTGAATGGTACTAATAAAAAAATAGTTAGATGGGATGGAAATGGTGTCATTAGTTTCCATAGGGGAATTAAGCGGGGATGAGGAATTTCTATCATCCACGTCCATAGGGGTGTGGGACATCAAAGCGTGATCATCATCAACTTCAAGAGTTTTCTTGAAACTAAGGCCATGTTTCTCATGTGGTTTTCTAATGTCATTTATCAAAATCTCATGGGGTCATTATTCATAAAATTCTAGGCCAAAGCCTTTCCAATAACATCATTACAAATAGGTTTGTGTGAAGTGTGGTTTGTCAAAACATGAGAAGCTAGACATGAATAGTTTGGCATGAATTTGACTTTCCCTATATAAAGGGGATATGTCAATTACTCCATAGGTTAAGTGTGTTTGGAGGTGAAGAGGTATCAAGGGGATAATTTCCCCTAGGTTGTGTTTTTAAGCACACTATTGGTTAGGGCATCCATATTCCTGAGGGGTTGATAAAGTGCTCAGAGTTAACAATTAATATTTCCCTACAAAGAGTTTTTGTAATGCCAATTCAAAAGTGTTTACATTAGGAATATGAGATGAAGGTATAGTAGAGATATAATATGTTTCCCATAAATATAATGGACTTAAGTTATGTAGGGGTACTAAGACATCATTAGGATGATAATTCAAGTTGCACGTCTTGAAAGGATGTGGATCTAATGGATAACATGGATCGTACTTTCATGTTCAAATTTAAGACATTATTGTAAAGTGGAGGTAATGAAATATACAGTGCATATCCAAGGACATACTAATAGAATGTTATATTGAAATTCCCCCTATCTAAAGTAAAATAACTTTTGGAGGTTACATATACCTATTTATATGGGGAAGACAATTATACCTGATGGCCTTTTAAGATGGACATAGATTAAACTACAATAGTTTTTAGTAGTTAGAGTTGCCTAAAAGTGTGTTAGGATATAATTTGTATACTATATCTATCATTAATCATAACTCTTTTGATTTTTGTTTGATTAACTTTGTTAATGATAAATAATGTTGGGTTTTAGTCATCGAGTTGCAATGGGTATATTTTGGAATCATGAAATGTTATATATGATGACTTATAGAAAGATGCAATAAAATTAGATAGAGGTTGAGGTTCATTTGATAATACTTGGGTGGCTTGTAAGGCCTCTGTCATAGCTTTATTATGTTGATATTTTTTTGGATAAATTTTTATAACGACATCTTGAAGGGAAGTTGATGGAGTTGTTTTAGAATTGATATCTGTATCAACTCCAAGGAAATATTATTCTATGTTTTCACTATAATAGAAACATTAGGTTTTGGGATAGGAATTATAAGATTATTTGTGGTAGAAATAGGATATTTTACAATATTCACCTTGGCTTTGTTGGGATTTTGGGTTTTATAACCTTGGGTCTGGGATCGATTGGCTATGTGTATTATGTCTATCTAAAATAATGGTGGGTTTATCATGTTTTTGAATCATATGAGTCTAGATGGTTTAATATGGGTTGATACTTAGTTTTATTATGGGTCCTATCCTCCCTTGAAGTTCTTTATGACCCTTTCAATAATGTATTAGCTCTTGGAGTGGTTGTGACTCTAGTAATTTGGCTATGAGGATAATCATGACCAAATTATTCTAGTAAAATATCATCCTCTTCTTATATATTTTATACTACAACTTTTAGTGCATTACAACTTTCAGTATCATGTCTCGTTATTCTATGGCAATAACATTTATTCCTTTCTCAATACCATGCTAGTTTTTTGAATATAGGGGTTAATAGGTTTTATAGGTGGTAGTGTGATAAGGGAGGTTTGAAGGATTTGATCATGAATCATGGAGTAAGACCCCAATAATAAATCTTGGTTGGGTTTTTTGACCCTTTGAAGCATTGGAATATAGGTTGAATTTTATTTTGTGTCTTGATTCTTTGCATTGATTATTTGAATATTTCCTAAAGAGGGTACTTTATGTTTGGAACAAGGCCTTACACTAAGATTTTGAGGGTAATAAGGATTTAAGAGATTATATATTGGAATTATTACTATGGTAAGATCCTTTTGTACTAGTATATGCTTCTTAGAAGAGGATTCCATGGTGGCTTTTGGTCTCACCTAAGGATGAGGTTTGAATATGGATTCTCTAGTTTGAATTGGTGGTATAACCATTTGCCCTTTGTGAATTTGGTCAAAATTAGTAGGGATATCCTCTTTGGGGAGTTTAATTATTATTTGTGGATTTTTTAAGGATTTAGCTCATGATGCACCAAGGTTTTTGTTTCCACTTCCTAAAACATTTACCCTAATTTCTCTTTTCATAAAATTTGTATTGTCTTGAGTTATAAGGGAAGTTGGTTTTGGAGTTGGTTGATGTAATGTAGTAGATATCTCAAGAGGGAGTAAGCTAGAAGGAAAGGGTATGCTATGTGAAGGTGCATAAGTGACTAAAGGAATAACTTACATATCTTTTGGTATATCCAAATAAGTATCCCCCTTCATAGATTTTTCATCCTTTATTTTTGGTTTGTTATCTTGAACATGATTAGGTACCATTTCCTCAAGAGGATCTCAAATAATGAGATATGGAAAACCTAAGTGAATATTAGGAATAGACCTAACCAATTTGAATGGTTGGAAAACATCTCCTGTAAGGAGATCTAGGATTTTAGCTATTTTGGAATGTGATTAAAAATCACTACTAACTTATTTAATCATGGATTATACTTGTCATATGGGTCTCATGATTTGAGGTGGATCTTGAGATTGCCTATACAAAATTAGACATAGAAGGATGGCTAGGGAATGGTTTCCTAAAGATATTTATATATTGATTTGGATGAGCATTATGATTATCTAACTATAATTCCCCTTGGTCAATAATATTATAAACTATACCTTTGAATTGCTAACACCTATTAACATCATGACTTGGTACATGATGATAATTGTAAATGTTGTTTTCTTTGAACCAACTAGGCTTGGGTCAAGAATCATTAAGGGGTATGACCAGAAGAAGTTTGATAATAGAATATTTTAAGAGGTTGTCTAAAATGGAGGCATATAAATCCAATAAGGGTGTGTATTTCTAGGGAGAAAACCCTATTAAAGGTTTTTAAGGTTGCATTTGGGAGGTAGAGGGTTTGGAATTGGCTCTTTTTTTAGAGGGGTTGATTTTAACACCACAACATTAGCAGTGCATTTAGTTTTAGTATTTTTTGTCCCTTTGAAGGCATCAGGTATGAAGTTATTATTATGTAGCTTTACCTTCCCTTCCTCTAAATCTTGGATTTCTAGTTTATGGGCCATGGAAAAGACATCATCAAAAGTTTTAAATGATTTAACCTATAATGTTGATGAGATATGATTAGCACACGATCTCGTAAATAATTTGATTATTTCTATTTGAGGAAGGGAGAAGGTAAGTTGGTTTATAATAGTTTACCATTTAACCATAAAATTAAAAATGGATTCATCATCGAATTGTCTAATGATATAGAGGTCGATTATGGTCACTTTCCTTATGATGTTAATGAAAAATTATTGTAAAAATATTTGGGATAGTTGCTTGAAAGAGAATAAGGAGTGTTGAGGAATGAAGTTGTACCAATCTAAAGCTAGTCCATCTAATGACACGGGAAATATTCTTATGAGAAGATCGTCATCATGACATATGAGATAAAAAGCATGTCTAAATTATCTAATGTGTTTTTTATGATCTTCCTTATTTTTAAATTTCATAAATTTTGGAAGTTGCGATTATGATGGTTAATGTCTAATAGGGATGGATGGATTAATGGGTTCATTACAAGTTTACTCATATCTGATCATACTTATTTTTATTGAAGGTAGAGTCTTCTAGATGTACCATCTTATTCATAAGGATGTTCATAAGGTTATGCTAGGTATTATATTAAGGAATACCCCTTAAGACATTTTGTTGTGGGTGTTGATAGGTGAGAAATGGAGTAGAAAAAGTTTGGGACAAGGGATAACCAACAAAAGTGGTTTTTGTTGTTATGATAGGTTGGGATGCTACCACATACTGTGGGACTTGTAAGGTTATATTTTTTTGGGGGGATGAGTGAAGGTAAGTGGATCCAAGGGTTTGGGAGAGAGATATCTATTGAGTAGTTAATGGGATGTATTGATGAAGACGTTGACATAGGAGAACCTATTGTAAAATTTGGGTTTGAATATTTGAAGCTATGCTAGTTTGGATGGGTGGGAGAGTTATAGGGATTAAAACTAATAAGATCTAGGGTGAATTAGTGGGAGGTGGATTAAATATAAGTTGAGGTGTAGTAACATTTTGGGCTTAGGTGATGGTTAGATATGGACTACTAGATACTACTGGGGGTGGATTATTTAAGGGTTATGATACATTGGAATCAGAACTTTATGGGGGATTATTGTTGAGAAGGAAACCATATTTGTAGTAAGCCCTTCAGGTCCCTCTAAAGGCATGCCAAAAATAATTTTGGAAGATTGAGTGCAAGGGGAAAGTGGAATATGTGTGGATCAAGTACTAAGGTAATGATTAAGGGAAATTAGACTACTATCCAATATATTAGCAAATTCTTGGTCTCCCTATGTATATAACTAGGGAATGTCTTCCCCTATATATTCAAGAGAGGTGGAAGGAATTGGGTTGCTCTCCATGGATGAGGATGGGATAGGAGATTTAGTTTATTTCATCAACTATTATCATGTGAAAACCAAGTAAAACCAAAAATAAATACAGAAATGAAATGGAAAAGCACACATTTTTTTTTATTATCTCATTTTAGTGAAAGAAAATTCACACACTACTAAACATACTTAAAGATTTTTTAAGAAAAATAAATTTAGAATGTGATATGGACATGGGTTAATGAGGGTACTAAGAAATAGTAATCTAAATATGGTTTTGAGTTTTGTTTAAGGATGGGAACCTTCATAGATACATATGTACATTGAGGCCTAATTTCATGTTGGAAAAAGTACATGGATTGGCATTGGGGGATACCCCTTCACTTCACACACTAAAGTGATAAGGGTATTGGCTGCTTAGCCTTTATAATTATTGACAAAATTTTAAGACTCAGCTAGTACACTGTGTCAGTTTTCCCTTTGGTGATGAAATCTAAGTGGGTCTACCTTAGGTAGGATAATATTTTAGTGCTTGTTTTAAAATTATGTGGTTTTGGTTGTGTGTGATGAAGTGTGTGTATGAAATCATAAATCCATCATGTCTATATATCATTATTGGCTTATAGAGGATAGAGCAAACCTACACTTCCAATTAGGAATACATTTATTAAGTAGGAACATGAACAATATGGGGATTCACTAAACTTGATTAGGGGATCACTTGACACAATACACCATGTTAGAAAGGGTTCCAAACCCTACAGTCTAACATAATCATGCAATAACCCTAAAAGAGTCCTACATTTAATATTCACTCTATATCTAATAAATAAGAAATTAAATCCAATCTAGTGCTCACCAAAGCTTGTGGCATAACATGATGGGTTAGTAAAATGATCAAAACATGTATAAGAGAATCTCAATTAATCTAAGCATAAGTAAGACCCTAATACATGAAATATGAAGAGTAATATTATTTGAGCCAATACTTATGCTACCTCTATCTACTAAAGAGAGGAGAAAAAAGTTAGAATATACTTACTTGAATGTGAACCCATTGAGAATAAATATCTCCCTTGGCCAAAGGGGATAGGAAAGAGGTTTTTGTGGTTTGTAAGGATAACTAAGAAAGGACAAAGCATCCAAGACTTATCCACAAGACTAGATTATCCAAGTAGATACCCTAAGATAAAACTCTTCAAGTAGAATGGTGGAAGATCAAATTGTAAAGAAGCGTGAGTGAATAATAAATCTTGACTACATATTGAAATAATGATGAAATGATATTTTATATATAGTTGCATCTCACCATAAATTCCTTTTGAATATTTCAAAAATATAGGGTTGACATAGTCAACCCTATATATTTTCAAGGGATAAATCACTAAATCTTAAGCTAGGTTGACTGAAGAGTTAACAAAGCTCAAACTAAAAAATACCCTTAAATAGTATAGGGTCAACCCAGTTGACCTTATATAGTAATTAGAGGTTGAAAACTATATAGGATCAACCCAGTTGACCTAGTATAGTTAACTCATGAAAGGGGATCAAGGTGAGGAAAAGAGGGATGAAAAGAGGAAAAGGACTAAAGGAATGTGCAAGGGAAGATTAATAGCTTAGGGAATGGTTTTAAGATCTAGCTAGATTTTTAATAAGGTACAATAATCTTATGAATCACCAAAGGTCTTCCCACCCCTTTCCTAGTGTACCCCTTAGGGCATGCACTTAGAGAGATTGAGTCTTGATGAGTTCCTATAAGATGTAAAGCATCAATAATTGATAAAAGGTTGAACAAATTATGTGTATACATATGCCCCAATATTAGCTCATCATGTGTCACTAAATTAAAATAGGGGATGGTGCTTTTAGAAAGAACATAGTACCACAACACTAATGCTAAAAAAAGTTGCAGTATTTTAAAGCAAAAATAATTGAAAGTAAATGACTAAAAAGTAAGTAACTAAAAATTAAATGCAATGTTTACCTTGAATTACCTTTACCACATGATGGTTGTCTATTATGTTATTAGTTTTGATTGTGCATGTCATAGAGACTAATTTTTAGAAACCCAAAAATACAAAACTATAGAGAAAAAAACAAACAAATGCAAGAAAAGCCAAGATAGCTAATACTATGAGTATGAGATATACTTGTGAAATTTGGTAAGATGGGGTGACAAGTTCTATGTTAGCCAAATGACCAAGTCAAACAACAAGAGTAAATCAGGTAACCAAAAATGCAAGGCTAGTAAAAATTTAACAAATCAAACAAGTTATCCTTAAGTAAGAAATGCAAAATCTCCAAGCCAAACCAAGGATACATGTCAAACATGATGGTAATAAAACATATTAATGGTAAAAGAAGAAACACAAATGGTAAAAAAATATTTATGAGTGAGAAGTAATAATCCTTATCTCACTTAATAATGGAAAAAGGTGCATAAAAGGGAGAACAACATTGATGACACCTTAATGTAGAATCTTGGTACCAAGGTAGAATAACTCCTTATCAAAGTTAAGACACTCAAATTAGGTTTATACAAATAAAAGGAATTTTGACCTTAAGGAATTTAACTAACTTCTCTTAGCCACACAAGAATTAGGTCAACAAATAAAGTATATACATCATCCCATGAAGGCTATATGAATGAAAAATAAAATGGACCTACCTCCCCACAACATGTTCCCTGTTCCTTACAACCCCTTATAAAGTTGTTGGTCTACTATAAAGATTAGGTACTTACATGAGAAAGTAGGTAGAACCATAAAGTTTGTTAAATTCCCCTATTCAAATCTATTAGCCTACCACACCCCAAAGGAACCTAGATATATGTGAGTCCAACTATGGAGTTTTATATTTGATTAGATATAGGAGATGTGCTTGTAATCATGTCTTTTGGTGTGAATTTGACTTTTGAGATTTTTATGTTACCTTTTAGATATATCATTGCCTTTTATTTCAAATGATTTGGTTTTTAACTTTATTGATGGATTTTCTATTCCTCCTCCATACGGATTTGTAAAACCAAACATGAGTGAGAAATATGACATTAATTTTAATACTTAGGACAAGGTTGGTAAGAGAGAGAAACTTCAAAGAGCATGGGGTTTAAGAGTCTCATAAATCTAGGTGAAATAAAAGTGCTATCTTGACTTCAGCCTTGTTTTATCCAATGTAGAGTGAAAGAAAGGGAAAATAAAGAGGAGTGACACATGGAACAAGTTGAATTACTTCAAATTTCCAAAAATGTGAAAAAGGGAAAAAAAGGGATACAATGATAGTAAAGTGTGATTCTTTATCATAAGAATGAGGGAAATGGAAGAAAACATGCTAACATAGATTATTATCTAAATTACATCTAACAAAAGAAATAAAAGCTAAATTTTGAGAATAAGGATGTAAAAAGGTGAAAAGATGGTAATTTTATGAGGAGGGCCAGGTCCTATTCAAGGTCTTACACTGTAACTCATAAAAGAAAAACCCAAGGGGTGACAAAAATAAAGTAAAAGATAAAGTGAGATATGTAAAAAGGATGGTGATTTTATGAGGAATGTCAGTTCCTATCTGTGGTCTTATGAATCAACTCACAAAATAAAAACACAAGGGGTGTCAAAAGAGAAAATGTAAGAAGATAAAGAAGACTATGGTACATCAAGAAACTAAAAGACCAAAAAAGGTAGGAGTAAAAGTTTATGAAAGGAATAAATTGGCTATAGAGGGAGAGACAACCTAAAAAAAGTGTTAGATAGATGTAAATAAAAAGCATGAAAAGAAGGAAATGTTTAGGAAAATTACTTTTTAAGGAATTGTGTGCTGGTGGGCTCTTTGAAAACATGGCCTTCATTGTTTTGAAGATGGTAGGTTCTTAGACCAAGAATATATTTGAATAAATATGGGTCCCACCATTTTTGGGTGTATTTATCTTCTTTATCATGGGTGTAATCTAATTTAAGGAAAAAATCACCAACATTAAAAGTGTGAACTTTAACATGTTTGTTATGTTGTCTAGCAATATGAGCCTTGTATTGGTAGTTATGTTGTAAGACAGAAAGATAATGTTCATCAAGTAAATCAAGGGTATGAAGATAAGATTCACATAATTATTCATTGGGAATAATACCATGGATATATATATGAAGAGAGGGAAGCTCAACTTCTAAAATAAGAACTGACATAGAACCATAGACTAGAGAGAAAGGTGTTGTCCCAGTGGTAGTGTGTATGCTAGTCAAATAGGCCCAAAGTGTAGGGTAAAGATGAAGATCCAATCAATGTCAGTTTAAAAAAATTATCTTTTGGAGAATTTTTTTAGTGGCCTCATCTTTTCCATTACATTATGGATGATAAGGTGTGGAAAGTTTGTGATTAATATTGAATTTATTGCAAAGTTATTTAACATGTTTATTTTTGAAACTACCACCATTGTCTAAAATAATGGTATGGGGAACACCAAAGAAAAAAACAATTTTTTTAAGAATAAATTTGGAAATGGTAGGACTAGTGACATTAACAAGGGGCATGGCTTATACCCACTTAGTCAAATATTTAGTAGCAGTGATGATAAAGACATGCCCATTTTGTAAGTAAGGTAGTTTACCAATGAGATCGAATCCCCATGTGGAAAATGGCTAAAGATATTCAATATTTTAAAGTTTAGCTGGAGTTAAATGAATTAGATCATCATGAAACTAACAAGGATTACACTTTTTAACATATTCAATTGTATATTTTTCAAGAGTAGGCCAAAAGTAACCCATACGTAGGCATTTACATATTGTATCATGTCCATTATGTTGGCCACTGTAAATGACCCCATGTGCTTGTTCAAGAAGAGGAGGGACCTCATCTTGCATAACATAATGAATCAAGGTACCTTCAACATTGTGATAGTAAAGGATGTTGGGTCAAAATACATACTTAAAAGTTTGTTTATGAATACATGTCTTTTCATGAGAGTATAAGTTAGGAGGATAATTTTGATGTTTTAGAAATTAAAAGATGTTTTGGTACCATGAGCTTTATCTAATGGTAATAGTCTTGATATGATAGATACGTGAATTTGGTGGTTGAGTTAAAGATGGAGATTTTATTATCTATATAAGAAAATTAAGGTCAGAAAATAATTGATGTCGATGAAAGAGAGAGGCTAAAGAGGCAAGAGAATCAGTAATGGAATTTTGATCTCTAGGAATAGGCTCAATAGTGAAAGAGATAAAATCCTTAGAAGTAATTTAATTTGATGATATGTGATGAGGTTATCACTCTTACATTAATCACCAATGACTTTGTGGTAAATAAGTTGAGAATCACCTAAAACATGAAGTTATTGAATATCTAAGTCAAGAACAACTTGCATGCCTAAGATAAGAGCTTCGTACTTAGCCATATTATTGGTGACATCAAAGGTGAAATTAAAAAGCTAAAGGAATGATTTTTCCAAGAGGGCTTGTGAGAATGAAATTTGCCCCAAATCCTTGAAGGCATTTATCACCATCAAAGTGAAGGGTCCAAGTATCTTCATGCAAGTCAACATTAATTTTAGGAAGTTCCTCGATAACTAATTTTGGTTTAGTAGTACTAGAAAGAGTAATAGATTCATCAAGATTATTGGCTTCAAGATTGGAGGTAAAAATATGAAAATAATCTAAGATAAATAGCTTCATTAAGACCTTTAATGTAAAGGGTATTATCATCTGAAAGGTTATCTTGAAGAGAAGAACTGGCTAGTATGAGATCTATGACAAGTTGATTAGCTATGATTTTCCCTTTAATATATTTTTGAGTGATAATTTTGAGATCAAATTCCATAAGGAGGACCATCCATTTACTAATTATATCTCCAAGAAGAAATGCTTTAGGGAATAAACGATGAAGGGGGTTAGATTGAAAAATGAACAATGACATAAGTAGTCTGGTAGATCATATAGTGGTGAAGATTTTTAGCTATGAAATAGATGGTGAGGAAAGAATGCTCAATTTTGGTATAACGTGTTTCATAATAGATGAGACTTTGTTTAATGTAGTAGATATCATACTCTCTTCCCATATCATCTTGTTGGGAAAGCATTACCCTAACTAAAATAGGTATGGAATAAGTATATACAATTAAAGGTTTATCATTAAAAAGAGGATTAGAGTGTAGGTGGATGAAGCAATGACTCTTTCATGTTATCAAAGGATTTTTGACATGGGTTTTTTCATTCTAAAGTAGTACCTTTCTTGTGAAGGGAATTGATAGAGTGAATTCAATATGTCATTTTGAGGATAAAATCATCTAATTTCCCCAACTTTTATTACATAAGTATGAATGTTAAGATTATAATGAGGAATGGGTATGTTGATAATAGCACTAATTGTTTTAGGGTCAACATCAATTCCATGAAGAGAGATTAAGAATCCTAACAATTTTCTAGATATGACTCCAAACACACATAGCCTAACTTTATATTTAAGGAGATAGTCAAAGATGATAGCAAGATTAGAACTATGATTCTTATGATGTTTGGAATTAGAAATGACATCATCCATATAGGTTTCAAACATTATGTGAATGATATCATGAAATATGTGAGTCATTTCTCATTGGTAAGTGGATCCAACATTTTTGAGGCTGAAGGGCATTTTGACATAGCAATAGGTGCCCCATTCTATGGTAAAATTAGTCTTATGTTGGTCTTCAAGAGTGATATGAATCTAATTGTATCCCAAAAATCCATCCATAAGAGATAAAATTTTGTAATCATCCATGTAATTAACAATGGTATCTATTGAAGGTAAAAGGAAGTTGTCCTTGGGATAAGTAAGATTAAGATTACAAAATTCAATAGAAATGCAAATGACTATAGTGACTTTCTTCTGAATGGGAATAATGTTGGAGACCCATTCAAAATAATCCACTAGTTTGATAAATTTAGCATCAAGTACTTTGGTGATTTATTTATGACATAAATTGGAAAATTCAAGTGGAAATTTTCTCTTTTTTTATGCACAGGCTTGGAATCAAAATAAGTAATGATATTATGCACCAAAATGTTAGGGTCAATTCTATTTCATGTCCTCATAGGACTAAGTGAAAGGCTCATAATATTTGTCAAATAATAAGGTAAAATTATCATGTTCGATAGGTGAGAGTTCATGAGAGACACTAATTGGTTGAGGACAAGATGGATTACCTATTTTATGTGAGTGGTTTCTTTGATAAGCATGACATTGCCATATTAAAAGTGGTATGGTGTATTGGGTAAGGCACAAATGGGATTTATTGTAGGATCAATGCTAGAAATGAAGTTGTTGAAGCAAGGTGTTTCAATTATAAAATTTCCAAGTTTATGATGTTGTCGAGGAAGTTTAGGTTCATAGGCATAAAGTAACTCAAGGATAGATTCATCACTACAAAAGGTAGGAAGAGGACCATAATAGTTGACATCTACTTCATGATCTAGAATTTTATTACCAGAGTGATCATACTTAAAATGTGTCTAACGAACATCGGTTACCTTGGTATCTAGTGTAATTTATGGAATAGAAGAAGTAGATGGAGTATAAGGGGTTGGAATATTAGTGGGTTTAATGATGGGAAAAGTATTAGATGTAATGATTGGATCGATAGGTGGTGAAGGAGATATCAAAATTTATGGAGGTTCAAAGGGTATAATTTTCTCTACCACCTAAGAAGTATGGATAAGAGGAGAATTGGTAAGAGGCACATGACCCTTAAGATCTAAGGTATGATCCATAAAAATGGTATGGACATCTCAATTAAAATCATGAATTTGGGATAAGTTTTTTTGATATTTTTGGACATCTAAGTCTCTATATTGAGTTTGGGCCATTATATAGTCATCATCGTATGTTGGAGAAATTTCACATGCTTGAGAATTAGGAGTTTTATAGGGTCAAATCCTAATATTACTAAATGTACAAGGTGACATGATGAGAGGATATTGAAATAATTTTTCCACTCCAAAATAATTTTAAGTGAAGGAATATTTAGGTAAAAAAGGCTCTCGAGTATTACATGGAGGGGAAAACTTAGTAATCTCATCAATAAGAGGAATAATATGATCATTAGGTAATAGATAAGGAGGAAGACTGCAAAATGTAGGGAGATAACTTGGTAGTATTACAAGTATGTTATAAATCATTGGGCTCATCATCATTAGAATCCATAAGAGTAACTTGTAAATTATGATTAGTGTTGATGGACTTGAGTAAAGGAGCACTATTGATTTTAGGAATGGTAGGAATATGATGTTGTGATTTAGGTTTAGGAAGCTGAATGCTCCATGGGTTAGGATCATCTTCATGCTTATATCATTTTCCATCATCTAAGAATTTAATACATTAACTATCAGAAGAAGCAATGGCCCTCATTTGATGAGTCCATGGATGACCAAGGAGTATGTTATAAGATAAAGGAATATCAAGGACCATAATCTTGGTTTAAATAGTCTTAGGTTTAATGGTTAATAGAAGCCAAATATAACCAAGTGGCTTTTGATTAGTCTTATCAAAACCATGACAAGTAAGATGGTTTTTCTTGAGATGATCCTTATTATAACAAAGTTGTTGAATGAGCCATAAAGATTTCACATTAATAATATAACCTTCATCAACTAGAACTTTATGGATAAGAGTGGTATTAATGACTAGTTTGATAACGAGTGGTGGATCATCAACACAAAAGATAATTTAATCATTGATCATGTCCTCTTTAAGGAACTAAATAGAAGGTTTAGAAGGACACATAGTTTTAATGGTATTTACATTGATAGGTTGAGATTCAATAAAAGGTGGTTATTCATATATGGAGGATGGATCTTAAATTTATTGAATTTGTAAATATTACCAAAAGTTTTGATAAATGAGGCAAGGTCTTTAGTCCTATCATACTTGATAGTTGGATATATGTTACAAATATCAATGGACATAATTTAGGGGGATAAAGGATCAATTTTTAAGGTTTAAAGAATATTATTATTCATTATGGGTTGAGGAATAACATTACCTGAGGCATCTCAAAGAAGTGGAGTAATGAAATTAGGATTAGCTTGAGGATGCATAGTTGGAGGTTGATTAGCCACATTGATTAAATGTTGTTGAAGTTTCATAATTTGGTTGGTGTTATAATTTTTCATTATGTTCATTTGTTGCATAACTTGGGCTAAAATTTAGGTTGTATCAACAGGTGGGTTGGTGTTTGTATGAGCACTCCCCAAATTAGTGTTAGGGAGAGGATTAATAAAAGAAGGATTATTAGTGGGATTACTAAGTAAATTTGTATCAATTACTCCCAAATTAGTTTGAATAGTTTAAATATGATAAGTTTATTGATAAGTATATAAAGGATTAGATCCATCAACTTCATCTTTAGGTGTTATTTGCACCATATTTTAGTTTATGGATGAAGGAGGGGAAAAGGTGCCCCAAGAGTAATGGTTAACTTGGGAGGAAAAGAGAGGGAAAAATGAACATCCCATATAGTATCTAAATGGATTCAAGATACCTAAAAATATTATAATAGGATATTTAATTATGACTTAAGAAGAATGAACAGAATGCAAAGAAGAAATAGGAAACTAGATTGATAACTAGGGAGGGTAGAAAATAGTATAGGGTTGACAAGGTCAATATACTAAAGTAATAAAAGATTATAAAATGAAAAATTATGGTCTAAAAACTATATAGGGTTGATTGGTTCAATCCAATATAATGAACAAAAGCTATATAAATGTACAGGGTCAACTAGGTCGACCCAATATGATATATAAAGAAAATTAAGAGGCTTATAAAAGGTTATAAAATGAAACAAGATAAATTTTTAAATAAATTTGAAAATAAATAATATAAAGGAAACACATAATTAAATGGATTAACGTTGGCCAATCCAATTGAAGAACAAAACACAAAACCCTGCACCAACACTAGCTAATGTAATTTTTGCAATATAAAATACAATTGATCAAAGAACAAGAAATCAATTGATAAAGTAAATAGATAAATAATTGGTTAACCTAAATGTTTATTAGATTATTAAGATATGTTTTTAAATGTGATGGGAAGCTGGCTGTAAGCAAGGAACTAGAATGGAAATCTAAGGATGTTTTTAGGTAGTTTGGGCTAAAAGGGACTATAGTGTCAATGGTATAAGATTGGTATTGGGGACTACCTCCTTAATTAATACACCATAATGATAAGGGTGTTGGGTGCTTATCCAAAATATACCATTAACCACACTTTATACTTGACTAGAGTATCAAGTCAGCTTTCCCCTTGGAGATGAAATCCAAGTAGGTTGGCCTTGGGTGGACAAATGTATAAATACTTGTTTATATTATGTGATTTGGTTATATGTACATAAAATATAAAACATAAAAACTAAAAAGTTAATTGAATACCCCTTAATTATAATATGTGATCTATTCTAAGCATGCAATAAATAAGAAAAGAAAGTGTGAATTAATTACTAACATATAAGGTTAATTACAACTTTGAAACAAGGTACAATGTTGATATAGTCATTAGTGTATACAAAAAATATAGAATAGGGTTGATAGGGTCAAACATATATTATGGAAGCAAGGTCTAAAAATTAATAGGGTTCACAAAGTTGAAATAGCTATCGAAACAACACACTGAACATAAAACTGGGTCGGTAGGGTTCATCCAGTTGACTATGTAATGGTAGTTTTAAATACTATAAACTATGAAAGTGAAAGATTTTAAATAAAGAGACATAGAGATAGAAAATAACCTTGGTGGATCATAGATGCAAATAATTAATATTTCTATTCAATAACCTTGATATATGCTTGGAAAATTTGCTAACTAGGTCAACTAGGTTGATCAAGATATACAAAAACCTATTGTTGAGTAATTGAAAATACATGGTCAATTAGGTTGACCTAATATGCTAAATCTGATGTCTAAAAGAGTACAAGTTTAACTAGGTTGACCTAGATGCCTAGACTAGATGTATGGAAGTTTAAAAACTTGTACAGGGTTGACTGGGTCAATCTAATAGCCTGTATCTAAAAAACTACACATAAAATTTAGATAATAAGCTAACAGAGTCAATCTAGTATGGAAAATATATGATAAAAAAATGATGAAAATTTTTAAATCAGTGAACAAATCTTACAAGTATTAGTTCATGTTAGGTTCACTAAAATTTATGCAATAAAAAATGCATCATGTCTATAAATAAATTTTGGCTTAGAGAAAATAGAGAATAACTACACTTTTGATTGAGAATATTTATTAAGTGAGAGCATGACTAATATGGGGATTCACTAGACCTGATTATGGGATCGCTTATCATAATACACCATACTTGGAAGGGTTCCAAAACCTATAGTCTAACATAATCATGCAACAACCCTAAAAGAGTCCTAGGTTTAATGTTCACTCTATATCTAATAAACAAGAAAGTAAATCTAATCTAGTGCTCAATAAAGCGTGTGGCACAACATGAGGGGTTATTAAATAAATCAAAACATGTATAAGAGAATCTTAACTAAGCCAAGTATCAGCAAGACCTTAATACATGGAATATGAAGAGTAATATTATTCGAGCCAATACTTATGCTAATTCTATCTACTAAAGAGAGGAGAACAAAGTTATAATATACTTACCTGAATGTGAACCCATCGAGACTCAATATCTCCCTTAACCAAAGGGGCATTAAAATAGGTTGTTGTGGTTTGTAACGATAACTAAGAATGGCTAGATAATCTAAGACTTATCCTCATGACTATATTATACAAGTAAAAACTATAAGTTAAGACTTCTCAAGTATAATAGTGGAATAACATATTATAAAGAAGTACAAGTGAATAATAAATATTGATTTCATATTGAAATAATGACAAAATAATCTTGTATATATAAGTGGATATCACCCTAAATCCTTTCTAATATGTTGGTTGTATAAGGTTGACCTAGTCGACCCTATATGTTTTTGGGGGATAAATCATTAAGTCCCAAACTAGGTTAGCTAAAGGGCTAACAAAGTTTAAAGTGAAAAATAAACTTAAATAGTACAAGGTCAACCCAGTCAACCTTATATAGTAATTTGAGGCTAAAAATTATACCCAGTCAACCTAGTATAGTCAACTAATGAAAGGGGATCAAGATGAGGAAAAGAGGGATGGAAAGAGGAAAAATATTGGAGTGTGCAAAGGAGGATTAATATCTTAAGGAATGGTTTTAAAATTTGGTTATATTTTTAATAATGTGGTAATAATGGACAACAATCTTGAGGAACACCAAAGGTTTGCCCACCCCTTTCCTAGTGCACCCCTTAGGGCATGCACTTAAAGAGATTGAGTCTCAATAGGTTCTTGTAACATGTAATGCATTAGTAATTGATAAAAGGGTGAAAATATTTTGTGTATAGTGTGAATATCATGATATATTAATCTACCTAATTTAATATTTGTGGATTATCTAGACAAGTAAAGGATGAATGCAATTATTTTTAAGGCTCAAAAAAGAAAGCAAGAATTTTATATTCTCTTTTTCAAATGAAAATACACAATGAATAAAATGCAACTAATGAATTATTTCATAGTGAAAATAACAAGGACAATGAGACCTTAGGGGTCCCACTAGGTGTGCCATAATGTTTTAGTATTTTTCAATTCATTTTATTTATAAAATAAACTAATAAAAATAGAAATGATATAGGGTTTAAATAGGAACACCTATGATGGGGGATGCACATTGTTTATCTAATGAGGTGGGAGTTTATTTTTGGCTAGGAAGGACTACCTACACACAAGAGACAACTTCAACAAGATTTGATTAATAAGATAAATGAGTGGACTACCTGATACAAGATCAGTTTTAGGAAGTGGTATACTTCGTTAGAGGGATGTCAGTCCATTATTTTATGTAATCAATTAGATAATATAATGATATAAATTATAATAAAACATGTGATAAGATATGAAACTAAAATGAAACGAATCAATTTACTACATAGATATTATCAAATCATTCATTATAATATGCTATAACTAAGTCTTCTTATTCTTTAATTACTTATAGTTATTCAATGATGGATTTTATATTTTAGGTAAATATTATTTCATAAAGTCCTAACTCAAAATATATGTCATATTGATTAGAGAATAATGGATGAGGAACTATGGGTAAGTCATGAATTGAAACAACGTCATGTATATTACTAGGCAAGGTCATCTACAGATAATAATGCATGGTTTTAGGACTTAGAAATAATAATTGGAACCACTTAGGACTACTAAAATAGTCTTTGATTGTAGACAAAAATAAAAACATAAGGATCGATGTTGATTGTCTCAGAATCAATATTAATTATGTAATCGATGTCAATCCAAAAGGAATCATCATCGATCCTTATAGTGGATGCTAGAAAAGTTAGGATGGGACCTAAGGGAGGACTTTAATAGATTCTAAAAGTCTTAGGGATTAGTTATTAATTTATCTAAATAGACTTACAGCTGTAAACATAATATAGATGGACCATAAAATAATCAATATTCATTCAAATAGAAAACATACATACCTTTGAAAATGCTTCCTATGATACATAAAATATATCATTGACAGAGATGTGCTTAACCTTGGAATAAGTGTGAATGGTTTGAAATAAGGGTTGAATTCTTCCATAGTACTCTAGGGGAATTTATTTAGTGTTATGGTGTGAAAAATTAGCATTCTTCAGCTTGAGGATGAACTGACTATAAATCGATGTCAATCCTAATAGGATCAATGATGATCATAGGCATCGGTATTGATTTGGTCCAAGTTTAACTTGTTTATTCAAAAAACTATAAATCACAAGATTAAACTTATTATAGGTTGGTTTTTAATGAGGATAAGTTATGGAGAAGTTGTTACATAGTTAAAACAACTTACCTATAAATAAACTTAGAAATATTTTGCTATATTTTAGGGATGGTTAACTAGTTACTTAGGTAAAATGGCACTTAATAAGATTAATTACACAAAATAAGATGTTAAATGGTAAAACTACATTAATTTGCATAAAAATTGTGGGGAATGGGTAATACACATTTATTCATAATAAAATGGTGTAAATTTATAGTGTCTACACACCCTTTGAATCTTGGCATGGAAGAAAACCTAAATTTGAGCACATTAGGGTTTTCAGATCTCCAAGTATGACAAATATATTTAAGAAGATATGAAAATATATAAAAGCTTAGTCCAAACCTTACATATTTATAGGTTATCCATATGGTTTCTATGGGTACCACCATCTACATCTAACCACACATGAGTTATTTTTAGAGAGAAGTGTTCACTTTCAGGAGAGTCCTAAAGACTCAACACTCGACACTTCTTCTCCTTCATTGGATTCACATAGACTTGATGATTCTTCTTTTAAATCAAATCATCCAAAGTAGGTTCTTGATCCAATGTCTTCTTCTTATTCTTCTATTTATGATGTGAGGGAAGTGATGGGGAGTCATCTACATCCACATCTAGTCATGTTTTAGATGGTGAGGATTCAACACCTAACTCACCCACATCTAGGCTTCTTTGGGCCAGGCAAGCACTTTAGAGTGTATGTAACTGGGTAGGGGATCCAATACATGATAGACATATTCAATTATATTATCAAAGTGGTCTACATTATTTTTTTAATTTTCTTTTATATCCACATGCATTCCAATAAGCTTTAGGCATACCTATGTGGGATATTACTATGTAGGAAGAATATTCTTCCTCAATAAAAAATTACACTTGGTATTTGACTTAACTTCCTAAGGGAAGGAATATCATTTGATGTAGGTGGATATACTAGGCCAAGTTTTTATCTAATGGGTTAATAAGGTGTTATTGGTTTCCAAGGGTTTTTGATAGGTAACCAACATTGACTACTCATAGACCTTTACACTTATTTAAAAATGACTTTGATCTGAATCATACTAGCTATAATTACATCACATGGTTGGTATGTGCACTAGATGGATGCGAAGAGTGTTTTTATTCATGGGGACCTTGAGGAAGAGATATACATAGAGTATCCACTTGGTTTTATTCAATATTAATCCTTAGTTTATAGACTTAAGAAATACATTTATGGCCTAAAATAGGCCCCCCAGGCTTGGTATGCCAAGATGGATTCATTCCTCCTTACTTCAAGTTTCACCAGGTGTCATTTAAACCCTAAAGTATACTTATTTTGGTAGGATGATTCTTTAATTATAGTAGTCCTTTATGTTTATGATCTTTTAATCACTAGGAGTTCCTCATCATCTATTGAAAAAATGAAGATAGCTCTATAGGACATATTTGACATGACATACTTGGGTATTCTACATATTCAACATTGAGATTTCATAATTTGATTTAGGGATTTCATTTACACAATTCAATTATGATCTTAATATTTTGGCTTAGTTTCACATGGATGGTTGTTAGCCATCTTTGACTCCCTTTCTATCAGGAGTCAAACTTAAGGATGACTATTATACACATTTGGTTGATGCCACTTGGCATCAATAACTTGTTGGTAACCTCAATTATTTGACATATACTAGGCCCAATATTCCATATTCATTAGGCATTATTTCATGATTCCTCTACGATCCCTATGAGCCACACTAGAAAGTAGACAAGTGAATACTCCACTACATTTAGGGCTCTTATAGATCAGAGATTCAATATAGATTTGGTACAATGGTTATCATGGTTGGTTTTATAGATTCAGATTGGGTTGGTGATACTCATAATCACAAGTCTACTTCAATTTATATTTTTTATTCAGGTTCTTGTCATATTATTTGGTCTATCAATAATTAAAATGATATTGATATATCATCCATAGATGCATAGTATAGAGGAGGTATTTACATAGCTAATCATGCTATTTGGCTCCATGGGATTCTATTTGAGTTTGGCATTCCCATTATGCAACCCATCATCATCTATTGTGACAACTAGAGTACTATATAGATATGAAGGAATTTGGTTCAATAATAGAGGACCAAACACATTGAGATTCACATGAATTTTATCTAAGAGATTATTCATGGGCAGGTCATTGACTTGAGATTTTACTAATCTTTAGAATAGGTTTTAGATATATTTGCCAAACCCTTCACTAAGATAAAGTTCATTCATCTATGATCTCTTTTTAGGGTGCATCTACATAATCATCAGCATCATCTTATAGGGTAGTATTCTATCCTATTCACTTCTTCTATGTCTCTCTTTTTTTGGGGAGTTATTTCTATAGGTTTTCTTTTTTTCTTTATTTTATGATAGATTGATTTATACATGGGTACCTAATTAATCTTAGTTGTAAAGAACCATTTTTATCTCACACTACCTATGTAAGTTGTGATTATGGGAGAGGTATTAGTGTAGGTAATTATTTTCCTATCATTATTTATTTGGGAATATTATATTTTCTCACATGGAATTTTCATACATTTAGGGATATGCATGTTTAGTTGGAGTTAGTATGTCATGGGTGTCATTGGATTGATATGAAGACTAGGATGTAGCTCCTCTCTCCACATTTTTTGGAGGCATTACGCCTATATTTTGGGTTCCCTTGAATAAAATTTGTGGATAAGTTACACTTCTATTTTAGGGGGTCTTTAAATACCATTTGTGGAGGAATTACTCAACACTCTTATAGGTACTCTTCACTTGAGGAGCTTTCTCACTTAATGAATGTTAGACTTATTCCATTTTTGTTGTCTCAAATAATATTAGTTTTTTTATTTCATTCTTTCTTTAAATAATTATTGGTATAAATTCACGTTTGTATTGTATTACCCTTGGACCTTTGCACTCACTTTAACTAGACTTGGATTAAAATCTGATAAGAATTCTAGATTTACCTTAGTGAGTGATTATGGGATAAATGTGAGATGGAGGGTAAGGTGATACTAATGAGGGATACATAGTATTCATAATTACTTCTATAGGTGGTGAAGTAATGGTGGTGGAATAAAGAGTAGATGGAAGGGAAGCTAGTATAGTAGGAAATGTTTAGGAGGTTACCCTATCACTTGTTACAGCTAGTGAAGGTAGACTCATTAGAGGTGTTTGATAGGAAATAAAGGTATATGGAAGGATGTAAAATAACTTTGTAAAAACTCAATAAACTTAGTTGTGTGACTATAGTAAGTGGGGCCATAGGTGACCAAGTGAATGTACCTAATTTTCCATCCAAGAGAGGTAAGGCCTTCACAATTTTGGTTGTTGTTCCTAAGGTGGTAGTAGTTAAATGATTAGGAACTATATGAGGTCTAAGGAAACCTTTGATAATATCCTTCCTATTATAAATATTCACCTCCCTTTAACTTCTAGTCTCTCCATTTGATATATTAGTTTCTTCTTGTGTAGAAAAGGGAGTCAGATCCTACCCATGGGTGGTTTGAGAATTTGGTTAAGGCCATTATTGACTCTAGGCCTTTTTAACCTCTTCAAATATTTCATTTGCTCAATCCCTAGTGATTTTAAGGTCATAATGGATTACTTGAGAAATCATCATTGGCATATTATGCTTACTCATATGAATCCAAACTTTATAATCATTTGAAGCATTGAGGAATATAGCATCAAGCTCATATTATTTATGAACATATTTGATAATGGCATTATTATTCTCTTTAAGGTGCCTAAAATAAATCTTGATTCTTTCACTAGGGTCCCAATCTCTGTATTAGTATACTTTTAGTTCATAATGGACCCTGGTCTTTCCCACTAAATTAACATGTGCCCTTATTATGAACTAAATTTTTCTAATGCTTAATGTATTTTTATGACAATAATATTTCTTCTTAGTACCAATCTCCTCATCCACATTGTTTCATAATTGATGTGCAATTTCTTATTCAACCACCTTATCTAGGATGTAGAATAGAAAATATAGGCGATGCCCTCTGGTCCATCAATTATAATAATAGTATAATGTAGGTAGTACCAATAATATCCCATTTTAGTGATGCTCCTTATTATATATTCAAATAACCTAGGCATATGGTTTCCATATATGGCCTGATAGACCTGAGGATAAATATCCCCATAAATTCTATTGATTTCATTCCTAAATTTATAAATATTCAAGAAAGAATAATCATCACAAATTCTTTTATCTAGGTACTCAGTGAATGGTCTTCTTAGTTCCCCATAAGTTTTGTGGACCATTCTTATGAATATGTCCAACAAATAGGACATCATATAAAAATTAACATCATTTGGCATTTTCTTAGGTTTGAATATTTATCTCTTTAATTTTACATTTATAACCTCTTCTAATGTTTTAATATTATCTGAGGTCAAGAGAATATCCAACAAGGGTACCCACTCTACCTATACGTAGGTGGTACTTGGGAAACCATTTAACCTATTCATAAGTTCCCTTGTTATCCCAATGCCTACTCTAAACTTAGTTATGGGATTAGAATAAATTCCCCTTTTTGTGATTATTTTTTCACACCTTGTAAATAGTTGTTTTAGTTTTCCCTCTAATGTATTTTGTTCCATCGAAACATTGGTTGAAACTTAGGTATAAGTGATCTTGAGAATTGGAATCCTTAGTTACCTTTCAAATGTGTCTTTGGTAAAACAAGAAAGTATATTCTTATGAGTTATAAGATTAAAAAAATCTATAGTGAAAGTGACATTAAAAAATAAATCACAGAGAAAGTCTATATAAGGCATTACCTCAGATTTTGCCACTATAATATGTAGTCTCATGTTTTTAATTGGTATAAACTCATAGCTATATTATGAATTTTCATGGGAAAAATGATCACATTATGAATACAACACTATGGAATACATTTCATCCTAGATCATAAAATAGTGAGGTAACTTTAAATTGAGGGAACTCTTATCAAACATAGTGTCCATATACTTTATGTTGCTAGTAATGGATTATGAAAAGGGGGACTAGTTGCAGTCTAATATTGGGGGATCAATTTTTTTTATTATGAAACTATGTAATATTTCTCATATATTGACTAAATAAACTTGAAAATTAAATGAGGAAAATTAAATATTTTAGTTACTTGAGGTCTCCAATTTTCAATATGTAGATTATAAATTAATGGCAAAGTGATTTGAAGTTCATTAAAAAATTTCATATATTTTAAATATATGGATTTTAAATGCATAATTATATGACATTAATGTAAATAATGGATTTTTCTTTGTTTCCCATTTTGATTTAAAATTGTTGGTTAGCTTTGGTCAGATTATTTACCACACATCCTATAGTTGTGAATCAATTTTTGTCTATATATACATCTTTGCAGTTGTACTTTAGCTATGTTATCATGAGATTGTACCACTTAGCATGATCTTATTACATGGGGTATTTATCCTTATTTATAATTAATGATGATCCATATGCACAATATGGTGCCATGTGGAGTAATCTCAGGGCCTTGGGGAAAAAGTTGTAATTTATTTTTGTATATTCCTTATAAGAAATCTTAGGCTTCTTAGATGATGACACATGGATGGATCTCAAAAATCTAGAGAAACCATCACTCCATCTATGTAACATAAAATTATGAGTTTTGATTCAATGATATCATGCCACATGGGTGACTCTTGTTAACCCAAAAACTTATAACTTTTCACATTGTACTTTGTCTGGTCAACCTCTTAGAATATGAGATTACACTGTGTGGGTTATTCTCGATAAATTGGATACTTATAATTTTTACAATGTGTTTATAACTAATAATTCCCAAGTGAATGTTATTATACCACCTATCTTAATCTTGGATATTTAATAATTTTTATGTATTAGACCTACCTCTATCTTTTGGGTTTCATGTCAATGAGATTTTTCCACTTGGCATGATCTCAAGGGTTTAGGAAGATTTTGAATATAGACTATGTATTTTATTCTCATATAATACAAGTTATTAATATGTTATCATGTGATGTGATCTCGAGGCTTGGGGTTTCAAAAGACTTGTAATTTTCATGAATATTATGTGTCATGAGTGAACAATATCTTGACACATGGATAGATTGTGATGAATTTGCTACTTTGAAGAATTAAAATATAGGTTCAATGTCAAGAGTCATGAATGAATAAAATTCATCTATGTGGATGGCTGTCATGAATCCATATGCTCATGGGGACTCATAAATTTCATAAATGATTGCAGTGTATCTCGATTACATAAAATGCAAACAAATATCACAATTTATGGAACCTAAACAAAATTTTAAGATTAGGAATGGGGTGCTACACATCAAACCTTAAGTATGCTAACATGTTTTCATTATTCATGTTAGTTAATTAAATCAAAACTAGATATTGAATATGCATTAAAAATAGAGAAAATAATTAAATGTGGTAAATAATTCATGAATGGTGTTCAAGCTTTGATTTTCTCCCTTTTAGAACATTAAAAAAAGTTAGACTTTGAAAATAACCTTAGGATTGTGAAGATTAGATCAATATTATAATTCATAAGGTTTATATGGACCATGAATAAATATTTATTAGCAATAATGGGTCCCTATTTGAAATCTAAAAATGGGGTATGTTGGGACACAATGGAGTCTTTGCATTCTAATAAATCTTAAATGTTGTTACAACCTTCACAACAAGGTGAACATCTATGTTTCAATGAGATCAAAAGTATATAATTTGAAACAAATAAGTAGATATACACACATGCATCCTAGCCATTACAATAATCATTATCAATAATAAATGAAATTATTTAAGCCTTTAAAGTCCTCCCACACACAAAATAGCTTATTAAAACCCATCATTTAACTAATTTAAGGTCCTATCATGGGGTTCATGCTTTCAAAATACAATACTTGAAATATAAGTCAAAAAAATTATATTTCAACTTATTTCATGTTGATGATTGCAATACACAAAATTTAAACAATCTCTAATTATACCTTTTTACCAATCACCAACCAAAAATTCTTCTCTACTCATAACTATTTATGATAAGAGGATCACAATAGATCATTATAGATCAAGGATCAACACTAGTAACCCTTTCATACATCATAAGGAATTAATCAAGATTTAATCAAAATTAAGTTAATATGAAATTATATAGATAGTTTTTCAATAAGTATTTATGTCTACAAAGAACTAACACATTTATTGGGATTTATCTATATTCAATCCCAATAACATACCTTACAAGTAGAACATGTCTAAAACTATTAAAAAAAAATGATTATACTCTATCATTTATCAATAATTCACATCTTCAAAACACTTACAAAACATAATGACATTAAAATATTTTTCCCCTAGACAGAGGTCAATATTACTATCATGGTAACTAACATTTTTAATTATAATTATATAACCCAAAACATCTATTAACAAGTCAAGACATAATTTATTTACCAAGTACACATAACTATTTTGGGATAATAATTTTTTTTAATCCAATGTCTGAATAATAGCATAAAATTATCAATCTACTAATTCAATTTGGTTCAAATTCAATCACAAAATTCTTGAATTAACATACTAAGTAATTTCATTCTTCTTCCATTTTGAATTTACATTCAACTAATACTTAGAATCATATTAAGGAAAAAATACTATAGGTAGATTAATTATATGCTTATACTAATCAAATTGATTTAAAATTCAATGTTTATTAATATTTTATTCTCATCAAAATAGTCATACAAAAATAAAAAAAATCTATCATATGTTTGCATGTATCCAAGGCATGTTTATTATATGTAAGAGAAACACACAATTTTTTATATTATGTGATTGATAATTAATTTTTTTAAGTAAAGCACCACTTAGATTGTCTTCCATGAGCATATGAAGATACCCAATAAGGTTATTTTCAAAACAAACTAGGATTCAACTCTTTATAATACTCACACTCCATAAAAATCTGCCCTAGCCATGGAAAAATAACAAACACAAAATCATGCACTTATACCCTAGTTGTGACATGGGATCACATGGGTACAAATATTTATACCCATATGAGTCTATGACTTGATTAGATAGGTTATTCAAACATTTATTAAAATAAATTGAGGTCTAAACATAGAGTATTTACTAGTAAAGAGACAACATACATGTGATTAAATCAACCTCAAAATAAAGTAAGCTTGAGAAAAAATTACATTTAAATTTAAAATTCATGCTACCTATCATGATTGTAACCCATGTAATAGTACTCATACTTCACAATCAATAACCTAGTTTACCATAAATAAATTTAACATTCCTCAAATAACATCAAGTACTATCACCAATATCTTATGAATGAGTAACATATAAAAATGTTTCATCTAATAACTAACATATATTAAACCATATAATGCACATTTATCAATGTATCATACCATTATTACATAAAAATATTACTTAATTTCTTGTGTTATTATATATGAGCATCAATCTCTCATGATGATGTAAAAAAAATACATGTCATCATATAAATTTAGTTCAAGAGTACATAATCGTAAAATTTCAACCTCAAAGTAAAAATATATACTTCCATATGTAATGAATAAAACTAGTTATATATTTCCATGCAGTTATATTTAATGCTCATTTAAGCCACATCCACTTATACTTCTACTAGTTAATACAATGATGTCAACTTACATAAAAATAAGAGAGATTTCATACTTATAATATTCCTACTTAATAAGTTCAATACTATTGAATACTAGAATAATTTAACAAGCCACTATAAAATATTATAACTATGTTATCAACCACTACTAAAAATATAATCTATGTTACTAGAAACATACTAAAAACACAATAAATCAAATGATTATTGGTTTAATGAGCAATAAACTCTCAAATAGCCATGAGTATGTAATTATTTTTTTATTCTGATAAGTTGTTACAGAAGGAAGAGTCATCATTCAAGAATTTCCTCCACTTTCATCTCCCCACTAAAAGTGATCCACCACACATCTCCCCACTAGGGGTGATCCTTCCCTTCTCAAAAGGTTAGATGTGGATGTCAGAAAAATGTGTTTTATAGTCACTATCACATGCAATAATCACATATAACATGGAATATGTCCTTTGTCTACAATGACATCACACACATGCATGCAAACTATAAGGTATAATAGATAAACAATGTATATAGTTATAACATTACTTTGGCAAAAGTCTTCATTATAATTTAATACACACACACACACACCCATTCTCTTTGTTAGATACATACTAAATAATTTAAATATCCCTAGCATAGTTTGATAAAGGTCTTCAAGTAAGGATATATGATCACAATAAATTCAACAAAACTATTAACAAATAAATTATTGAAGATCTCCAAACATACACCATACAATATTTGTATGCAAGCTTACCAAACTTAAGAATTAAGCATTATAATTTGTCTTTAATATGCCTCATGGAAATACTTAGGCATAGAAATCATAATTAAATATTAAGTAATGATTTCAATATTGATATTTACATGTACTATGATTGAATGTTTATTAATACCCAACATATTCAAATGGGATAAATATCTTCTAGAAGTTACTATACCATGTTTGAGGTAATGTAGTAGGGAATTTATAGATTCTAAAAATAGACTCATATCATGACCATGTGTAACAAAGATAAGGTACATAGACTCATGGTTAATACTACTTATAACTTCAAAATAAACTTTCCTTTTATTATTTTTATCAATACTCATAGGAAACCCTCTTGAATGAGTGCCACCACCAAATAAGTAAAAAATTATCTCACTATAAAAAGGTGACAAAATTTGTTTTCCATAAGGATAGCTAAAGGAAACGTGAGTATTACTAGTCCATCTCATAAAGTGTAGACTATTCCTAATACACTTGTATGTATGTGGATGGGTTTAAAGTAGAAACCCATAAGGCTGTTGGTCCATTCCACATAATTTAACTCTTTAAGATAAACATATCTAATTTTTAATTTTACTATGTTTAGTATTTTATACATGTTTTCTCAATACTATGTATTCATGATCTTATTAATGTGCACATTAGGATCAATGTTTAAACATAGAGATCTAATACCACATTTGATAACCAAACTATATTTTATATTTACAATTTTTTTTAAAAATTAGTAACATCAAATTGCTTAATAGTTAATTCAAGATATATTGATAAAATATTTTCCATTTAGTAAAACATTTTTTTGGGTCTCACTCTATTTATCATGTTAAAATTATGAAAGTACAACATATAATCAATATATTATCATGGTTATAACAATATGCCATATAAATAATAGAATATCAAATAGTTATAAAAATGCAATATGCTGATGAAACCATGAGCATATAATTCAACTAAAATTATTACATATAGGACTAATTTTATCCATATGCAAAACATGAATCCATACCTGAGTTAGTGTAATAAGTATAAAATGAGTCTAGAATAGCCAAAGGAAATGTGACCCACCTAGTATTACTAGTCTGTCTCACAAGGTGTAGACTATTCCTAATACAATTGTATATATGTGGATGGGTTTAAAGTGAAAACCCACAAGGATCTTGGTCCATTCCACATAATTTAACTCTTTAAGCTAAAGATATATAAGTTTTAATTTTATTATTTTTAGTATTTTATACATGTTTTCTCAACATTATGTATTCATGATATCATTAATGCACACATTAGGATAAACATTCAAACATAGAGCTTTAATACCACATGTGATAACCAAAATATGTTTTAGGTTTAAGAATTTGTTTTTTGAAATTAGTAACGTCTGATTACTTAATAGTTAATTTAAGATATATTGATAAAATAGTTTCCATTTAGTACAACATTTTGTTGGGTCTCACCCTATTTATCATGTTAAAATTATGAAAGTTCAACATATAATAAATATAATATTATGGTTATAATAATATGTCATATACATAATATTATATCGAATAGTTATAAAAATATAATATGTTGATGAAACCATGAACATACAATTCAACTGAAAGTATTACATATAGGACTAAGTTTATCCATATACAAAACATGCAACCATAATTGATTTAGTGTACTAAGTACAAAATGATTATAGAATAGTTACAATAGCCACTATTATGAGAGTTACCTCAATAAATACATATAAACACCTTAGTACAAAAAATATAAATATTATAAATATAATGTAATAACCATGATCTCACCTCAATAATTATTTATAGATGAAGAGTGGGAGAGAATCATCATAGTGATTTTTATCCAACCATAGATTGATGTTCTTCCACACACCTCCCCACTGGGAGTGACACTTCCCTTAGCAAGGGAGTATATGAATGTAGAGTGAACATCCAGAACTAATTGAGAATATGTGTAATGTGTAAAATCATTATTTCATGTAGCCTCCCACAAACATAAAAACTATAATGTATAGTGGATAAATAATGTATACCACTATGACATTAATTTATCCAAAGCATTATATATAAAAATAAAATTATTGAAATTTGGGTCTAATTAACATAAGTAATATTATCTATTGAATCATACCACATTCAATTAATCAATCATTCAATTGATGATGAAAAACATTTGAACAATATCTATGCTTTTTGATCACCATCCATTGAATGGATGAAAGATAATAATGTAAAAACCATAGTCATAAATATATCCCATACCATAACTCACAACAATCTATTTAAACCTAAATAAATAGATAAGTTAAATGTAGTATAACATCATTTATGCAAGATAAATCAATCCATATAGAATCCTATAACACTTTAATACCTTAAATTCATCCCTCATAAATAATAATGTTATATTTAACTCAATAATCAACAAAAATATCACCATGTCTATAAAGGATGATAAACTATGATTTATAATATTAATGTTTTACAATACTTTATACTACATTTTAAATTTATTAGGTATCATAGTATTTCTTCTTGATGCTATCAAAAAATATATCCACAACTAAGAGATCAACATATATCCATAGTATTAAAATATAAAATCTATAATATATATTCATTTCATTTTTACGTATATATAATCAAAACCAATAATTTGAAGTCTATTTTTTTGTTTTAAACATGGATACAAAATTATAGACTATAATCAATAGACACGTATTTGAATTATGTATTTTGAATTTGAAAGCATGTCTAAAGTCTTTAGAATGTGAATATTGTTTATTTTATTTGGAGAAAAATAATGGAATATGAAGCGACAGTGCTTGGTAATATATATATATATATATATATATATATATATCAATTATATTTTAAAATATTTTATGATATTATAGATATTGATATAAATTTATGGAATATCTATCCCAAAATTATTTTATCATCATTTTGTGTGCAATGGATTCCTCTATTTGTCTAAATTTGTTTAATCACGTATAGTATTTTTGTAGGTTCTATAAATATTAAGACTATGTTATTTTTCATTAATCAACCATAATTGTCTAGACTATATTATTTAAGTATGTGTTTATGTATATGTTATAATTTTTTTCCAAATTCACATATTTATCCATGTATTAACATGTTGTAATGGGTTTTTGAGGAACCTCTACTAAAAATTTTGAGTACAAAACCTTAAAACATGTTGTGATGGCTACCAAGATAGAGAGATTTGAAGAGATGTATTGATGAATGAATTCATAATTTTAGAGAGGATGAAGAAATAATAATAAGTTATGTACAAGAAAATATTCATGAGCACATTTATGATGAAATATATTACATTTTTTGGTGTGAATTACCTAGACTATTGACTATGATTATCAAGATTAGAATGTTATTATTTTTAGTCAAAAAGGATAGAATTTCCATCTTAGATAGAAGAAATAATAGAAAAAATATGAATATTAGACATTGAATAAACTCGTATGATATATTTTTTGACAAAAATTACCATTGATAGATATATTATAGATTTTGTATACAAGGATATACAACTTTTAAATATACATGGGACCTAATTTTGAGAGGCATCCAAGGAAATTTTCTTTAGGGAATACCTAGTATTATAAAAATATTGGTTATTGAAAAGGCCATGGTGCCTACCCATACCAACATGGAGTTAAGTAAAGGAACTATGACCTAAATCCAAAATATGGAAGACATAGAGAAATTGAGTGATAATAAAATTATGGTATTAGACAAAGAACTATGACAAACAAATAATGTGTAATAAATAGGATAAACAAAATGTAACTATGAATAGGATTAGGATTAAAATAGAGGATGTATAATATAGGGGATATTAGAGAGAAGCCACACAAGTTAAATAAATTGGAAAATTTGGATAGTATATAGAGAAAGGAATGGAAGCTTCTAATAAATAAGAGGATAAATATTTGGATAGAGAGGATATGAAATAGGGTGAATAAAAAGAGGAAAGTAGACAAGTAGTATCAAAATTATAGGATAGTGGTAGGTTATCTTTATAAGGAAGGATATTTTTTGGACTAGGGAAAGAACATTATTTACATGAATTTATGTAAAATCTTATTATTATCATAGGTTTAAGGTCATAGACATAATAATTTAAATATACAAAAAAATCATTTTTCAAATATGCATCCCCCAAGCCCATTTTATATTTATAAAAGATAAATAGAAATATAAAGGTTAGGATAGAAGGAAATTGGTTTGAAACATTTATAAATAAATTTTGTAAACTTAACACAAAAACTAATAAAATAATAGACAAGCATTAATTAGAATAGGATGGGTTTTATTTCACCATAAGTTTTAACACACCAATAAATGTTAGTATGTAGAAGCCATCAACAATAGTTACAAGTGCACCAAACATGTCTTTGAATGATGGAATGTTTATTAATTCAACATCATATGATGGGTCTTCTAAACTTGAGCAATATTTTTAACCCATGACATGAAATGACAAGTTAAGGGAGTGACAACTAAGGATGTGAAAAAATTCAAGCTCATCATAGCCTTGATATGCTGAGCTTTAGAATTCATTCATAAAAGAGATATTTATTCCCTAGGTATTTAATAGGTTAAGGAAAAATTAATCATAGATTTTAATATGAAAAAGTGCTCAAGCCAGACTATTCAGGATCTTAAATAGATTTGGAAATGAATTGGATAATAAGTATGGGAGCATGATCACAAATTATCAAATGTAATGAATAAAGTTTATTTCATTTTGGAAGATAAAGATAAGGTTTATTTATTTGTGTAAGCACTATAACAAAGGATCAAGTTTTCCATTATGTATTCATAATTACTCACTAAGGCTAATGAATGAGTAGCTACACTTCAGGTAAACCAAATTGAATATTAAGGAGATGCTCCATCAATTGGATCTAAAATTGAGAAGAAAATAGATGTTTATTTTTTGGAAGATGGATGAGATTCATAAAAGTAACAAACCCAAGTAGGGCATGTGGTATATGGAGTGTGATTAAGAAGGTAATCATAATAATTATTATTACAAAATAAAAATAGAGTTATGTGACATATGTAGAGTAGTAGGAGATACAACATAAAAATTCCACCTACTACAAAAATACATCCAAAAACTAGAGAGTTTGTACTAAATTTTTATAAGTAAAAAAATCATGATGAGAAGATTTATCATGTCATTTAGAAACTAAAACAATACATCAATAATAACATATTCATAATCATATCACAAAAACACCTATTAAGAAGTATTGAATTCTAGAACTAGAGGAAAAAATGCCTAGTGTGACATAATGTGTTCTTGGTTAGATGCATATGTCACCAAAGTATCAACCCTAGGTTTTATCCATATGGAAACTATAATATATAAAATATAATTATTGGTCATTATGGAACACTTATATTCCCCAACCACAAAAATAAAATTGGGCTTCACCATCTTCTCAATGACAGTATGGAGTACATGTTGCTCAATAAAAGTAATAAGGAAGATTTTTTGGGAAATAATCACAAGATTGGGGTTTATAAAAAAATAGAGAAGGATAAAAATTGGGTACCATGGTGGATACTATGGAGGTTAAAATAATGACAATTGATAAGATCGTTAGCAAATTTAGTTCTTTTTTTATGGTGAATATAATCATATTGTATGAAATTTCTTGACTATTTGTCAAAGGAATATGTATTAAGTATATTGAAAAGTTTCAAGAAAAAACCATAATAAATATTGTATAATTTTGGAGAAATAAAGGAAAGATAAACCTATGTGAAATGTAAACATGTTAAATTCACAACCTAAGGATAATGCATTCATGTAAGTAGTTATAAGGAAATAAAACATAATGTAAGGATTTCCTCATTTACAAATACCACATGATAAAATAATTGTAAAGGTTTAATAGGATAAGTATCCTGACCCTATAATATAAAATGGATTGATCTACTAAGTAGCTCAAGTTATTCATAACATACAATAACATGTTACATTGGAGGGTAATGCCCTAGTCATCAATGTGTAGGTGTATGGATAAATTGTCTACATAATAAGTCAAGGAGTAATGACTACCTTGAATGACCTTTTAAAACTTTTGGTAACTATAAAAAATTATTATATCTCATATAATATTATAAATATACTTCATAACTTGTTGGAGTGCACACAATAAGTTCAACAACATACTGATAAGGTAGTTTGGTATGTAAAAACTAAAAAGCCCTTGGATGTTAATTCCCACATGGATATTGAGCTACTAGGATATGAAGTACACATCACTATATTTTATTTTTCAATCATGGTGATTATGACTCCTCAATATACTTGGGAATATATTGGATGACCAATAATTAGTTGTAGTCTAGTCACTCTAAGCCTCATCGATTATGGTAGGGTAGAACCTATTGGATAACTAGAAAATGTTGAAATAAAAGTGGTTAAACTAGATTTATGAGATGATTTTTAACTGATTGATATCAATACTGATGAAATTCACTATCCTATGTTAATTAGTAAAATGTGGGCTTGTGATGCTTAGATGACCATTAACATAGTGCAAAATAGCTATAAGTGCATCAAGGGAATAAAATTATCATTATACCCCAGAATAAAGTAGATCACAATCCATAAATTATATCCAAAGAGTCAAATTCATTATATTCATATGAGGATAATAGTAGGTTAAAGGTGAGTATATAATCTAATCCTAATTCCCTATGAGTTGTATAAAATAGGTACATTTAACCAAAAATATAGCTTCAACATTGGTTCCAAATAATTGAACAATTTGATTATAGACCCATGATCACAAAGGCACTAGTGTTACAGTTTCAAATGAATGAATTTGTGACACCTTTTATGTGATCACCAACTAGATAAGAAGTGGACTTCATGTATATAAAATGTGTGACAAATATGGACTACATGGAACTAACAAAGGAATGTATTTTACCCTAGGATATTGCATCATTAGTTATTAGTGACTCAAATACTTACATGTTAAATTGGTCAAGGGGAATCATGAGGTACACCCAATGCACATTATTTTTCTCTCAAACATAAACTACAACAATAGTTTACGAGTAATGAATTGAACAAAATTTATTCTTAGGCTAAAACATCACATGACAAATATAAATTAGAGGGTGAGTATGCTAAAATAAACTACTATGACTTGGTGGGAAGTCCACAGAATAAATTAATTACCATCGGATGAGGTCTATGAAATATTGTGTATTTAATTCCACGTACCACCTACTGTCATAAAAAATGGCCCTTTTTTTAGGATGGACAATGCCTATAAATTCATGTTCCTAAGTGTGTGGATATATGGAATACATAAGTTGTACAACCCAAATATGGGTACATATTTTTAGATATAATCTAACAACACTTGAAATAGTCTAGAACATACACCAAAAATGAAGATGAGAGACAAAGCATTGGATGTATGTAAAATAATATTTCATTTAAACATTTTTTAGGATGAAAATCAATTTGTGAAAAATTATATGAAAAGTTGAAAATATTTCTATGATATGGGCAAGCAGAATACTTATGTACTATGGAAAACTCATCTTTGAAATAAGAGGTAGCTCAAGATTTGAATATAGTTATTCAAAATAATAAGGCAAGCAAACAAAAAGAGAAAATTTTAATTAAACCATGAAATAAGATAAAAGATGATGAATAATTAACAAAGTTACCTAATAGTGATGAGGAATTATATTTGAATATATTTTTCAAACCAAAGATAAGTAGAAGAGATTAAATCCCAATTCCCAAACCCAAATGTGGAACAACTATGAGATCTTAAAATTGACAAGTAAGCATGACATTTAATAGTGAAAGATTTTATTCCAAGTGGTTCCAAAAAATATATTAATATATCTTAAATAAGTAGATTGGGATATAAAAAACACCAAAACATGTTAGTTTAGGTGACTAGTGAACACAGAATGAGACTTTAGAAGCATTGCAATTATTGTGAGATTACCAGGATGTTTTACAAACAAAATTTAAAGAAATAAAAGGCATAGAAATTCCTTAGGATAAATGAAAATAAAACTAAAAGAGTGAACATGGAATGTGAAAAAGTGGCCATACATGCTAAAAGTTAATATTAAATGGAATTTAAAGGCTAAATTAGATTACATTAAAGATACAAGAATTATATATATATAGTATAAAAGGTAGATTGGGTTAGTCTAATGGTAGTATAGACTAATAAGTAATGGGAAATTTGATTGTGTGGGAACTATTATGAGATAAACAAAGAATATAAAATTATCCTTTATAATTCATTTTGTGGAAAAAGACTTGAAGTCAATTAAAGGAAATTAAGCATACTCTTTCATTGATGGGTTTAGTGGGTGCCACTAGATTCCAATCTGATCAAAATGCCAAGCCAAAATAGCATTTGAAATAGAGTGGGATTATTTTTCATATAAGGTAATGATTTTTGTTTTGAATAATGTTTTGGTTGTCTTCTATATGGAAATGGTCATTTCCTTTAAATAATTCCTCCATGATTTTCTTCAAGTCTACCTAAATGATTGATTTATCTTTTTTTTTGTGTTCAAGGAACACTTGTCTAATCTATGAATTGTGTTAGAATAATTCCAAGCTCTATGCATTGTGTTAAAATTAATGAAGTGTTTGTTCATCATGCCTTTTGGTGTCTTATATGGACATGTAGTATTTAGGGATGGGATATTGGTGGACCAATCCAAAATTATAGTAATTTTGGGCATGGCAGCTCCAAAAATATATAGGATAAATCATTATTTGGGCATATAGGATATTACAAGAAATTCATAAAATGCTATGCATCTATATCTATAATAATGGATAAGTTATTTCAAAAATATTCAAGTTTAAATTGGAAAAATGAATACTAGAAAAAATAATGGATCTAAAGTAGATTTTTGTCATAAAACCCATTTTGTTCTTTCTTGACTAGAGGAAACCTTTCCATGTTCATGTAGATGTTTTAGGAAATATGGTAGGAGTTGTTTTTTCTCTACTAAGAGATGAAGGATTAGATCATCTAGTCAACTTTTCAAGTCAAAAACTATTAGCTATAGATAAAAACTATATGAATATGGAATGATATTATTTGGACATGGTGTTTTCACTCTAAAAATTTGGGAATTAACTTTCGGTAATGTCATTTGAAATTTTAACTGATCATCAGGAATTGTGATCCTTAGTTAATAATCCTATGTCTGGGGGAAGGATATGTCATTGGTTGATGTTATTCCAAGAGTTTTAGTTTAGAATAAATGTGAAGATAGGAAGTGGAAATTTGGAGCTAGATCATCTAATCCAAATACATAATGGATAAGAACTACAAGATAAATCACCACATCGACATTTGTTTTATGTTTCTATAATTCCTAATAATATGTAAGATATCACACATTTTTTGGAGAAAGGGGTCTTTCCTATACACTATGTATAAAGAGATTAAAAATTAGTTCATTACTAAAGCCATCTTGTTCAAAATCATTAATGGGTTTTTGTACAATATGGGGAAATATGATGTACTAGATAGAGAGGATTTGGACCATGAAAACCCTCAACTTATTGAGGAGGCACATCAAGGAATTTTAGGTATAAATTTCATAGGAGAATAAAATATAAGGAGGATACTCCAAAGTGGTCTATGGTGGACTACTCTATTTTATGATGCATAATGGGTCCTATAATACTAAGATATCTACCAAAGGATGGGTAATCTTAATGAGAGAGATGAGATGCCATTGAATCCTATGCTAGAGATCAACAATTTGAGAAATGGGTAAATTATTTTATATGGCCAATCAATCCACCCAATAAGTGTAGTAATGCAAGATACATAATTGCTATGATATACTTTACCAAATGGATGGAAGTTTTTGCAACCCCAATCTACAGTGTAAAGGATGCATCTAAGTTCCTCTATGAAAATATTATAACTAGATTTGGGTGTCTGATCAAACTGGGTAGTGATAGAGGTGCACATTTCCCAAATAATACTATCAATACTCTTAAAAGGTATTTTATGATATTTCAAAAAAAAATCATAGATTATCATTTGTAAGAAAATAGACAAGTGAAGGTATAAAAAACATTCTTGTTAAGATGATCACCAAGATATGCAATGTTAAAAGAGATGATTGGGAGGACTAGATCCCTACAATCATATGGGTATACAAGACAAATTACAAGCATGCCCCTAATTTCACACCATTTTATCTCATCTATTGACTTTAATTAACAATGCATATGGAATACATATTTCTTGTTTGTGCATTATAATGATTATGAGACTAGGGCATCAGGATTATCTTTAGGCATGGTTGATGGATTTAACCAAAATGGAAGAAAATAGACAATGGTAAAAATGGATGTATGAATTTAATAGTCTAATTCAAAAAGCATGGCATGATTTCAACCTATGATCTAAATAATTCTATCCAAAATAAGAGGTCTTATTATATGATATCAGATTCAGATAATTTATTAGAAAGATATTAATTACATGGAATAGACCTTAAATCATTCATGAAGTCTCGTAGCAAGGAAAATTTATCTTAAAATATATTGAGGTAACCATTCTACCAATAAATGTAAATAACTATAGGATGATGCCTTACCATGAATAATCTCTATTAATTCTAGTATAAAATTGAGAGAGAGTGTTGAGTAGCACCATATAATTTAAGATTTTTGATTAAATTATTATTTTTCTATGTTCCTTTTACATTTATGTGTGTTTGTATAGTGTGATTCTTATATCACAAGACATTAGAACTAAAATTGAAAACTCAAATTCAATGAGTGTGATTAGTGAGCAAGTATGACATAAATGGAATAAAAATTGTAATGATTATACAAGGATAATAAATTAAGATAGGGAATGAGGTGTTGAAAACTAATTTATAGTGAAATGACAAACAATAATCATTCAAAATTATTGATAATGATATACTTGAAATATTGCATCTTTCTAAAAGAAGATTGAATATTACAATGAAACTATGCACAATAAAGAAAACTGTATTAGTGATAAGATTATGTGTCATATAAGAAACTACCAGTGGAAGGATTTAATGTTTTTATACGCATATTAGTAATTATCACATTGATATAAACTAAATGACATAAGTTTTAGGGTGAAATCATGTGAAACTAGCTTAACACATTTAAACCTTTATCTCATATGTATTTGAGTGAAAAAATCTAACATTGGAATGAAGACCACAATGACATTAAACACTTTTATGAATAAAATATCTTTGTGATTTAAGCCTAATTTAGTTAATTTTTCATAGATTCCTTGATAATATCCTTCTAACTAGAGAAAAATTTCAAACTCATCTATAAAAGGAACCATGTTTCATGGAAAAAAATTAATCCATACCATGGATGAATAGAAGGAATAAATAGGGTTTGTTTGACACTCCAAAAAAATACATACCATGATCTATACCCTTTTGATTTAATTTATGCCATATAGTATAATATATTCATCCATGATGAATTCAAAGAGGAATAAATCACTAACACTCCAACACAATCTACAAGGATATGATGTAGAGAGACTCATCAATATTCCTAGGTTTAGGTAGTTTTATGAGGTAATTCTCACAATAATCAACATATATAATGAGGGTGAGATCTACCTTTCATAGGATGTCACTAGTTTTATTAACCCTAAAACCATGGTGAGAGTAATAGGACTCCCAACTAGGGGTAAATATATTATTACTTAAAAATCCAAGGCTCCACAAATTCATTTAGATACAAAGGAAAAGTATAATAGTACAATTAGGGGGATCCCTATCAAAATAGTGGATGCCATGTCGATGTGCATTCTCTAAGATTATATCACCAAGTATTTTTAAGAGACCACCAAAATCACACAAAAAGAAATAAAAAAGGTCATTGATATTGCCTAAAAATGATTGGGATGCATGAGAACTTTAATTAGATTGAAATTTTGGCTTCTAAGATAGCAAGCAATATTTATACAGTCCTCACTAGAACATTACAGGTGTTTCAATACCGGTTTTTGGTCCTTCTACTCTATTTTACTTATTCAAAGTCACTAGAAGGTCTTTTTGGCCTTTGACTTCATTTTCAAACCTCACATAGACTAAGATGGGTAAATACTATAATCAATTATCTAGGTTTAACCAATGGTGGGTTGAGATTAAAGATCTTATCATCTCACACCCTAGAGTACCCAAGGACATTATGCAATACCTAGGGTAGTATACATATATTATGAGGATACATGATGATATTGACATAAAATTCAATAAATTACCCAAATAAACAACCAATCCACTACCCTTAATCATTACAATGTTAAAATCCAAGGCAGAAGTCCTATGATAAAAAGCCCTAGATGTTAGATTAGTGAAACCATTATAATTTATGCCTCTGAGTGCACAATAATATATACCTAAATAGTCCTAAGCTCAAGAAATAAAACCACCGTAGATATACGTATATCCATAATAGGCTAATAAGGGTAATGAGGAAACACCATTGTGATTGTCTTCACTTTCACCACCAAAGATGATGACATGCCACACCAAATATTATCTAGATAACATACATGTACAAAAAATAATTATAGAATGTGATATTGGAGAGTTAATAATTATTGAATATGATGTTTTTAAGTCCATTCTCATAGACATAGGTAATGAGATCCATGATCAAGAAGATAAGGAATTTTTCTTTTGGTAGTACACACTTACCAAGTGTAGAACTAACTATAAAAGACTTTTGGGATCATATTAGCTAACCTCATCCTTATATAATAGTAAACACTATTTGGTAAGAAGTAACATGTAAATTCCTTAAATATGAAAATTTTCACATGGATCTAGCTGTAATATCTTTCACTACACAAGGAGAGAACTCCCTATTATAATAAATCCCACCACTACCCTAAGTGCATAGGTAAAGGACACACTATATGTCCATAGTGTCTCCATTAATCAATTAACAAATGGTTTATTTTTCATATCCATTATTGGAGGTAGAAACATATAAGACATAAGGACTCAAAAAATAGACTCAAGAAATAGTCTAGTCTTACTAGAGATTGAAGAATAATATCACACCTCCACCCTCTTATAGACATAAGGCTTAAGCATGGAGAGGTTTTGTGACTGAATATAAATAATCATATAATTTATATTCACTTCTTGATTTACCAAATCCTTTTTAGTAAATAAAAGAGACAACTTCACCATAGCCTGATCATCCCATTGAACAAACTGATATTATAGAACAAGAACTAGCTATCATGTCATAACAAGAAGAATAAAAGGCATAGTAGGTGGATATGAAGATAGATTGAAATATAAAGAGGAATAAGAATAAGGACAAGGCTAAACACAAGGTTTTTAAGGAATAAGAAAAATATAATAAGTAATTATAAGAGTATTAACATAGGGGAAAGGCTGAGGAAGCTAAGGTAGAAAAGACAAGATAAAAATAAGCATAGGAAAATAATAAAGATGAAGAAGAATCTATGAGGATACAAAAATAGAAATAAAATAAATAATCTCAAGACATGCAAAATAATAATGATGAATTTGAGTCTACAATAAAGGTATATGACGATGAAAAGGAAAAAGAAGTATTGTGCACCCAGGTAGAACAAGTACACAAGTAGGCCCAGGAATAAGAGGCTCAAAATAAGGCTGAGGTACATTCTAAAGTGAAAGCTGAGGAATATTCCAAATCTAAGGTAAATTTAGATTTCAAACCCAAGATATAGGTAGAGGTCAAATCAAAGGTTATATTAAAGCTCAATGTAGAATAATAAAGAATATCTAAAAAGGTAGTAGAGGCCACCAAGATGGTGGGGATACCTAAGACCCAACAACCATCATCCACTTTTAAGGCTCATATTCTACATAAAGGGGAGCATAGGAGGATGCATCACAACACAATATCTATATCTATATATAATGGTTATGGGATATCCATGTACCTTCCATTCATCACACAACATTTTCTCTACCCATGGCATATATTAAGAAATCACATGTAGTGACTATGACTTCAAATTTGGCCTTGGATACATTGGTAAAAAAAGCCTCACTTGATGTGTTTCAACTACCTTTCTTTAAAAACTTTGAATGAGAAATTGTATTTTAGTTCTATAATGTAAAATGATTCTGCCTTAGATCAAAAAGGTTTACAACTCAAGGAAGATAATATAGATCTCAACCTTTATATCACAAAATCTCATGAGCTGATTGATACTACATTTCTTGTCTTGCTCACTTAATTTTTGGGTGACCAATTCATGTCATAATAAAACCATATTATAACCCTTTTCTATAAACTCACAAAATATTGGCATGTTGAACAAAAGTTGTATATAATTTTAAACACAAGGCCATAATCTCAAGGATGCAATAGAGACCATTTTTTATCTTATTGGAGAATATGAACAATTCTTCAGCACTATTGTATACCAAGCTCATAACATATCTTAGAATATGTACGAATATAATTTTAATTTGTATAAAACATGGAAAGAGGCCATGCCATATATAAAAAAGTTAATAAAGTTACAACTACCATGGCAAACATTCTACTACCTTGGATGCATTATACATCAAAGTCAAGTAATTCCTTAAATCCGTAGGCAATGTTGTATTTAAGATACAAACTTGGAAAAATGAAATGTTTTGTAATACATTTATTGGTATTCAAATAAGGAGGTACATATATAATATGGATGAATTATCTCAAGACATTCAAGTGAAAGTATCTAATGTGCAAGTTATGATCCTAGTGATGAAAGATGAGGATGTCATCCAAATTTTGGTTAAGTGCCAAGTGTTGATGTGAACTATAATCAATATGGTCTTAGAAACTATCATAGATTATACATTATTCAAAAATGAATGGATATCTAATTTATTGTATATATCATCTAAGAGCCTCATTTTTTCCTCTAAATTAGTTAAAATAGAAACTTTTTAAGTCAAAGGTTGTAGTTTTGCATCTTGTGCCTCAACCTTAGTTATAGCCTCCACCAATATATTATAAAGGAACTACATCTTATTTAGTGCCATAATTTGAACCATATATGTAGCCCCATCTAGTTAAGGTAGCATAATCCATGCCAAAAACTTCATTGTAAGTATTTTTCACATTGTAATTTTTCAATTTTGAAGCATTTTGTATTAGGAAGGCATTGAAAATTAGGAGTAGGGCCAAATTGGTTGAAAACTCATAAATGGTGACCACCTAATTATGTTAATCTATTAAAAACTTAAAAGGTTGGTATATTATTATTATATTTATTTGAAAACCTAAAAGGGTAGCTAAGTAGTGTGCAAGGGGTGAAAATCAAAATATGATACCTTAGTAATTACTTCAACTTATGTTTCTAATCTAGTTCCTAATAGTAGGGACAATTTTTAGCTCTAGCATAAGGCACACTTTTTTTACTTTGTCTTAGGATGATATAACTATTTCTAGTTGGTAAAATTTTAGTTATAAACAAGGCTATAAAATTTCACACTATAATCAATAAACACATGTGTGACTCGTACTAGTTTATCCTTTGTATATGTATTTGGCATTTGAGAGCATGTCTAGAGTCTTAAAAATGAAAAGAGTATTTATTTTGTTTAGAGTAAAAGGATAGAATATGAAGTAATGACACCTTGTAAAATCTCTATATATAGAACTTAGTTTTAATTATAAATAATTTTTTTTAATGGGATAGAGATTAATATAAAGTTATGGAATGGATATCCCAAAATTATTTTATCATTGTTACATGCAAAATGGATTACTCTATTTATCTAAAAAAATTTATCCATGTTTAGTATTTATATAGTTTATGTAAATATTAAGACCAAACTATTTTTCATAAATCATCCATAATTATCTAGACTAGCTTTGTTCATGTCTATGTTATAATTGTGTTCCCACTTTTCACAATCATCCTTATATTAGCATATTCTGATGGGTTTTCCAAGAACCCATGCTAACAATTTTTATTACCATAATAGGTATGCATAGTTTTTCTATTAAAATGTTACCCAAATTGTAGTCAATATTTATATATCATATGATCATAATTTTATAAATAAATCATGTTTTTACACTATACCAATCACTTCATTTTTCAAGTGAAAAATCAATCACTTCATTTTAGAATAATAATAACTCATGATAAATCCTTATCTAGATGATGAATTTTCATTTATTTTATTTGTATCTTGTATTTACAATCATATAGGTAGTGAATAATCCCACCTATAGGTTTCTAAAAACTGAGTTCTTTCTTGAAAAAAAAGGTTTTCAAACATATTCCAAATGAAGGTAAACATTCTTACTTAACTGAAAAGTCTTAAATATGTTCATAATTAAATAATATTTTACAACATAAATCAATTAAAGACTCAAATAGATAAATTTATCCAATCAAGTTTAAATCAACTCAACCTATTTAACCCATTCATTCCAACAAACTATTATAGCTTGCATAAAATGATTACAATTGTAAAAAGAGTTAGTATAGACAGAAATTGAAAGATATAATACAAATATATAATAATCATATGATATAATCAATAAAAAATCATATGAAAATCACTTACAACCATCTACTAAGCCCATTTCTAAAAAAATTCAATCTACAACCAGATGATATACCAAGTTTACACAAAATAATAATTATCAACCATATTATATGGTAAAAGTTGCACACAAAAGTTGCCTACAGCCATACATTGAGCCCATGATTAAAATAGATAATTTTATATAGTGAACTAAACCCAAAAATAATAATCTACAACCATATAAAATTATTTTTACATGTATACAAACTAATTGGTAGTTGTATATGTTCAATACAAATGACTACTACCTTCTAGTTTCTTATTCATGAAACTAGTACTTGCTCAATTATATATGGATATAAATAGTTGTAGGTAGTATTTTATTAAATACAAAAAATATTTAAAAAAAATGTAGAATAGGTGAAAAACTTTGACATATATTAATTCCATCATCCAACATTATTATCACACAACATTCTGTTTTAACCTCGTTTTTAACCACAAATTTGGTCAAGGGAATAGGGGTTTGACCTATTATTATTATTATTATTATTATTATTATTATTATTATTATTATTATTATTATTATTATTATTATTATTATTGGGTGAATTATATGCACCCATGGATATATAATAATATTTTTTAGTTTATATTGAGTACCCAAAATAGGTTTCACAAAATCTTGGTTTTATTTTAGAAAAATAAAGCCAAACATAATAGTTAGATCTCTATTTTAGGGAACTATTCACCCCATAGAGAGACACAAATCTATAATATTTTTTAGTTTCTTCCTAAATATATGATAATGGATTCTAAAATTTAATAAAGCTTGATTATCTTACCTTATTCCATCTTACATGACCCAACCATCTTACCTAAAGATACCTCCCAAAATAATGATGTGCCCTCTTTATTTTCATTATTACTACTATACCCTTGTTACCCTTTCTTCATTCTCCTCTCTTATTTTTAACATATTTTAATCCACTATTTTATCCATAACACTTCTAATTCACTATCCATGTACCCTACATTTTTTCCCAAGGATCTAGGCATGTAATATGCCTCTAGAAGTTACCAGGGATTCTAAAACATGCAAAATACTTCAATTTTAGAAAAATGTGCCATCCTTATACTCATTTTTATTTATTTTATTTTTTTATTTACCCACTAAAATATTAGGCTAAAATAAGAGATTAAAATATCTCTAATTAGTTCCTTAGTTGTGTTGTATTCAACACACCCCACCTTGAATTAGTGATGGATAAGTGGGGACCCCTTTGTTTTAGAAGGCTTATTCGTTATAGGGATATATGTGTATGTTTAACATATTTTATCATCCTTGGTAATTTGAGGGTCTTTGGTATTAAATCACCTTTATGACATCTATTTTTCTCTTGAAACCCATTTTCATTGGGGTGTCTTATTATAACTAATCTATTAATGAGAATTGTGGAAGCTTACTATGTATGACAGGTCTTAAAAATTATCAGTAAATGAATTTAATTATTCATAATCTTCAAAATTTTAGTCTTTTTCATTTTGGTCTTAATGAAATTTTTGGTTGACAATTGTTAGTCGAAAGCTTTTCTTCAAGATTTTCCATTTGGGAAATTTTGTGTTGGTAAAATATTCTTCAGATATTTTTATCTAGAATATCTTATTTGATAGCTTTATTTCAATAACTTTTGGTCTTCAAGAAATTTTGGTCTCCAATAACTTTCTCTTTAGAATATTTCATTTGTTAACTTTTGTTTAGAACTTTCATCTTCAATAACTTCCTCCAACAAATCTTCTTGAATGACAGTTTAGTCTTCAAGAAAAGTGTTCGACATTTTGCCTTTAGAGAAACATTTCATGGATCCCCCCAAAGAAAATTTTAGTATTTGAATTCTTTCTTTCAAAAATCTTAGCTTGAAAAAATCAAATGATTCAACCCAAACACAAATGTCAATGTCTGACTAAGCCACACATTGATAGGTGTCAAAAAGAGAAGAATCATGGCAAAACCGAATGAGTAAGCATCTTACATGTCATGTCCACTAGGACAAGGTGATCAATTTTGAATTAAATTAAGGTGATAAGATTGGATACATTGGTGATTAATGGTGCATGAATTAAAATTGAATGTTAAAAGGCTATAACATCAAGCTAGTAACCAACTTCACATCCATTGATTTTTAATGAGATTGAGTGTATACTACCCTCTAAGAATTCAATCTTCAATTTCATTCTAAAAATATGTAATTTTCATAATAGAGTGCCGAACCACCATTACGAGGAGATCAAACTATACCAACACTAAGAACTAACAATGTCATCTTCATCTAGAGCATACAAGGGAGCCTAGGTGCCATCCATATTTTATATAAATGATTCAATAGAGTATATGGATATAATTTTTGATGCCTCCTTATTCAATGGTACCTATAACAACTACTCAACTCTGTAGGAGGATGTAGAAAACATCAACCCATTCACTTTCAAGGAAGGCATCTCTATACAAGAACAACAAGTCATAGTTGACCTAATTCCATTCAAGCACAAATCACTCCACTATGCTACTACCAAACCTTAGGTCATGCCATACATTGACTTACTATGTGATTTATTCTTCAAAGTGAGGATTATAGATGGTGATTTACTTCACTACATTAACAATAACACCATCATCTACTAAATTTTATGGGAAACATTCTAAAGATATTTATGCTTACCAATCCTATATTCCACATTCAATTTACATAGTGTATCCATTTGGAGGAAGAACAACAATATAGAAAAGATAGTGAGAAAATGTCTTCCCCCTGGAAAGACCTTTTCACTCAAGGACAAAAATATTGTGCCTATTAACAAATTCTAGATGGGAATTCATGTTGGTATGGCACTATTAAACTGATTATATGGTCAACTAAGCATTCAGTTCCTTTACTTGGAATGGGTATATTTGTTCAACATGTTGATCAATTTAGAGCATACCTTTGTATTGGGAGAGATTATCATCACCTGATTGCATGAACTATGCACTTGATGTCCCATAAACTATCCTTATGATTGATGTAGCATAAATATAGGAGGCCCCAAGGTGGTAATTTTTATATGATTTCATACCTTCATTATGCTATCATGGGTGCCATTTATAGGCATAATGAGCATTTAAGGGACCCAAATCTAGAATATATCAAAAATAAAATCTGTGATGTCTATACATTTTTTCATATTTATGAATATGCAAGGAATATATTTAGGATTATAAAATATTTGTATCCCAAGGTTTGGGATGAAATACATGAATAGCCTATGCCTAAAATATCCAAAAACATTTCCAATTCACATATGTATTTAAGTGACTATAGGTTATATTTGATTCACACCATGATCATGGTAATTGGGCATATGGCTGATCCTCTATGCCTCTTGAAGGAAGTCCCTAACAAGATAACTGATCAATAAATTTCCTATCAATTATGGAAGGGGATATAATAAGACTTAATAATAAATAATATTATTACCTCTCATGGCTCCCATATCACAATTAGGATAATGTTCTACACCTTTCATAGGCACTTAATGGAAGCTAGCAATGCCAAGAAAGCCTATGCCTTGGCTACATTTACCCACAGACATTAGGACCCCCATGGGAAAGTGCATCAATGTGTTCCAACTTAGGTATTCACTAAAATCATGATCCCTATAACATTAATTCTTGTTTCTCAATGCAAAATATGATGCAAAGATATTAGAAAGGGATAGGATAGTTGGAATAAGTGAAGACTTGCTCAAGGTAATTTAAGTAGATCCTTCTATTACACTAAAACAAGAAAAATATAAAATCCCACCACTAAGGGGATGGGAATATTTAGATTTAAGGAATAATATACCTTTCTAAGAACTATAGGATCAAATTTAAGACCCTCAAAATCCACCCACTATGATGACATATTTAGAGCAAGATTAGGGTGAAGGAGAAACTCTAGTTACTCTAACACGAGAAGAAGAAGAAACTCCTTAGGTTCAAGTGTCCATAGTTGAATTGATGAAAATAAAGTAGGATCATATAAAATAAACATTTCATATAAATTACAACTCTATTGGGAAAGAAGAGGAGAATATTTGTTTAGAATCCTCTCATAAAAAAGACCTCACACCCACTATGGCAACTTTACTAACCACAATATGTAGTGTGACAATATCTCTTCTTACCTAACAAGTGCATATTCCTCCATCTGGGAAGGAAACAATATCTTATAATGTAAAGTCCAAGTTAGAAAAGCCTCAAGTTAATTCCACATAAGGACCAAGTGAAGGGACACAATTGTCAATTGAATGTGAGTCGATGGATGAGGTAGATGAAGAGGAACTATAGCAAGATAAAATTTTGAGCTTGCAAGGATTAAAAGCAAAGGCACTCCTTAGGATTCACCAATTAGGTAAGGGTGTTCTACCTAATTATCCATTAGACCATTCTCCTATTATGTCAATTCCATTTTCACTTATTTTCTTGTTGTGTCCCTACATCCTTCTAGACCTATTTACACAATCATTGCTAAAAATACTTCTTTTCTTTCCACCTCTATTTATACTACTACTAGTCATCCAAGCACCTTATTTTTATCATCATCTACTTAGTTGAGCTCACCTATACGTTCCTCAAGATCAATACACACCATAGTAATGGTGGCCACTAATAAAACCCAAAATAATAAACTATTCTAAATTTTCCACCCAATGCCACATCTAGGGGATGTATACTAGTCAAAAATAATATGTCATAGGATACCCAAGCTATCTCTTGAGACAAAATTAAAAAATACCCAAATAAAGACATAACCAATAAACCCATCATAGTTGATGCTTTTAGATTAGGTTACAAAACTATGAGCATCATATTTTAAGAGGCCATACCTAAAGATAACTGATCTACCCATAGTGACTTCATTGTTTGAATAGTCTATTGGATCTATTCAAAGAGTGAGGAAAAGAAAGATGCAGGAAAACATTGGGTAGATCTTGGTTTTATAAGAAATAAAATAAGTTTATTCTCTTTCCAAGAGGCAAGATAGAAATATGAGTCAGTCCCCTTTCATTCAAAACTTTAAGTTCTATATGGAGACCCATACTTGAACATTGATATAAATTCATATGGCACTGAACAAGAAAGGAAAGAGTTAGTTAAATAACTAGAGAACTTTAGAGAACAATAATAGGTAATTCATTTCCCCTCTGATATTGAGTAAGACATTCATAATGAAACCTTATGGCTATATGAAATATTGCACATTAGGTTTTTTGAGGGAAAAATTGGTTCCTTAAGCAACTATAATGACCAAATTATTCAAATTTGTAAAGGAAGATTAGACCAAACTCAAGTTTTTGGTTTTATATACCCCTAATAAGAATTTCAGCCCTCTAAACTTGACATCACCACTAAAGGTAGAAAATGCATTGAATTTGGCGGTCATTAGGACCCAATAAGTAAGGGAATGGATAACATCTAATAATGCTTTGGTCTCAAAATATAACTAAATAAGAGAAGTAGACAATACAAATTTTGAATGAACTAGATTTGGCACATTCATGGGATGGCACTAAAAAGTTACTGGTTAGGTCTATTTTTGATCAAATGTTCTATCAAGCCTCAACTAAAATAAATTAGAGTCAACAAGGGTTAGATTTAGAAGACATTAAAGCTAAGTTATGTTCTATGAGGAAGAAGGCCACTAAATTAGATATCTTTTAGGTATGTTTTAGAGAAATGAAAGATGAGCATGCAAAATCAATAACACAAGTAAATAGGGTGAATAGACTATTTATTCTTGGCATGATCATAATAAGGGCAAAACATGCTCTTAGATAAAAACACTGTCAAGAATTGGAAGCCAAAAAGAAGCATAGATTCACTCCATCTACTAGTTTAACAAATGTGCTAGATTTAACTTCTAATTTAGCTTAGGCTGTCATTTTAGTGCCTTCTATGACAAAAAGGAGTGTCATGTAGTCATCAATCAAGCATTATTTAAAGTCTAATTTAGTACATAATTTTGCATGTATTATTTATTCAAAATAACTATAGTCAGTTCTAATTCATTACATTCATGTTATAATTAACTGAAATATCTTTTCTAGCATGCACACATTGTATGGATATTGTAATAGATGAGTTATAACATGTAATTTTGTAAAGTATAATTGAACTTAGGTTCTATTTACTATAAAATGTAAATTTATGTTTCACTACACTTAGAGGATGAGGTGAATCCTTCCCCAAGTCTTTAAATATATGTAAAACCCTCCTTGAAAGGGTTGTAGTTTTTATCAATATAAGAAGAAATTGAGTCAATGATTTTCATTCAACTATGTTGGTTCTCTTGTCTTCTTTTTTTGTGTTATTAAGATTTCAATTTACTAATTTTGAAGTATGTAAATGCTATGGATAATCTTGGTTGTTTTCATTGATATGTGAACTAATTATAGACGTTAAACAACTATTGAAAATTATTATATTTCATTGAATTTAAGAAATTAGTTTAGACTACACTAATATTCAAAGGTGTGTAGGAATATTTCCTTTTGGTGTGTGTTATGGCTATTCTAGATACATTCCTAGTTTGAGCTATACTCTCTCAACTAAGGGTATGCAAAAACAACTCTAAAGAGATTAACCTTCAACTAAGACCACTAAGTCTCCTATACCTATTTCCCAAAACTTCTTGGTCATGTTTGTTTGTGAGTGTACAACAACTAAAAATAGGAAACATTGGTTTTGGAGATACTCATCCACTAGATAAACAACCTTGGAAGTGACTCTTTGAGAACATAAGAATTTATTTCATGCCTTACCTTTCCCTCCTTTTTGAGTTTTTTTTAGATCTACCCATCATAGAATAATTTTCCACCTATCCAACTGACTTAATATTTGGTTTATTTTATATTTCACACATCTATCCATATTTTTGGTTAAATAACCTATGTCTTTAACCTGTTATTCCACCAATTAGTTATTTTAACTACATACTTGAAACTCATGCCCTAGATTTGAACTTTGATTTCATAGAGATGCTAAAATTTTATATGCTACTACATTTAAGTTATATGGTGTGCATAAAACCTACATAAATAAAAACAAAAGCTATCACTATAAGGAGGGAACACTTGTGTGTTTTCTCAATATTAGAGGTTAGTCACTATGTAAAGTTGCACTAGAGACACCTACAAGAGTAACAAGGTCTAGGACACAAGATAGGATTTTTGTATCACCTTTGTCAAATAATATGAGGCTTAAAATAGTATCAAACATCATTGAGGTAAACCAAGCCAAGACACATTGCTTAGTGATAAATGTTCCACTCATCAACCATCTGATGGTTTAACCATGGTTAGTCAGATCTTATTTTGCCATTCTTAGAGATCAACATAATTTAATAAGGAATTTAGAGAAATACTTACCTACATTTCTGCCCTTAAGTGCAATTATGGTGGAGGATCATATTAAATCTTTCAATGCTACTCTGAGATTAATGAATGTCATAGATGGGGGTGTTGCATGTAGACTTTTCCCATTCACTCTTTAGGATTTTGATTATGATTAATATCTTAAACTATAATAAAATTTCATCACCTCATGGAATGCATGTTAGATACATTCATTTCATAATTTGTGAAAAATAATAATCCAATTTTGGTGTATCAACATTTCACTAGCATGAAGAGGGAGTCTAATGAGTCAATCAAAGCCTTTAGTGGAAAATTTCAAAATATGTACACTTGGTTAAACATGGCATATAATATGAAAGTAGATATATCACTAAATATGTATAAGATTTCTTTGGATCCCATATCTATAATATTTATGAGTGGAGATACTACCACCAATAAGTTATCCTTGGCATATGAATAATATATCAATATTGACAACCAACTCAATTATCAATTCAATCTTCAAACATTAGGGGGCCAAACATTCAATAATGGTTTTCCATATTTTAATCCAATACCACATACTAATCATAATGTCCTTGCATTCAATAAAAATAAGTTTTACACTCTACCTCCCATGACACAACAAGAAACCAATGAAAATTATGGTTTCTTGAACAATCAGGCATAAATGACTGGTCATTAATAGAACCAGTAAACTCAACATCTAACTCATTCCAACATAATATTCATTTAAGATGAAGATTCCATAAAATTTGAATTGGTATATACAAATAATGGTCTAAAAGTTGAGAAGCAACTTCTTGAATATGTAGAAAAGGATGGGAAATACCATCAATGAGAACTATAACTAGAAGTTTAGATTTCCAAGATACAACATGCATTTCAATTGACCCACCAATAATGTATAACAATAATAGTCCACTAAGATACCATAAATCAATCTCATAGAAATAGATTTATCTAATTGGTGTAGCATTCATAACACATCACAATATGGGGAAATAGACTATGTGGAGTTATATACAACATTTTAAATTTTCTAAATGGAAATGGTCAGATAATATTGAATGATGAATCCACCATATCTCCCTCATAAATCTAGCCCTTCAAGTCTAGGTATAGTCTTTGAAACTTACAAGTTTACCTTACCCAGTGAAGATTACAACATTATATAAGATAAGTATGATGAAGTATAAGAATTTTAGCAATTCAAAATGAATAATTACAATATAAGGAACAAACAACCTCTCACCACTTTTACTGCTAATAATACAATTATTCCCATGTATCCTAAAGTTGATAATAATCCCCCTCCCTCAAAATGGAATGATCAGATTTAGCATAGATAAGAATAGAGTAAGTGAGGATATAATATTGCTAAGGATATGAAAAACATCAAGGCTAATATTAAGCTCCATGAACTGGTGCAAATCATATAATAGAAGGAGCTCTTATATAAGTCTATCACAGGGAATTATATTACAAAAAATGAAAAAATGACCAACATAAATGTCATATATAAAATCAAGCCTGAGGTTCACCCTTTATTTTTAACCATTCAGGCATACAAAAAAATATACACAACTATTTAGTGGATTGTGAAGATTAAGCTACTGTGATGCCAACTTCCATTTTTTAGAAGCTTGGTTTAATCCCAAGTCCATCCAAGGGGACTATTTCATAGTTTAATAAAATAGTAGTGCCCATGATAGGAGAACTTAATGATGTACAAATATAAGTTGCATCATAACCCCATGTGTAAATGACTATCAACATACTGGTAGTAGATATCCCTAAAGGCTATGGGCTTCTATTAAGCCAAGATTAGTCAAAGATGCTCAATGGATAACTTCCCACATACTTATCTCATATTTGGCTACAATGGAGAGGCATTTACAACTAAATTATAATTTATTAGGAGCCAAGAATGAAGTACCCTATTATAGAGTACATAACTACTAATGAAGAAGTAAGTTACAAATATCTTAGTCTTAGAATATATATGTTTACTAAAAATCATGAAATGAAAGGAGTGTAGGGACCTTCCCAATTGTGTACCCTCCATTTAGATGGATTAAGATCCAAGTAAGGATCAGGTGTTGGTTTTGAGTTGGTTGATCCATAAGAGAATAAGTACATAGAGGCATATAGGCTCCAATTTCCATGTACCAATAATATAATAGAGTATAAATCCCTAATTTTACAATTATAGTTTTCTCTCAAGAATAATGTTAAGGAACTACTAGTATATGGAGACTCAGATAATATTTCCTATCAAGAATTCAACATGGGAGGATAATCTAGTTTTAGTAAGAAATAATGGTGAAATTAGATTGTGCATCAATTTTAGGAACCTTAACAAGGCTTTTGAGAAATATAAATATCCTTTACCCTCATTGGAAGAGGTGATCCAAACTATAAGTGGTTTTAGAATGATGTCATTCTTAGATGTATTTTTAGGATATAATCAAGTGCTATTTGAATTAGAGGATAAAATGAAAATTGTATTTACCATAAAATGGGGAACTTATGCATATAAACGGATGTGGTTTGGCCTGATCAATGCAAGAAATACTTTTCAAATAGACATAGATCATGAATTCTAAGGGATAATAGGTAAATGAATAATCATATACATGGATTATCTCACCATTTTCTCAAAAAATGGAGCTAATCACATAGACCATCTTTGCAAGATACAAAAAGTTTGGTACCTCACTGAACCCCAAAAAGAGCACATTCAATTTTACTGAAGGCAAGTTGCTTGGCCATAACATCACCAAATATGGGATCACCATTTACTTAGACAAAATTGAGGGAATTTCAAGAATAATGTTCCTAAAAAACAAAAATGAACTTGATTCCTTCTTTAGGAAGATTAATTTCTTATGAAAGGTTATATTAGGATTTGTAGAAATTGTTAGAACTTTAAATGTAATGCTTAAATAAGATGCCAAAGTGTAATGGTCACCTGAAGCCAAGAAGTCCTTCTAGGACAAAAAAAAGGCTATATCATAGGCCCCAATATTTATAATCCAAAATTTTATTAAGGACTTATTTACATACTCATTTTCTTTAGAACATATAATAACTATTATTATCATGAAAAAAAGTAGAAGAGTGGACATCCATTTGCTTTCATGATCATGAACTTAAAATATGCAGAGCTCAAATATTCCTTGATTAACAAGAAGATATTTTCCTTTGTAAAAATGGTAAAAAAATTTTGACACTACATTCTTATGAATAAGACCATTGCTATTGTATGAGATCCTAATGTCAAGCTTATGTTAGGTAAAAATGAGTAAGGAGAGAGTAGGGTCAAATGGATGGGAAACTTGTAAGAATTTTACATTGATTTTAAACCTACCAAGATCATCATAAGATAATGTATTATTCAGTTGATGACTAAACAGGACCCACATATCACCATAAAAAAAGTTTACCAAACATAAGTTTCCCAAGAAAAATGATATTTGGATATCCTTAAAATCTTACTCACTCAAACATGTCCCAAGTAACTCAAAATAGAACAAAAGAGATCCTTGAGGCTCAAATCTAATCATTATATGATTAGGAAGGGAATTCTCTATAGGAAGAACTTTGAAGGCATCTATTTAAAATGTGTATCATGTGATCAATCTCATGAGATTATGGAAAACCTACATCAAAAGATTGATAGTGGCCATCCATCTAGCAATACTATAACCCATAAAATCCTTAGAATGAGTTATTATTGGCCAATAGTCTTCGAGGATGTTTAATCCTATGTAAGGACATGCCACACATGCTAGGTTTTAGAAAAAATAGAGGTGCATGGAGCAATGATGTTTCATCTTATGATCTTGGGTAAACCACTTACTCAATGGGGATTAAATTTCATTAGTGTTATCAACTTGAAATCTCTAGCTAGGAACAAAATTATGCTCACCCATGAGGAACATATCACACCTAGGTTAGGTACTCCTATTTCATTGGTTTGTGACAATGGGACAACATTCCAATTAGTTGAATTTGAGAATCATGTCTCCATAAGATCATCATAAAATCACTACCTATAAAGGAATTAATTGTTTGAATCAAATAATAATAACTTTATAGATTCCATCAAGCAATTGACTACATATAAACCCAAAAAGTGGCATATCTTATTAAAATATGCACTATGGGTAGATTGAAATTGGTAGAAGTATGTCCTTAAAGCCTCACCATGTGTGCTATTCTAGGGATGTAGAAATTATTCCCAATCATACTTATTTTCCAACATATCAATTAATACATAAATATATGGAACCTAATTAGAGGATAGAGTCTAAATTTCTAGATATCATAGAAATGGACGATTCCAAGACTGAAGCCCTATATAAATTCAATAGGCATCAAGATATCATAAAATTATGGTTAAATAAAAGATAAAAAATATAAATCTTTTAGTATTCAAGGCCTAGAGATCCTATGAGATAAAGACCATGAAAAGAAATGACAACATGACAAGTTCACCCCACTATGGATAGGACCTTATCAAATATTTGAGATATTGGGTAACAATATTTTCCATATAAAGGACCTCCAAAGTAATGAGTTGACATATTTTATCAATGGATAATTTTTGAAGCATTACTTCATGGCTTCTCCATCTAGAGATGTTTTTGAGTAATGACAAGCATCCCAATAGAGGCAGTGGTAGGCTAAATTTACTTTATTAGTTAGTTTCTTAGTTTTAGTTATTTTTTTTATTAGAATAGTTTTTTATTTCTAGATTAGTCATTCTTTTTTTTTATTTTACTTTACTTAGTCTAGTTTATCACTTATTCTAGGTAGTTTTCCACTTTATAGAATAGTTTTCCTTTTAGTTTCATGGAAATCTAATTTTTCACTCCTAGTATAACCAAAAAACAACCTATTTGAGTGATGTCCTAAATCTATGTTTTGAATTTAAATTGAATTAGTGGGTGTTACACCTTTTAAATCATAATTAATAATTTGGGTAAGTGATGAGAGAGTTAACTATGATAATATTATGAAGTGAATGATTCCACCATGTATATAAAATTTGCTCCCACAAATCCATGAAAATTTATAAAATTTTTCTTATCTCCTTGGATCAAATGCACATTACATGTTGATACTTGTTTGAGGTAAAAATCATTGATATGAGATAAGTTGGAATGGACATTCTAATGAAACAAATATTACCAACACCAGCTCATGGTGGTCACCTTCTTCATCATTCCATTTAAAAAAAGGAAATAGAAATAATCAAAAAGTATACAAGAATATCCAAAGGGATTAAAAGCCAACATTATGAAATAAGATTAATTTATCACACATTATGAAAAATTATGATAGAAGGATGGAAGGGTGATCAAAGGTATTTTTGTTAAGGCTATGGATATTTGTATGTTAGTAAATCAATTCCCAAAATCCCCAAATTCTTGCTAACGTAATACCCAATTATAATTAAACCTACAGATCATCCCATGTCTTTGATAAAATTCTTTGACAAGGAGTAAAGGATATCACTTTGACATACACTAGTATAAGGCATAGGTAAATTAAGTATGTTGCATGAAGTTACTAAGAGCACCTTTCATGTTTTTGATCTAATCATTTATTTTATAGCATGGTTAATAGTTGCTATTAGGATTTCAAAACCATGGATTCCCCCATGTGAGTTTCCATTTGTTGTATTCAACACAACCTAACTTGCATTAGTGATGGATAAGTGGAGACACCTTTATTTTATAAGGATTTTTCATTATAGTTGTAAATGCATGTTTAGCTTATTTTATTATTTATGGGAATTCCTTTATGGCATCTATTTTCCTCTTGCAACCCACTTTCATTGGGATGACTTATTGAATATAATATATTAATGAGAATTATGGAAGCTTACTATGTATGACATGTCCTTAGAATTCTCAATATTTATATTTACATATTTGGAATTTTTGGTTTTTTTTCAACATTTTGGTCTTCGGAAAAGTTTTGGTTAGCAACTTTCAATTAAGATATTTTCTTTAGGATTTTTTGTTCATAAAATTTTATGTCAATAAAATAGTATTCATATTCTTTTTGTTTGACAACTCTTATTTGATAGATTTATTTTAGGAAATTTTGGTCTTTGGGAAATTTATCTTTGATAATTTTCATTTAGATACTTCTATTCATAAATTTAATCAGTGACTTACTTTGAAAAATCTTCCCAAATGACAATTTATCTTTAGGAAAAGTGTTCAACATTTTTGGATTTCAAGAAAAGTTTCATGGATCTCCCTGAAGGACATTTTGGTCTCTAGAGTATTTCATTCAGAAATATTAGGTCATAAAAATCAAATGATTTGGCCCAAATGTAAGCACTAATGCCCAAATAAACCACACATTGATAGGTGTCATAAAGAGAAACACCTATCACCCCATTAATGATTAATCATCCTATATGGCATGGCCACTAGGCTAAGGTGGTCAAGTTCAAATTTAATGAAGGTGAAAAGCCTGGAGACATTGGTGATTAATGGTGAATGAAATGAAATTGAATGTTAAAAGGCTATAATATCGAGCTAGTAACCAATTTCACATACATTTATTATCAATGAGCTCAAACATATACTTCCCTCTATGAATTCAAGACCTAATTACATTCAAACAAGTTTTTATTTTCATAACAGAGTACAAAACCACCATTATGAGGATCTCAAATTGTACCAACACTAAGAACTAATAATGGCATCTTCATATAGATCATATAGGGGATCCCATGAGGCATTTAATTTTCTATCAAGGATTTACTATAGTATATGGATATAATTTTTGATGCCTCTGTATTCAATGGTACCTATGCCAACTAATACACTTTGTGGGAGGTTGTAAAAATAGTTGACCCATTTATTTGTGAGCAAGGAATCTCTACAAAATAAAAACATTTCACATTTGAGCTTATTTTCATCAATTTCTAAGCACTCTACTATGTTACTTCCAAACTTGAGTTCATGTCATGAATTAACCTGCTACATGATTTGTTCTTTGAGGGGAAGATTTCAAATGGCATTTTACTTCACTATGTTAACAACAACACCAACACCATCACCTACATTTTATGGTAAGTGTTCTAAAGGTATTTATGCTTACCAATCCTAGATTCCACATTTGATTTTTCTTAGTGTAATCCTTTGTAAGAAGAACAACAATGAAGAAAAGATAATGAACAAATGGTTTCTCCCTAGAAGGACATTTTCACTCAAGGATAAAAATAACATGCCTATAATAAAATTTTAGATGGTAATTGGCATTGGTATGGAACTATTAGATGATTTGTATTATCACACAAGCATCGACTTCCTTTAGTTATAATAGGTACCATTGTTCAAACTATTGATCACCTTGGAAGATACATTCACATTGGGGGAGATCATCAGTGCTTTCTTATATGAACTAATATTGCGTAGGATAGGAGGCCCCTAAGGTGTAAATTTTTAGATGATGTCATACCTACTTGATGATGTCATGGGAACCATATACAAACATGATGGGTCTTTATAGGACCTAAATCAAGAACATATCAAAAATAGAAAATATGATCTCTACACATTTTTTCATATTTATGTATATGTAATTAATATATTGAGGATCATGGAAGATTTATATCCCTAGGGTTGGAAAACAATCCATGAAGAACCTATGCCCAAAATATCCAAAAACATCACCAATTCACTTATGTCTTTCAAAAACTACTATTTATATCTAGGTTACACCATGATCATGGTCATTGGGCCCAAGGTCAATCCTTTATGCCACCTTAACTACATCCTTGATAATATATTTGAGTAAGAAATTGCCTATCAGTTATGGAAGGGGATAAATGAATACTTGACCATAATAAAGAAGAGTACCATTCATGGCTCCTATCTCACAATTGGTAGAAAGTGTTACACCCTTTTTAGGCACTTCATAGAAGCTAAAAATGTTAAGAAAGCCTATGCCTTGGCTACCTTTCCCCATAGAGGTTAGGACCCCCATGGGAAAGTGTAATAATATGTTAACTACAAGCATGAACACTATGACCATGAATTCTTATTTATCAATGTAAAAGATGGCGTAAAGGTCTTGGAAATGGATTGAATAGTTGGAATAAGTTAAAATATGCTCAAGGTAATTCAATTAGATCCTTCCATCACACTTGAGAAAATAAAATATAGAATCCCACCACCATGGGGATGGATTGATTTAGATTTTTGGAACAATAGAACTTTACAACAACCATAGGATTAAAGTCAAGACCCTTAAAATCCACCTACTATGCTGATAGATATAGAACAAGAATAGGGTGAAGGGGAAGATTTAGTTGTTGCAGCACAAGAAGAAGAAACTCCTCAAGTTCAAGTGTCCATAAATGGATTAAAGAAAATAAAAAAGGAACATATAAAATAAATAGTTCATTCAAAGGAAAACACTATTAGGAAAGAAGAGGAGATTACTTTTTTAGAATCCTTAGATGAAGAATACCTCACACCCATTGTGGAACCTTTGGTAACCACAACATCCATTTTGATTGTCCCTCTTCCTACCCAAAAATTGCTTGTTCTTTTGACTGAGAAGGTAATAATATGTTATAAAAGAAAGTCCAAGGTAGAAAATCCTTAGGTACAGTCCATAGAGGGACTAAGTGAAGAGACACAAACCTCAATTTAAGGGGAGATAATGGATGAGGTAGATGAAGAGGAAGTATAGCAGGCTAAAGTTTTTAGCTTACAAGGACTGAAAGGAAAGGTACCCCTAAATAGTGACCAATTAGGTAAGGGTGTTCTACCTACTACTCCCTTAGGCCACTCTCTTGTTATCTCATTTCCATTTGTCACTTTTTTTATGATTAATATTCCCCTATTATAAAAATGGGAAACCTCCATTTTTCAATTTTCAAAAATGCCCAAGATGCTAAGCATATTAAACCATTTGACTACATGGAGAATTAATTAAATTTACCAATACTTGTGTTTCTAGAATTTTTGGTTAATAATTCATTTTGTAATAAGGATTAATGATTATAAATATTCAAATTATTACAAGTCTTCTTCAATTTTTATTCAATAATGAATTATTAACTATGGATGGTTCAATGATATATAGATAGACTTTTTGTAAAGAAGTGTCACCTACCTCTTTAATATACATAAACATGATAAGCTTCACTATGTTCTATTAAATTAACATTATTTTATGTTTAAGGAATTTGATTATAAATATTTACTTTAAACTTATTTAAATTTGCATAAGATAGGAAATGACATCTTTAAGAAGATAACTTAGTTCCTCACTTGACCTCATATGATGTCAAATTAAAGTTATGGTTTATGACACCTCATGAGATGTCAAAGTTATGACTATGGCCTAAAAGGATATATGTCCACCTAAATAGGCCCTATAACACCTTATGGATTCATCGCATCCCATGTAATACACCTGGAGTAAATCTACCAAGTCTATGAGGAATGTGGAAACATCTAAAGGGATGATAAGAAGCTATCCATTAAAATTAAAATCTTGGGACTACATTTCAAGATCTTATCCCTCATGAATTATCCCATCCAATCCAAGCCACCATTCATCCCCCACACATCCCACCATAATGAAAAATACCATGAGATGTTATTGCATATCTCAACAATAATGAACTAGACCTAAAACTCCTTTTGAGGTGATGCATTCCCCCCTTGGGTTCATCTAAGGTTACCACCTTTCCAAACCATGTTGCATCCATAAAAAACTCATGATGGATCATAAGGTAGACGCATAGTTTCACCTAATCCATTCAATCAAATTTTGATGATATACAGTTGTTCAAGGTGCCTTCTAAGAATGACACTTGGTAGAAGAATAAATAATAGCCCATAAAATGATGTGTGTCCCCTTAAGGTCTACATGATGATTCCATATGCAATTCCTACATATTTTATATCCAATATCCTTGGCATCATTTCTAAGAGGGATGCATGTCTCCACCTAAACCATCTGATAAGAGCTAAGTTACCAATAATTGTCCAAATGCCTTTCGAGAGAGACACCTAATAAGGAAAGCTATGATTGTCCATGAGAGTGATGCATGGAATTCCTATGACCAATCAAAATTGAATAGCACCACCTAAGAGCTTGATATGAATTAAAAGATGCCATGTGGTGAGATATAGATGATTCATCATGCAAAGATGCATTTTAAGAATCCATGAGGCAATCAAAAGGTGCTATGTGTCTAGATTTTGAGCTAACTTGGTAGCCTAGTCATATTCAGGCTACATAAGTGTTTAACTGGATCTAAGGTGGTATCCATTTGTCAAAAGGTGTAAATATTTATATTTAAATCTAAAATTGATGGAAAATCAAATTGAAATTAAATATAAATCAAATTTGGGTGTAATTAATTTCTAAAGACAATAGTTCAAAGTTGTTTCAAATATATGCAAGGTTGAAGATCTTACCATTAATAAGGATCACCATTAATATATCAAAAATTAGATCAATAATTCAAAAGGATACATAATAAAGATTATTTTTATTTACATTCTAAATCTATACACATTTCCTTTCTATGTTGTTTATGCTCTCACAATTTGACAAAGCTTAAGCTATTAATAGATTAGACTCTCAACCTCCATTATTAGAGCTTGAAATTTTTAGATTGATACAAAAATACATTTAATACTACCTAAAGTATTAAAATAGATGGCATAATTAGGTACTTATACTCTAGGTAAGAGTAGTTCCCTCAAGAATGATGACTTTCTATTATAGAATGGTACTTAGTCATCTTCAAGGAAACTAAATTATTCATGAGACCATAGCATCTAGTGACCTAAATTATAGTAGCATATATTATAATTTTGAAACAACTATGGTTGTTGATGAGATTGAAACCATGCCTCATGTGATCTAACTATTTTTTAATATCCTTGCCATTAATGTAGCCTATCTCCACAAGGTCATATCTAAGATATAAATCATGCCACATACTGACCTAGTTTATGGTATTTTTGGGAGGTTAAAGTGAGAAGATGTGATGATTAAATAAATATACCAAGGGATCCATATTGATTTCATATTAGGATCAAGATTTGATAAATACTATGACCTTCCCTCATCATAGATAGAATATAACCAAGTCATCATTGACAATTGGTATGAAGAACACTCCATAAAGAAGGTCTTATCTTCATGGCTGATTGATCCAAAGTGAATTATTATCATAGATGATTAAGGAAACTTTTCAATTTAAAAATTTAGATAAGGAGTCAAAATTGGCCTAGCCCTCTTTAGTAGAATATATGGGCAGTCCACACATTGCTTATGTGAACATAAGGACTATTCCATTATTGTTGATAATATTAGAAGACCAATAGATTCTCCCTCTTGGGGAAATTATTAGCAATAACTTAGTGTATGTAATATAGGACACTTAAAAGAATTGTTCCCCCTTCCTTATGATGAACTAATTATTATATACAATCTATGAAAATTCTCAATTGGGTTAAAATTTATGGTCTCATGAACATCTAGAAACTAGGCCTCAACTCTTTTCTACAATGCATATTCATAGATTGATATGCAACATAAGAGTGATTATGGAAGAATTATAACTAGTGATCTACTAGTCAATAAATAAATAAGAGATGTAGAGGGTTCCCCCTAAAGTCAATCAAACCTTGAGAGACATGGGTAGTTACTGGTTATAAAAAAACTAAATGATTATCAAAATGGAAGGAGTGATGGTGGTCCCTCTTAGACTACCGAGGTTTGTGCCAATAAAGCTAGCTAAGGTAGAAAAGACCTATCAAATTTTTCATGGAGTTGATGAAATCTTCAAGGACAAGAAGAAAATCACGCCCATAAAGTTCCTTACAAATTATGGAGGGCCAAAATTACCAAGTGGCATGATGTTTTTTTAGATGTTAGGCATAGGGATTCTTACCTATTGCCTCAATATGACTTTAGACCATGGGATCCCAATAAGGTCATTACCAAGAATCTATTCAGATTTTAAAAAGATGTGGAAATTGAATATAATCATCAATCATTCCATGAGAAGACATATGGAGATGACTTGAATGATGAGGTGGTACTATAGAATGCAGCAATGAATAACATTGAACTAAAGATGAGGTTGGATAGGGAGAAGCAAAATGAATATATTACAAAGTCTTATTCACCACCACCACCAACACATGGGAACATGTTCAATGATAACTATGAGTAAGGGAAAGATAAAGAAGATTAAGATAATGTTCCTCTTATTAGGAACATGCCAAATATAACTCCATAACTTACCAATACAAGCATTCAAGACTTACCTCCAAGCTTTGATTAAGGAGGATCTAATAGTCATCCTCACCCCTCCCAAGGGCCCAAAATAATATTTTCATCTATTATGGGAGACATTATGGAAAACCTAGGTCAACCTAACCTATTATTATTGACATTAAGGAATTAGAACAAGGCATTAATCTCTCCATGGAAGAAGTACATGCACTAGTTGGTAGAAACATTGATAAGGTCTACAAGAGGAAAAGGGAGCCTAAGAGAAATGTGATAGGAGAAACAACCCCTCCACTAAATTCATAAATAAATTATCCCTCTTTAAGAATTTATCCATCTACTACTACAACTACCACTAGCACACCTTAGGATACCCTTGGAGCACATGATACCAATGTAACTACTTCACCACCACATTCATTTCCAATTATGAGTGCATATCAAACTAATTTTGATTCTACAATTAATCCTCCTACCACTACTCAATATTTAGTTGATACTAACCTGATCCAAGATATTAGTTATTTGGGATTTACCATCTCCTATTTCATTTCTCATGCCACTATAAATACTGCATCTTCATTAGGCACTAGTGTTAACCAAGTTGTTAGTTCTACTTATTCCCAAATGGCCACAACTAGTGAAACACTTGATATCAGTTCCCCTAAATTTGCAAAGCCATTAAGGTCCATTTCAAAACTTTTCACCTTTCTAAATCCACCTTTGCCTGCATCCCAATTCAATATTGTTATAGATGAAAAGGTGAGTGTAGCCCCAAAATTGCCTTCTTTTATTATAAATATGGGCCCTATAAGAACTTTATTTGGTACACTTGGGTAGATAACTTAGAAAACTTGTTGCACATTCCTAATACTTCTCTAGCCTCTACCTTAGCTACACCACCTCCAATAAATTTAATGCCTACTATCATCCCAAATTGGGTCATATATATTATAATGGTAGTTATACAAGATACACCTCAAGGATTCTAATATGAACCATATATTGGCATGAAATTTGATGCTTCCATAGGTATAATGAAAAGAGTGGTGAGAATGTAGGTTAAGCAACCTCAATGTAGCTCAGTTGTGGATCGTGAAAGTGAATAGTTCCTCTTCACTTTAACAAAGAAGGGGAAGGCTAGCTTAGGTGAAGTGGATGAGTATGCAGAGGACCCTATGTATGTGGTAAAATCTAATGTAGAATACATAGTGTCCTTGATGAAAGGTATGTAAAAAAATGTGAGGAGATTGAGAGAGCAAGCATTGCCTATAGTGCTAGAGAATATTATAGTCCAAGTAATAAATGCAGTCATCAATGTCTTCAATTTATACAAGGTCATTAATATAAGGCAAGGGTATGGGACTCTAAAATTTAATGTGTTCATTAAAAATGACCAAAAACTTTCAATCTATGATTCCAATTTGGTAAACTTGGCTAGAGTTTCCAAGAATAATAAGTTCCTAGACATTAAGACATTACCACTTGAATACATCATCCTAACATAGAATATAATGATGAACAAAAGGAGAATATTGAAATGGTGGTTGGAATAAGTTAAGGATACAACTAAATCCTTAAGAAAATAGATTTCAAGATTTCCCTATTGGTAAAGGATGTTATGGTCACTAGGGCGACCAACCCTGATGGTAGCTTCATCGATGACTAGGAATTTAAGGCTCAAATGAAGGTGTTTGTTACAAAATTCAAACAAGACATAACCAATGCCAATAATTACACTAAATTGATGAACATTTTAGCTTTTTTAAACCAAAGGCTAGAAATATATGAGGCTATTGAAGAAGCACTGAGACCCATACTTGCAAAGTATGGTTGGCTTACTCAAGAATTACCTAACCTATTTCGACCCATGATCCTATATTTTTGTCAAATTAACCATGACTACTTAGTAATATTTGAAGTTTGTATAAGGGAGGAGGTAGATAAACAAAGGTTACAACAACAATCCATTTAAAATCAACAAGTACCTTAGTAACCTCTTCTAGGGCCTTGAGGAATATCTGAATTTGCTTTATAAATTCAAATTTGGAATATTTCCTTGTAATATGTGGCATTTTAGTTATTGTTATTCAAAAGCTAAAATCTAATTATCTATATTTAGGCATGTTTTAATGGGCCCACTTGAACTTTCATAGGCATCTTGAGACCTATATATATGGGTATTCCCCCTCAATGTAATTAGAACATGAATATTTGTTAGAGAATTAATGCAAAAGAGCTAAGAATTCATGAGATTGTCTAAATGCTCTATTATGTGTTCTGTAGTTAATAATTTTCATGATTTTATAGAATTAATGGTTTCCTTTTTTTTAATAATTTGGTAATAATATCAATGTATACATTTTTTGGTTTGAGTTTAACACTAGGCTAACAAATCTATTGGTTTCTGTGATCTATTTCATCTTATTTGCAGTTGAATGTACTTATGCAATTTGATGTGAATAAAAAAGTTTTGTGAAACAGATGCTTTCAAATATATACATCTCCTTTCCTCTGAAGTCTCAAATACATTCATTTGGATTTGATTGTTACACTAGGGTTTGTGAATGCTAGTTTTACATGTTATTGTCATACAGGTTAAAATAATTGACATCATTAACCAATTGAATGCAAAAATTCTTTTCTACCCTACCTTGCTTACCTTTGGATATACCATATGAATCACTTTAGTTTAGCTCATTCTATAAATATTCATGGTTTGTATGTGCTTGGGAAATAATTAGAAAATTTTAAAATAATTTCATAAAGATTATCAAGAAATAAAGTGTCACTATGTATAATCTATTTTCCCTACAATAGTATCTTCTTGAAGACATATAAGTGATGGCCATATCTCTACTATTTTTCAATTTTCAGTAGTAGTTGTGTAAACAAATCAATCCTCGAGCCTTCTAATACTTCAAATTGAGTTTATTACTTTCCTCCCATTTCTTAGTGACATAGGGAACACATTAAATGCAATAACTTCTTTTCCTATTGCATCCCTACATCATTATGGACCTATTTACACAATCATTCCTTCAACTAATCATTTGGTTTCCACCTCTATTTCCACTAATACTAGCCAACCAAGCACCTAATTATTAGCATCTTCTCCTCAATTGAGTTCTCTTATTCCTTCCTTAGAAGTAATATAGACCATGGTAATGGCATCCATTAAGAAAACTCCAAGGAATAAACTAGTCTACATTGTCCACCCAATGCCACTTCCAGGGAATGTAGACTAATTGAAAATAATATGGCATACTATGCCCAAGCAAGATCCTGAGATTGAACCTATAAAATATAACCAAATATAGATGCACCCAATAGACCCATCATAGTTGACACATCTAAATTAGGCCAAATAACTAGGAGCATCATCTTATAAGACACCAAACCTTAAGATAAATAAGCTTCCCATAGTGAGTTAATTATTTGATAAGTCTATTAGCTCTCTATAAATGGTGAGGAAAATAAATATAGAGGGAAAAATTGGGTAGAGATTGATTTTACAAGAAAGATAATAAGTCTATTCTCTTTCCAATAAGTAATATAGAAAGATGGGTTAGTCCCTTTCATTGAGGACATTAAGTCCTATATGGAGACCCATAATGGAGCATTGATAGCAATTCATGAAGGTGATGAACAATCAAGGAAAGAGTTGGAGAAAGAACTAAAGAACCTAAGAGAATAAAAATAGGTAATTTATGTTCCCTCTGAGAGTGAGACAAATGTTCAAAACATATACTTAAATATATATGAGATATTAGACACTATTGGTTATTTGAGGGCACAATTAGATCCTCAAGTAATTTTAGTGACCAAAATGTTCAAAACTCTAAAGGAAGATGATACCACACTAACTTTTTTGGTTTTGTATACCCCTAATAAGGCTTTTGGCCATCTAAACTTGATGTCACCCCTAGAAGAAGAAAACACATTTAATATGGTGGTCATTAGGAACCAAGAAGAAAGGGAATGGATAACATTTGTTGATGCTTTGGTATCAAATATAACTAAAAAAGAGAAGCAGATAATAAAAATGTTGAATGAGCTGGACTTGATGCATACATGGGATGGTTCTAAAAAGTTGGTGGTCAAGTCTCTTTTTTATCAAATGTTGTAACAAGACTCAACTAACGTCAATTAAAGTCTACAAGGGTCAACATTAGAAGACATTGAGGCTAAGTTATGTTCTATGATGAATAAGGCCACCAAAGAAGAGATATTTTGGGTAAGCTTTAGAACAACAAAAGCTAATAATGTAAGGTTGATAGCACAAGTAAACTAGGTGAATAGACTATCTCTTCTTGACATGAGCATAATAAGGGTACAACATGCTATTATATACAACACTATCAATAACTAAAGGCCAAGAAAAAGTCTAACTTCATTCCATCTACTAGTTTAGTAAGTACGCTAGCTTCAACTTCCACTTTAGCTCAGGATACCACTTACATGCCTCCCATGAGAACAAGCAGTGTCATTCTGTCACCGAGTAAGCCTTAGTTAAAGGCTAATTTTGTATACAATTTTTCATGTAGTATTTATTCAAACTAACTATGTTTGGTTATAATTCATTACATTCATGTTATAATCAATTAAAATGTTTTTTCTAGTATGCACATATTGCATGGTTATTGTAATCTATGAGTTACAACATGGAATTTTATAAATTAAATCTATACTTAGGTTTTAATTATTCAAAAATGTAAACATAGGTTCCACTACACTTATAAGATAAGGTGATCCCTTCCCAAAGTCTTTAAATATATGTAAAATCCTATTTTAAAGGGTTGAAGTTCTGATCAATATAGGAATAAATCGAGTCATTGATTGTCATGCAATTATGTTAGTTTTCTCTTCTTTTTCTATGTTATTAAGATTTGATCTTCTTTGTATGTGTCAATTTAGTCATTTTGAAGCTTGAATATGCTACAAATAATCTTGGTTTTTTTCATTGATATTATTGCTAATTACATATTTGTTAAAGCTATTGAAAATTAGTATATTTCATTGAATTAAATCAATTAGTTTAGATTGCATTGATATTCACAGGTGTGTAAGATAATGTCCTTTCAATATTGTGTTCTAAGTGTGTGTTTTGGATAATTTACATACCTTCCTAGTCTGCATTATAATCTCTAAACTAATTATATGCATTAAAAACTCTTAAGAGAGCAACCTTTAGCTAAGACCACTAACTGTCATATACCTACTTATCCATTATTCTTGGCCATGTTTGTTTGTGAGTGTGAAATAGCTACAAATGATAAACATTGGTTTTAGAGATACTAATCCACTATAGAAACAACCTTAGAAGTGATTCTTTAATAACATAGGACTTTCTTTCTTGCCTTACATTTCCTTCCTTTTTTGAGTTTATTTTGATATCTACCCATCATAGAGTAATTTTCCACCCAAACAACTCACTTAGTATTTGGTTTCCTTTAGATTTCACACATTTATCCATATGATTTATTAAATGACTTACATGTTCAACTTACTATTCCACCAACTATTTGTTTTAATCACATACATATAACTCATGCCCTAGAGTAGAAATTTGCTTCCATAGAGATCCTAAAATTTTAAAGGCTACCTAATTCAAGTTCTATGGTGTACATGAGACCTACATCAATATAAAAAAAAGATAGCATGATGTGGAGGGCACACTTATGTGTTTTCTCAATAGTAGAAGTTAGTCACTATGTAGAGTTGTACTTAACACACCCTAAAGAGTAACAAGGTCTAGGGCCCATTCTAGCTTTTTGGTATCACCTTTGTCAAATCATAGGAGGCCTAGTCTAGTATAAACCATCCCTTAGGTAAACTAAGTTAGGATACCTTCCCCAATGAGAAACATCCTACTCAACAACCATTCTATGACTCAACTGTGGTTAGTCAGATTTATTATTATCATTCTTTGATATGAACATAATTTACCAAGGAATCTATATAAATACTTACCTAAATTTCCCCCCTCAAGTGGGAGGATGGCATAAGATCATATTAAATGCTTCAAGGTGGATCTAAGATTAATTAATGTGACAAATGAGAATGTTACATGTAGACTATTACCATTCACTCTATATGATTATACATATGATTGGTATCTTAACTTGCAATAAACTTCCATCACCTCATGGAATACATGTCAAAATACTTTCCTTACACAATCTGGGAAAGTTACTAATCTAATTTTGGTGTATTAACATTTCACTAACATGTAGAGGGATCCCAATGAGTCCATCAAAGCCTTTAATGGAAGATTTCAAAAGATGTACATTTGGATGAACATGACATACAAACCACATGTAGATCTAACACAGAAGATGTATAAGACTGATTTGGATCCCAGCACTATAGTATTTTTTAAGAGAGCTATTATCACCAATGCTTTAGCCTTAGTATATGAAGAATCTATCAACATTGAAAATAAACTCAATCCTAAGCTCAATCTTCAAATGTTAGGTTGCCAAACATTAAACAATGGTTTTCCATATTTGAATCTAATATTTCATGCTAATCAAAATTTCCCTACATTTAATTAAGATCAATTTTACACTCTACCTCCTATAACATAACATGTAGCAAATCAAAATCATCATTTCTTGAATAATTAGGCACAAATGATTGGCCATCAATAAAACTAGAAAAATCAACATTGGACTCATTCCAAAAAAATAGTCCCTTAGGGTGTAGACTCTTCCAAAGTTGAATTATATTATATAAAAATAATGGTCCAAAATTAGAGAAACAATGTCTTAAATATGCATAAAAGGATGGGCAATACCACCAGTCAGAACTATAACCAAAATTTTGTCTTTCCAAGATACAACAAGCCTTTTAATAGACCTAACAATAATGTAGAACAATAATAATCCACTAAGATAAAATAAATAAATATCATGGAGACAAATTTATCTAATTGGTGTAGCATTCATAACACATCACAACATTAGAAAATGAACTATGTGGAATTCTATGAAGCATTTGAAATTTTATATAGGGAATGGTAAAAAAGGATCAAATGATGAATCCCCTAGATCTCCCTCATGAATCTGGCCTCTCAAGTTTAGCTATGGTCTCTGAAATTTACAAGTTTCCCTTCCCCATTGTAGATGACAACATTCTAGAAGATGATTCTGATGAATTATAAAGATTTTAGTAATTCAAAAATAATAATTACAATAAAAGGAAAAAACAACCTCTCACCACTTCTAATCCTCCTAATAATGCAATTATTCCCTTGAATCCTACAGTTGATAATATTCCCCCTTCCCCAAAAGGGAATGATCAACCTCAATAGAGAGAAAAAAGTAAGAGAGGTTATAATATTATTGAGGATATGAAAAATATCAAGGCTAATATTACCCTCTATGAACTGGGAAAAATCATAGAATAGAAAGAGATCTTATGGAAGTCTAACACAGGGAAGTCTATCATAGAAAAGGCTAAAATATCCAACACAAATTTCATATATAAAATCAAGCTCGAGTTTCTTTCTTTCTTGATAACCATTCGAGCATTTGACAAAAATGTAAACCATTATTTAGTGGATTTTAGAGATTAAACTATTATGATGCCAACCTCCATTTATTAGAAGATTGGTTTAACCCCAAGTACATCCAAGAGGACCATTTCATACCTAGATAAAATAGTAGTGCCCATGATAGGATAACTTAATTATTTATGCATATAGGTTTCATTACAACCTCATGTGCATATTATTATCGACATACTGGTAGTAGATATCCCTAAAGGCTAAAAGTTACAATTGAGAAAAATTTGGTCAAAGATGGTCAATGGATATCTTTCCACTATTTTCTCTCATATTTGGTTGCATTACAGAGGCATTTACAACTAAATTAGAATTGATCAGGAAATAAGGATGAAGCACCTTATTACAAAGTACAACACTACTAAGGAAGAATTAAGTTACAAATCTCCTAGTCTTGGAATATATATGTTTACTACAAAGCATTAAATTCAAGGAGTGAAGGACCCTTCCCAATTATGGACTCTTCATTTCAATGGATAAATATCCAAGCAAGAATTTGGTTTTGGTATTGATTTGGTTGACCTATGCTTTATTATTTTTTAGAATAATGAAGTTTTATTCCTAATTAATAAATAGGTTTAGAGTAAATTAAATTAGTAAATAATATGCAATAAATAAGTCACTAATTTATGTAAATAGATTGTATTTTTTCCTTTCCTAAAAATAGTAATAAATGAGATAAAAATATGACTTAGCTTATTTTGAGCTATCTGGTCTGAGAATTTAGGTATATAGGATTGGGATAGTGTCAAAAATAGGTTCTTGAACTTGATTTTGTGATTAGATAAGAGTGATAAAAGTGGGGAACCCAATTTTTTAGTAGTATATTAATTTTTAGTTTTTTTTTTTAGGTGATCTAAGTTTTTTGGGTTTTACTTGGAAAGTCTATGTTACCCTGTCAGTGAAATATTGAAGCCCAAAAGTCTATGAAGTTCACTGTGCATCTATTTTAATATTCAAAATCCATAGGATATCTTTGTACTTGAACTTGAAAGGAAAATTTTTGAAATAAGGAGAAGGGGTTAGTGTCTAAAGGATAAGCTGGATGCACTTCACACCCCATGTGTGGGAATGATGCCTACATACCAATACTTCAAGGAGGGGTCAAGCTAATGTAGTTTTTCCATTGAAGTGATTGGTGTAATTATGTATGAAAATTCAATTAGATGTGAAAATGGGTGTAATTTATATGGATTATGACGAGTGTAAGGGTTTGAATAGGCTTGGAATAATATTGGAATGTTGTATGTAGAGAATAGGGAAAAGTGTTTGAGTGTACTTGCTTGTATTCTTGCTTCTCTCTTGTAAATGAGTGCCAACCCTTCCAAATGGATGTTGAATGGCCTTTTATAGGGAAATTAATGATCATTGATTAAATGAATTCACATTAGGTTGACATGAATTAGGATAAGGATCTGGGAAAAAATGACCATTTGAGTGAACTTTGCACTTGGACAGCAACACTAGAAATATGACACCTTGGGTTTTAGTACTCCTGTCCAAGTTGGGTGTTGTTGTCCAAAGGGAATAATACTTGGGGGGGGATCAATATAGGCCTAAAAGAGCTACTTATTTCAATAAGGGTCAAGTATATAAGGCTATAAATGACTAGGAATGAGTGAAAGAAAATCCTAAAAGGGTTATGCAAGAAAGTAGGAGGACCTATAGATTGGGTATCTTTAGCCATACTAAAGTAACCAAATTTCCCATTTTATATGAATATATTTTCCCCCCTTTATTTTAATGATAAAAAAAAGTGAAATACTAAGATAAAGGAAAAAATAGAAAGTGTACCTAAACTTACCTACAAAGGTGAAGCCCATTAAGATTGTGTGATACTGAGTAATGTTGGATAGTGCATAGAGAGCACATTGTGGAAGTGTGAATCTATGAAATGAAAAAAATATTAGGTCATTTATTATTATATGTGATATAAAACAAGAAAATATAAAACCTAAGAAAAATAAAAAGGAAGAGAAAGGAATGAATACACCTCACTTGGTACATGAACTAATATAAAACCTATTATGATCCTAATTAAGGCTGAGTAATGCTAGATTGTGCTAGATGATGTTATACCAAAAGCTATATCATAAATGGAGATGAGTGATCAATTCCACCAAAAATGGCTCAAGAATATAAAGGTTTTCCCTTTGTCTCCATCATTTTCTACTAAGTGAAGCTAACTAATCATGCATGTGTCAATCAATGTTTGGACTATTTGTCCAATCCTTCTGAATAGGTGGCTCAAGAATACAAATGCTAACACTTTGGCTCCATCATTGCCTCATGAAGTGAAGCTATGAAGTGGTACCATTATATAATAAATTTCATATGAGATGGCTCATGGAGCCCATGGATATTCTAAAAATCTGATAATGTGGTATGGATAGTCAAATGTATGCTAGAAACTAGGCCGCTCTTGGCCATTCTGAAAGATGAAGATTAGGCTTGTATAAAATCCAATCCAAAATTGATGAAATATGATTATGTGAAAGCCTACTTGGGAAATTAGATACTTGGGATGTTAAAATTTTATTAAAGTTCAATTTTAAAAAGATACCAACCACCTACAGATGGAGTAAGGCACACAACTACTAAGAATGCTTGGGTAATAAACTAAACTTAGAAATAAAAGAAGACTAATGTGTCATGAATATTTCCCCCAATCACTAGTGTCTAAAACATGGATTATAATCTATAATTTATATAAAATACCTAATCTAAAACTATAAGTGAGAGCCATCATGTCATGCATGATACCCCCTATATCTAGATTCTTTGAGAAAATTATACTAAAACTACTGATTCTGACTAATTTGGTTTTGAAAAAACTATAGCTGAGATGAATTTTTTTTCCTATTACTAGAAAACTTGGGTGTTTTATAGCCTTTAAAAGAGTTCTAAAGTGAGTATAACCTTTTTTTTGGTATTACTATTTTTTTTTGACACTATTGTCTTGTGCTAAAACTAGTTGATCTAGAATTATCACTAATTTTTTATTCTATTCTAATTGATTTAACCTCTAGATTTTGAATTAGATGATCTAAATGCTATTAGTTTGACTACTAGGAGCTTTGATCTCTATGAAAAAATCCTTGTCTATTTCCCCCTTTTTTGAGGGTAGAAATAAGTACCCTATAATGGCTACCCTCAAAAGAAGAAGCCTTACAAATGTGTTAAGATGGAAATATGCATGATATAATAATGACAATCAACAACATATCTCAAGATATACTAGTTTTTATATTGAGATATTGTTAGATAAATATGGGTATGCCTAGATAGATATAAAAATGTAAAATCATGTGAAATGTACTGAACTAGAAATGGAAATGTTAGATGTTAGTTGTTACTTGTCAAGGAAGGATGGAGCATGATGTCCATCATGGCATCCAAAAAAGCAAGGAAAATACATGATATGGATCATGACATTATAACAATTGGATAATTAATCAAGCAAAAAAGCACATGGAGTAAGAAGCAACAAGAAAGAAACATATAAGGTTGGCCAATGGGACCATGCAAATAAGGGACACTGGCACATGTCACTCAAAATAGAAAGAAAGCATACAAGGCATATTTAAATACCACATATACATACCATTTGAAATAATCAAAGATTTACATGAGGGCCATAAGCACTAGAGGATTAAAATCAAGGGACATTGGCAAATGTTCAAAGGTACACACACAAATAGAAGAAAAGGACATTGGTAAATGTCCTAAGGCACACATAAGAAACAAAATTGGAACTAGAAATGCAATCACATCTAGCTACAAAAAGTGAGAAAGGAAATCATATAAAAATTTAAAAGGTACAATCACTTCTAACTAATCAAAGTAAGAGTGAAAGTATGTAAGACATGTTAGTACAATACTAGGTATATGCTAAGATAATACATAAGTGCTAGATATTAGTGAAATGTTGATGTCATAATCAGTGTAACCTAGTAATTAATGTATATCATCATGATAAATAGGAGTGTGTAGTGTAAAAATGACATAAATTGGATGATATAGTAATGTATAAGATGGCCCTAATGGGAAGATGTATCAATGTGCATTTTGAATGTAAAAGTAGGAATGCCCCCTCAATGCATAGAGTGAAGCAATCAAGTAGTTGGTTATCATTGCACACACTCAAAGGAGATCAAGTGAAGCATGGTAATGTAGGTAAATTGATAAACAATAACATGAAACAATAAATTTAAGTCCTAACATGATAGTAGTAATGTAAATCATGGATGATGCATACAATTAAAATGTTTTTGGTATTTTTTTATATTTGAATGTTTTTGTATTGTGAAATGATATATCTAAACTATGTTTAATAAAGAAAGAGAGATTATGTACAATCAATGATAAGAAGAAACTATGTACAATCATGTAAGTAAAGCAATATGTATATGATAATATAAAAGACTAGGCTAGTGGGGGGAATATATCCAAGGATGGAGCCTACTAGGGATGGAAATGGAGGAAAAGGTCATGTCCATCAATAAATTCCTTGAGATCACCATCATAAGTATTATCATATGCTATAGATGTTTTGTTTATGGTATCATTATGCTAAAGGTGAGATGAAGGTTGCTCTAGTGGTGGACATGTTGACTCTACTATAGGATGTTTAGTCTTGCTAATGGATGACTTCAATAGAAGTGGTTGATCTAGTGCTATTGGTGGTGCTATAATTTGAATAATGCCTCAATCCTATATTTTATCCAATATTTATTGTAAAGGTACATGATTTTTCATCATGACCTATAATCTTATGAAAAGTGAAAAGTGGGTGACCATCTTGATGTGACAATCTATTGATAGATCTGTGTCATAATGTAGGTAATGTGATCAATCCATGATCAAGTAATATCTATAACATAAACTATGGCTGATGTTGTGTGCTACCTTATTGAATCTAAATAATTGGATCTATATCCATAGAGGTAACCATGTGAACTATATGTGCTAAGTGGTGTGACCATGGATGTGAGTGTGGAGTATTTTTTGAGAGTGTAATTTGAGATGATAGAAGTGTTGTAGGATGTGGTATGATAGTTTTATATTCATCTTGATACTCTCGTATCAAAACTGTTTTAAAGCTCAATCCACATAAATAGTCATCTATGAGTGTGGGTGTTGTATCATCATCTAAAGAAGCCTATGAATCTGTATCAACATCATGTACATATGGTAACTCAAAATTCACCACAAGAGATAAATGTGATATAGATGTCTCATCATCTTTAGTAGTAGAAGATGGTACTACAACAAAGGTATCTATAACTATTGGAGTAACTATGAAATCAACTAGAACTACTGGTAGTACTGTCAATGATGGTGGATGTGTAATAAGTGTTGAAATTGTGACCAATGAAGTAGTTAGAATGGTTGATGATAAAAGTGGTAACCATGTGAACTATATGTGCCAAGTGGTGCAACCATGGACGTGAGTGTGGAGTATATCTTGAGAGTGTAATGCAAGATGATAAAAGTGTTATAGGATGTGGTATGATAGTTTTATATTCATCTTGATACTCTCTTATCATAATTATTTTAAAGCTCAATCCACATAAATAGTCATATATGAGTGTGGGTGTCATATCATCATCTATAGAAGCCTATGAATCTGTATCAACATCATGTACATATGGTAACTCAAAATTCACCACAAGAGATAAATGTGATATAGATGTCTCATCATATTTAGTATTAGAAGATGGTGCTACAACAAAGGTATCTATAACTATTGGAGTAACCATGAAATCAACTAGAACTACTGGTAGTACTGTCAATGATGGTGGATGTGTAATAGACATTGAAATTGTGACTAATGAAGTAGTTAGAATGGTCGATGCTTTTATAACTGATGAAATAGTTGGTGCTTTCAATGTAACTATAAGTGGAGTAGTGTGATAAGTGTTAGTCTTTCCAACCTCATATGTATGTATCTAATCAAGAGAAAAAATACGAGGTGGTGGTTGTACTATGAGATATGGTGTCCCATATGATGAAATAGTCAAAGGTGACTCTATAGTTCAATAATATCTAAATGGCTGGTTATTTGTTGGACATGTGTATATATATCCATCATGTAAAAACTTAATACATTGATGGAGAGTGGAATTAATGGACCCCATATTATGTATCCAAGGTCATCTAAGTAAAATATTATAGTGGAGAGGACCTGGCATCACCTATAATTGTGTAGGAAGGGTTTTTGGTCCCACCAAGATATATAAAGTAATAGTGCCCAATGTCTATCATGGTATATCATCAAACCCTTGAATTTTATTCTATGATTTTTGCTTTGATGCCAAATATACACCCATGGTCTATAAGAATGTGATATGCATATATTTAGTCTAGAACCACTATCAACAAGAACTCTCTTGACTATGTTGGTTTTGACTTGTATTTGTATGAATAGTGGAAATTTTTGATCAATAATTGTCTAAGAAGGCATGTCCTCATTATCAAAATAAATTTCATATTCTATAGTTCTTAAAGTGTTAACCATGGATGCAAAATAAGAAGGTTATAAATCGATATGCATAGAATTCTAAGTGAGTACCCTATAAAGAATGTCCTTGAATACATTACCTTTATAAAGTAGTTTTTACATGGAAATTTTAGCTGAAGTGTTTTTGAACTGATCAACAATGTCATATGCCTTGTGTAAATCTACCTATGTAGTGTTTTTAGGCCTAGGATGGGTTGGGTTAGTAGGGTGATGTGGTTCTTGGGTAGGTGGAGGAGGCATAACAACATGTTGAGTAATAGCTCTAATCACATTATCTACTATCCATATAGGAGTAGTAGTAGTTATGGGAGGAGAGCAAAGATAATATATGGGTTGAGGTGGTGGAGGGACAAAGGGTGTTAATTGGGCTCTTTGGTGATGTGTAGTGACCTAGGGAAGAGAAAAATGGACCATGTAACATGAATCAACATGGGATAGAGGTTCCAAGAGAGGTGATGAAAAATATGTATTAACATGTTTAAGAATAACTTGCTTAACATCATCCCATATAATGAAAAATAATCATGAAATGAAAATAATGAAGTTTTGTACTAACATATGATAGACTTCATTATTAATGTACATGATAGGGCCCATTATGGTTTCCTTATTATTTGCAAGAAATGTAAGAAAAGTTTATAAATAAAGGAACAACTTTTTTGCAATTTAATTATGGATGTAAGGTGATTTTTCAAAAATATTTATGTCAAATACTATGAATTTTTGAATTTAAAAGTGATTTTATAAGTTTGATATGCAACTAAATATTCATAAAATGATTGGAAAAGTACTCAAAAATAACTGGGAGCTAGTTAATGCAACTAGGAATTATTGAATGATGTTTTCAAAAAATTAGTATGATAATTTTAAATTTTTGATATGATTTTTTTAGAAAATGTGTAGAATTTTGTTTGAAAAAATTAGGAAAAATTAGAAAATATTTATAAAATTAGTAATATATTTTTCCTAGTGTTTAGAATGTTTTTGTATGCAAAAAAGACCTAGTATGTGCAAACTAGGGTTTTAACAAAATATAAGATAATATTGCAATTAATTTTTAGATTTATAATTTTTAAATACAATTAAAATCAATAAATTATGGGAAAAAATTATAAATAATTTTCCCTAGGGTTTCTAGGGTTTTTTTACAAAAATTCAAAGTAAGTCGAGTTCACCAAATGTTTTATTATTTTTTAGAATAAAGTTTTATTCATAATTAATAAACAGGTCTAGAGTAAAGTAAATTAGTAAATAATGTGCAATAATTAAGCCACTATTTTATGTAAACAAATTTTATTTTTTATCTTTTCTAAAAATAGTAATAAATGAGAGAAAATATGGCTTAGTTTATTTTGAGTTGTCTTGTCTGAGATAGGGTCTAAGGATTTAGGTATAGGATTGGGATAGTGTCAAAAAAGGTTCTTAAACTTCATTTTTTGATTGGATAGGAGAGTTGAAAGTGAGACACCCTACTATTCAGCACTATAGTCTTTTTTTGTCACTTTTGTCTAAGTGATTTGAGTTTTTTGGGCTCTACTCGATACGTCTGTGTTACCTTGTCAGTGAAATATTCAAGTCTAAAAATCTTCAGAGCTTAGTGTGCATCTATTTTAATCTTAAAAAGACCTAGGCTATCTTTGTACTTTAACTTGAAAGGAAAAATTAGGAAAGAGAGAGAAGGGATTAATGCATAAAGGATACACTAGACACACTTCACACCTTGTGTGTGGGCACACTACCTACATATTAATAATTTGAGAAGGGATCAAGATAGTGTAGTTCTCCCATTGAAGTTCTTGGTGTAATTATGTATGAAAATGAAACTAGATGAAAAATTGGAGGTACTTTAAATGGATAGGGACTAGTGAAAGGGTTTGAATAGGCTTGGAATAATATTAGAAGGTTGTATGCAGAGAATAGGGAAAAGTGCTTGAGTGTACTTGCTTGTATTCTTGCTTATCTCTTGTAAATGAGTGTCAACCCTTATAAATGGAATTTGAATATCATTTTATAGGTAAATTAATTATTTCAAGTTAAATGAATTTTTGTTATTCTGACATGAATTAGGATAAGGATCTGAGAGAAAATGACCATTTGAGCCAACTTTACACTTGGACAACAATGCCAAAAACAGGACACCCTAGGTTTCAATGATTCTATCCAAGTTGGGTGTTATTGTCTAGAGATAATGAGACCTAGGGATATGGATTTGGGCCTAAAAGAGCTACCTAGGTTTTTAAGGGTCAATTCTGAAAGGTTGTGGATTATTGGGAATCGATGAAAGAAAAGCCTAAAAGGGTTATGCAAGCAAGTAGGAGGACCTATGGATTGGGTGTCTTTAGCCATACTAAAGTAACCAAATTTCACATTTTATATGACTTAATTATATAGGAAATAAGTACCTAGAATAATATATGCTCCAATTTCCATGCACTTATAATAGATCAAAGTACAAAGCCCTAATTTTAGGATTGTAGTTTGCTCTCAATAATAATGTCAATGAATTAGTTGTATGGAGACATAGAATTGGTGATCAACAAGGTCAAAAATAAGTTAAATGTAATCTATAATACTTAAAGAGATAAACACATAGGGCATGTGATTTAATCAAGTCATTTGAGGCTTTAAATATTGTGGCCATTCCAAGAGAACAAAACCAAACTGCTAACTCACTAGCCACTTCAGTAGTAAATTTATCACCCCTATAGGAGTCAAAAGTGTATAAGTTCTCTATCAAACTGGTACCTTATCCATTAGTACCAAAAAACATTGATATTTTTGAGGTGTTTGATGATGATCAATAGATCATCAAGTTTCTTACCAATTCAGGGCAATTTGAGTCCCAAATAATTGATGATGAAGAAAGAAGCCATTTGTGCCATGAGGAATTAGATGAAGAGGATGTCATCCAATTAAAACAAAATAATTTACCATTAGGTATGGTTTACTTTGAAAGAGACTTTAATATGGATCCTCAATCCCAATAACAAAGTCAACTCAAGGTTAATGAGTTTGAGTTCAACTTAGAGAATATAGGAAATGAAAAAACTTACATCTTGTCAATATTAGTTTAAGCTACACTCTAGATGAGAGATAAATGGTTAAGGACCTAATTGTTAGATATAAAGACATGATTTCATGGATGTATGATTATTTAAGGATATTTAATCCTAGGGTCATTACCCATATAACTCTACTCTATCTAGATCATAAGTCATTCAAGCAAAAATAGAGACCGGTTAATCCTATCATAGAACCTTTGATCTAGAAGGAAGGAGAGAAGCTACTAAGTGCCAGGATAGTCTTTCCTATTATGCATTCAACTCAGGTGGCTAATATAGTTTTAGTTATAAAAACTAATGGTGAAATTAGGCTGTGTCAATTTTTGAAACCTTAACGAAGCTTCTTAGAAAGATAACTATCCTCTACCCTCATTATATGAGGTGATCTAGAATGTAAGTAGTTATGGAATGATGTCTTTCTTATATGGATTTTAGGATATAATCAAGTGTAAGTTAAATTAGAGGATAGAATGAAAACTGCATTACCATAAAATGGGGAACTTATGTATATAAATGGATGCCATTTGTCATGATCAACGTAGGATATAATTTTGAAAGAGCCATGAATCATGCATTACAAGGGATAATAGGTAAATGCATAATCATATACATGGATGATCTCACCATTTTCTCAAAAAATAAAGCTAATCACATAGACCATCTTCAGTCCATCTTTGAAAGATATAGAAAGTTTGGTATCTCACTGAACCCCAAAAAGAGTATATTCAGTGTTATTGAAGGCAAGTTGTTGGGCCATATCATCACTAAAATTTGGATCACCATTGACATAGACAAAATCCAAGGAATTCATAAAATAATGTTTATAAACATCAAAAAGGAGATTAAGTCCTTATTTGGGAAGACTAATTTAGTAATAAATTCTATATCAAGATTTGTAGAAAATTTTAGACCTCTTAATGTTATTCTTAAACAAGATGCCAAAGTGGAATAGACACCTGAAGTTAAGAAGTCTTTCTAGGACATAAAAAAGGCTAAATCATAGGTACCAATATTAGTAAGCCCAAATTTCACTAAGGACTTCTTCATGTACCCATTTGATTTAGAACATATAATTGTTACTATATTCATGCAAAATAATGAGGAGAGTGAACATCCTATTGCTTTCATGAGAAAAAACTTAAAAGATGTAGAGATAAAAAATTCCTTGATTGACAAGTAGATATTTGCCCTTGTCAAAGTAGTAAATAAGGTACAATACTAAATTTTTAGGAAAAAGACCATTATTATTGTACCAGATCCCATTTTTAAGCTTACATTAGGATAAAATGAGTTGTGAGAGTGTAGAGGCAAATGGATGGTCAAATTGGAAGAGTTTAACATTGAGATTAAACCTGCCAAGATTCTCATAGGATAAGGTAGTGTTCAGTTGATTAATAAACCAAAACCATGTAACACCATCAAAAAATTATACCAAACACAAGTTTACTAAGAAGAATGGTATTTAGATATCATTGAATTCCTACTCACTAGAACATGTCCCCAAGAACTCAAAATAGATTAAAAGAGAGCCTTGAGGCTTAAATCTACTCATTATATGATCAGGAATGGAATTATTTGTAGGAACAATTGGGAAGGCATCTTTTTGAGATGTGTTTCACGTGATAAAGCCTAGGAGATTCTATAGAACCTACATCAAAATATTGATAATGGCCATCCATCTAGTAATACTATAGCCCATAAAATCCTCAAAATAGATCATTATTAGCCAATAGTCTTTAAAAATGATCATTCTAATATAAGGATGTGCCATAAATGCTAGGTTTTAGTAAAAATAGATGAGCACATAGAAATGTTGTTACATCCCATGATTGAGGATAAGTCATTTACCCAATGGGGCTTAGATTTCGTTGGTGTTATCAACCCAAACTCTTCTATTGGGCATAATTTTTTTCACATCTCTATAGATTATTTCACTATATGGATTAAAACAACATCCACCAAAAATTTGAGAGCAAAAATGTGATCAATTTCCTTGAGGAGCAGGCCCTTAAAGGCACATCATATATTCTAGTCTATATGAGGTGACCAGTATTCTCAATTATACTTAAGTTTCCAACATATAATTTCATACATGAATGAATGGAACATAATGAGAGGATAAAGTTCAAATTTATAGATATCATATAAATGGAAGACTCTAGTATTGAATCCCTATAGAACTTCAGTGGGTATCAAGATATTGTCAAAAGATGGTTTGATAAAAGAGAAAAATCTAAAGAATTCAAGATTTCAGACCTAGTACTCATATGGTATAAATCCCACAAAAAGAAAGGATAGCATGAAAAACTCACCTCACTATGGATATGGCCTTATCATATCTCTAAGATCATTGGTAATAATGTTTTCCATCTAAAATACCTCCAAGGCAATGAGTTGACATATCTAAGCAATGCATAGTTTTTGAAGCATTAATTCATGGATGCTCCATTTGGAAGATGTATCTATGTAAAAATAGGCATCCCAATAGACATAGTTTTAGGTTAAATTTTATTCATTATTTAGTTTCCTAATTTTAATCACTTGTTTTTATTAGAATAGTTTACACTTTATAGATTAGTCATTCTTGATTTCTTCTTTTTATTTTGCTTAGTCTAGTTTTTCTCTTGTTCTAGGTATTTTTTGCTTTCTAGAATAGTTTTCCTTTTATTTTCATGGAAATCTAACTAATCACTCCTAGTATAAGAAATTAATAGCCGATTTGAGTATTGTGAATAATTAAGTAAAATAATAATACCTTTGAAACTGGTTCTGTATGTGGACAACATTTAAAACTAGTTTTTTCCCACTAAGTTGGCCCCCTGAGTGTGATCGGTGGGATCACGGATCCAATGGAGGACACTATTGGTGCCAATGCCTCTGGGGATCTATTTAAAAATTTGGTAGTGGATAGTCTATCCAATAGATGGAAGAAGGCACTTACAGGTGAAAAGATGTGCCCCTCAAAAATCATGATGAGCCTCCTTGTTATCTCAGAGGGCACGGCCCTGCATATCCTAGATGATCTAGTGGAGGAAATTGTGGCATCCATGGACCTTACGTTGGTAGGTAATTTTTTTCTTTCCATCCTAGTATTAAAATGATTAGGAAATGGGTTTTATCTAGGTGGAAAGTTAAGGGTAGTGTTTCAATCACTACATGGCAAGAGGCCTATTCCTTTTTAGTTTTATGAATAGGGAGGACATGATCACTACTCTTACTAGAGGACCATGGCTGTATGGCCCACATTCTCTTGCCCTATGCTCATGGAAACTAGGATTTGATCCTAACTCAGACCTTAATAAGTCTACTCATACTTAGGTAAGACTACCAGGGTTCCCTTTGGAATTATAGGATGAAAAAAATTTCACAGCTATTGGCAATTCTATTAGCCAATATGTCACTACAAATCGTACAACCAGAATAAAGTCTAGATGTGTGTACGCTAGAATTTGTGTCAATGTTGAAATAAATAGGACTCTCCCTATGACCATAAAGCTAAACTCTAAATATGGGACTTGGACTCAGCTGATCACTTATGAAAATGCTACCACTTTCTATCAAATATGTACGAGAAAGGGACATTTAATGACACAATGCACAATAAAGCAAAAGGGGAGGAAAGATGATTCCTAGATTGAAGGGAAGGATCAAGCTCTCAATTACATAAAAAACAATAAGTAGGAAATGGAGAGTAATGTGGAAAATCTTGACAACAAAAAAAAGGGAGAGGAGGAGATGAGAAATGAGGATATCACTAGTAGTGAGGGAAAAGCTATCCCAAAGGAAAATATAGTATCAAATGATAGTCAGAAGGTTCTATTTAACATAGCCAACCCTCTAGAAAAATAGACTAATATGTCTAAGGAAGGAGAAAGAGGTAACCTTTTGATAGAGGAAGTCAATGAAGAAGACAAAGTTCTAAGAGTTGGATAGGAAGAAGTAACTCCAAAAAGTCCCACTAAAGGAGAAGTAGACCCACAGCTAGATACAAACATTTTCCATGCTCTAGAAGTTGGAGACCAAGTAGGAAACTACTTAGCAATAGGTGTAATAGGACAAAGTGGTAGTAATGAATAGGAAGAATGGGTTACCCCAAAGAAAAATAATTGAAAAGGTAAAAAATTTGTAGATGTTGGCACTGAGCCCAAACAAGGAAGGCCAACCCTAAGAGAAACAAGACAAAGAGAGATTGCTAGGGAGATTGCCAATGGTAAACAGAATACACTGGAGACCCAACCCCCCAAACCCTCTAAATGAGAATATTATCTTGGAACCTGAGGGGCTTTAATAGTCCCTCAAATTAGTTTGAGGTTAAAAACTACATTTTAGATAATAAATTAGATATTTTATTACTCTAAGAAGTCAAGATGAATGAGGAGAATTTTATGAAAATTGCTGCCTATATATGGCCTAAGGTGGCTTTTTGCATTAGTCCTGCTGAAAGGGCTTTAGGGGGGATTGTCACTATGTGGAATAGTGATAAAATCTAGGGGCATTTTATGGATTATAATAAGCACTTCTTGATTACCAATTTTTCTATGAAATCTTTGAACTAGTCATTGATCAATGTCTTTGGACTGCATAATAGAGCTTTGAGATAGAAATTATGGATAGCCCTGAGCAATTTTAGGAATAATTCCCAGAACATTAGATGGATGTTAGCTAGATATTTTAACACTCCTCTATACCCTTATGAAAAATAGGGTGGAATTATGGATTACTCGGACAACATGTTCAACTTTGCTGAATTCATCAATGATTGGGGATTATTGGACATAGAGCTGCAAAACCAAAATTTTACTTAGACCAATAAAGGAAGAGGAGATCAAATGATTTATGTTAAATTAGATAGATTTATTATATTAAGAAACTAGAAGGATTATCATAATATGCAGGCATAGGCTTTCCCTAGAACCATGTCTGACCACTACCTGATCTTCCTCAGTTGGAGAGAACAGGGACATTCCAGACCTTCCCCATTCTATTTTGAAGCTATGTGGATCAAACACAAAGACTTTAGACAAATGGCGGCCCAATGGTGGAAAATTGCTATTCAAGGTACTCCTATGTTCACAATAGTCAAGAAACTCCAACACATTAAACAAGAAGTTCATAGATGGGACAGATATAGCTTTGGGTAGGTCTTCTAGTAGTTGCAAAATATAGTGGGAAAACTCAAGGATATACAACAACTGATAGATCAAGGGGATGATTCTGAGGACACTTTAGAAGAAGATAATATCATGTCTTCAGAATGGAAGAATCTTATGGAAAGAGAAGAGGTTTCTAGAAACAAAAATCTCATGTTCAATGGCTTAAAGAGGGGGATAGGAACACTACCTTTTTTCATCTCTCAGTTATGAAACATAGGAAAGCCAACTCAATAAATAAGCTTCTCATAGATAATGGCAACATTATTATCAAGGATAATGAAATAGGGGAACAAGCTAGGGCTTTCTTTTAGAATCTGCTTATGAAAGAAAACAATAATGATAGAATCGATAGACCTATGAATCAATTTATTGATAAAATCCCTTGTTTGATAATAGAAGAAGATAATCTAGAGATGTTAAAGCCTATATCTAAGGAAGAAGTCCATGTTGTTTTATTATCCATGGGTGCTTTTAAATCCCTAGGTCTTGATGGCTTTCCTCCTATATTCTTTTAGGAATATTGGGAGATAATAGGAGCAGACCTCACGGCTACTATGCGTGATTTTTTTAGATCACGTAAACTTTTAAAACAAGCTAATAATAACTTCATAGTACTTGTTTATAAAAAATCACAACCTTTACACCTCACTAATTTCAAGCCCATTAGTCTATGCAACACTGTGTATAAGTTATGTACTAAAATGCTGGTCATGAGGATTCAACCTTTGCTAGACAAAATTATTTCTCCTACTCAAAAAGGTTTCATCCCAGCCAGGTAGATTCTTGATGCTGTGATCACCACACATGAGACTATTCACTCCATGGATAAGAGCAGAATCCCTGGGATGGCTCTCAAGCTTGATATTTCTAAAGCTTATGATAGAGTCTCATGGACTTTTCTATTCTAAGTGATCAAAAAATTTGGGTTTAATGATAAAATATTGTGCTTGTTATGGAATGTGGCCTCTTCTGCTAAATTATTAGTGCTAGTTAATGGTGTTCCTAGAGGGTTTTTCTCATCCTCAAGAGGAATTCATTAGGGAGACCCTCTCTCCCCATACTTATTCATCATTATGGCTAAGGCACTGGGAAGATACATACAAGTAGATATAGCCTCAAAAAAGCTAGTGGGCATCAAACTTGCCTCCTCCCTTCATCCTATGGTGGTATAGTATTTTTTGGATGATACCATCTTCTTTGGCATCTCATCAGTGATTAAAGCTAGAAGATGGAAGAATATCTTAAATAATCATGCCAGAGAGTCGGGACAAACGATAAATTTCTAGAAAAGCAATGTGTATTTCTTCAACACTCCTAATGAACTTAGACATATAATCATTGATATATTAGAATGTGTTGAAGTTGGCCTGCCATATACCTACCTAGGTTTCCCACTCTTAGTCAAAGAGGTATCTCCTAGATTTTGGAATGGAATTGTGGAAAGAACATAAAGGAAACTTCTTAGTTGGAAGGGGAAACTACTTAGTAGTGTTGGTAAACTGCAACTTCTTTAGGCTTCACTGCAAGGTATTCCTACATACTTCTTATCTCTTTTTAAAATTCCTACATATTTTGTTGAGAAACTAGAATAGATCCAAAGGAAATTTTTATGGATGGGAGTGGAAGACAAATAGATAATGTCTTTAGTCAGATGGGAAAAAGTCTGTCTTCCAAAATCTCATGGTGGACTTAATATTAGGTCCATCAAGAACATGAACAAAGCCCTTCTCTCAAAAGTTAGTTGGAACCTAATCCATAAAAACAATGATTAGTGGGAAATAATGTATGCCAAATACATGCATAACATTGATGATTCTAAATTTCTTCAACAGATGAGATTACCCCAAGGATTTGTGATATGGAATAAAATGCTAAAAAGTAAAAGCCTTCTCAAACAAGGAATTAGATGGAAACTTGGAAATGGCTGGCATATTAAATTATGGGATGATATCTGGTTAAAGGACAAGGCTCTCATCACACAGGGAAACTATGGAGAGATTTTTGACTTGACTACCCATTTTTTTGGAGATAGGGTCAGTGATTATATGGAAAATAACAATGGGATGAGGAGCTGGAAAAATCTTTTGGATTGTTGTGTGCACTAGCCTGAGCTTTTCTCAAGAGTTCAAGAGATCTAGCAGTGCATTCAGGAGATTAGAATCCCTCTCTTTCCCTAGGAGGATGAACAATACTGGTGGCCAAATAAGAATTGATTATTCTCTATCAAATCTACTTACCATTTGCTCATTCTTGAAGCTCAGAATAAAGATGTATGGAAAAAGGTTTGGAATCACAAACTTATTCCAAAAATTAACATGTTTTGGTGGTCTGCTACTCATAACAAAATCCTTGCTCAGGATAACCTTCAAAAGAGAGGGTTTACTTTGGTTAACAAATGTTTCCTATGTGGTTCAAAAGAGGAATCAGTTTTGCACCTCTTTATCCATTGTGAGTTTGCTCGAGAATTATGGGGCACAATACTTAACAACTTTGGTATTGAATGGGTCTACAATTCTAACCTTAAAGAAGTAATTCTTAGCTATAACTCAACCTTCACACATCCCTGGCTTATGTAATTATGGAAGCAAGCTTTGCCGTGTTTGAGTTGGACTTTATGGAAAGAGCACAATCACAAAAAATTTAGGGACACTGCTAGAAATGATTCTCAGGTGTTTAACTCCTTTTCTAAGACCATTATGGAAAGTGTTAAAACAACTCATATTCGTGTTGCAGAGAAACCCCTATCTCAAATTGAAATCCAAATTGTAACCAAATGGAAGGTTTTAAACTAGATCCCTGGGTATAATAACTCCAAAATACTATAGATACTTAATACTAAATGGATCCCCCCTAAACCTAACTAGATGAAACTCAACTTTGATGGGGCATCCAAGTTGGATGGTAAAGCTAGTGGAGGAAGAATTATAAGGTATGATAAAGGTGGATGTCTACTATCTATGCTAGTGGAATTAGATGCCAGACTAACAACTATGCTGAAGCAATGGCTTTATGATGGGGATTAAAGTTAGCTATATCCCTAGGAATAAGGAACTTGAATATACAAGGAGACTCTAAGATGGTCATAGATGTTGTTAATAAAGATTTAAATGTGGGAATCAAGCTAAAGGACATCATTACTGATATCCAATTTCTTTTACAAAAGTTTTTTGAAGTTGAGATTTCCCATACCTACAAAGAAGGCAATAGGGTTGTTGATGCTTGTGCCAACCTTGGGCATCAATTTTTAGGTTGGAGGCTATGGTGACAAGGTGTTCATATTCCCTTAAACATTAGGGAAATCATTTAAAAGGAGATGACTTGTTAGGAATGAGGCATATTGATGACCCTAAAAAGAGCCCTGTTGATACCCTAGCTCCTTTGTGAGAAAAAAGGGTAAGAAGAGAAAGGTTGATGAAGAGGAAGAAAATATCAAAGAGACTATGGAAGGGACCCACAAGAATTTGGGCAGGGCCATGGGGGGCCAAGGTGGTAAATCTCACAAGCCTTCCAAAATTAATAAGGAAGGATTCCCCTCCAGAGTGCAAAGGTTGGGGTGGATTGCTAGTAAACCAGCCCCAAAGGTCAGACTGATTAATTATTCAAAAAGTGCTTCAAAAGAAGTAACCCAGGAGGAAGAGTCTAAGGAGCTATAAATCTAGGAAATTTTAGAGGACATTGAAGGGAAGTAGGCTACTAGGCATTTTGAGGTTACTGAGGAGCAGGGTACTGACACTATGGGAACCGTTGACAATAAGGGAAAATGTATGTCGAAGAAGCTAGTGAGGGCACTGAGAATGAGACTAATTGGAAAATTGAAATTGGGGCCTTGAAGGACCACATTCAGAAGTTGGAGAAGGTCTTCACCAAAGGGCTTCATAATACAATTATGTTGAACATGTCTATGCTAGAAGTGGTGGGTAATACTGGGTATGCTGACAATGTGGAGAATGAGAAACTCAATGATCTTATCTAATCAATAGTTATGTAAGGGGAGACCTCTCTGACTCCAGTCTTCTCATGGCTTGTGTTTTGTTTTTGTCTATTGTTCTTGGTTGTGCTGTCGTCTCTCTGAAGGCATTTTTGGTTTGTTTGCCTTCTTGTCTTTTTTGACTATATAAGGTTTGGCCCCTAGTTTGCCACCTTACTTTATCAAAAACAACCTATTTGAGTGATGTCCTAAATCTATGTTTTGAATTCAACTTAAATCTATGGGTGTTACACCTTGTACATCAAAATTCTTAATTCAAGAAAGCAATGAGAGAGTTAACCATTACAATGTTATGAAGTGAATGATTCCACTAGGTATATAAAAGTTTATCACATAGCTCCATGAAAATTTATAAAATTTTTCTTATCTCCTTGGATCAAATGAACATTAAATGTTGATACTTGTTTGAGGTAATAACCATTGATATGAGTGAATTTAATAGGGACATTATGATGAACCATATCTTACCAACACCGGATCAAGGTGGTTATCTTCTTTCTTCCATTAAAAAACAAAAACAAAGAAAAGGGAAATAATCTAAAAGTCTAAAATAAAATCAAAGGGGATTAAAAGCCTACATGTTGAAATAAGATCAATGTATCTTGCATCTTGAAAAATTATGACTTAAGGATGGAAGGGTGATCAAAGGTATCTATCAAAGATATGGATGCCTAGTTGGCATAAGATCAATTCTTGATGTCCCCAAATTTATATTGACTTAATGCCCAATCAGAATGAAACCCACATCTCATCTCATATCTTTGCTAAAATCCTTAGACAAGGAGTAAATGATATCATTTTGACACACACTTGTCTAAGACATGGATAAAGTAAATATGTTACATGAAGTTACTAAGATACCCTTTCATGATTATAATCTAATTATTTATTTTATATCATGGTCCATGGTTGATATTGGGATTTCAAAAATATGGATTCTAAGTTCTTGAAAAATCAAGATTTTTCACCATTATGAATCACCATTTGTTTTATTCAACATACCCCACCTTGAATTAGTGATGGACAAGTGGGGATCCCTTTGTTTTAAAAGGATTGTTCATTATAAGGTTGTACATGTATGTTTATCCTATTTTATTAGCAATGGGAATTTGAGGGTCTTTGGTATTAAATCACCTGTATGGCACCTATTTTTCTCTTTCAACCCATTTTGATTGGGGTGAATTATTCAAACTAATCTATTTATGAGAATTGTGGAATCTTACTATGTATGGCAGGTCCTTGGAATTATCAATATTTGGATTTATTTATTCATAATCTTTAGCATTTTGGTCTTCGATATTTTGGTCTTTAGTAACTTTTAAATTGGAAACTTTTGATTCGAATCTTTTCTTTGGGATTTTATGTTCCAAAAATTTTGTGAAGTAAAATATTCTATAATTCCTTTTTGTTCATCACCTCTTATTTGATAACTTTCTTTCAATAAATTTTTGTCTTTGGGAACTTTCTCTTAGACAACTTTCATTTAGAAATTTCTATTCAACACTTTCATCTTTGGTAACTTCTTCCAAAAATTATTACTGAATGAAAATTTAATCTTCAAGAAAAGTGTTCAACATTTTGGATTTTGGGAAAAGTTTCATGGATCTCCTTGAAGAACATTTTAGTTTTTGGAGACTTTCATTCAAAAATCTTGGCTTGAAAAATCAAATGGTTTAGCTTGAATGCAAGTGTCGATGGTAGACTAAACCATGCCTTGACAAGTGTCAAAAGAGCCTCACCATGGTATCCCACAAATGAGTAAGCATCCTATGTGGCATGTACACTAGGCCAAGGTGGTCAAGTTTGAATTAAATGAAGGCGACAAGCTTGGAAATGTTAGTGATTAATGGTACACAAAATGAACTTGAATGTTAAATGGTTGTAACATTGAGATAATAACCAACTTCACATCTATTGATTATCAATGAACTTGAGCATATAATACCCTCTAATAATTTAATCCTTAATTGTGTTCAAATAAGATATAATTTACATAAGAATGTGTAAAACCACCATTACGAGGATCTCAAATTCTACCATCACTAAGAACTAAAAATGGCATCTTCCTTTAGAGCATACAATGGAACCTAGGTGCCATCCATATTTTCTATCAAGGATTCAACATAGTATATGGATACAATTTTGTATGCCTCCATATTTGATGGTACATATGCCAAATATGCAGCTCTTTATGAGGCTAAATAAAGTGCTGACCCATTCACTTATGAGGAATTCATATTCATAGAAGAATAATAAGTCACAACTAACCTATTTACCTTTAAGTGACATGCACTCCACTATAATACTACCAAACTTGAATTCATGCCATGTATTGACCTTCTAGATTATTTTTTATTTAAAGTGAGGATTGAAGATGGTAGTTTCCTTAAATACATCATCAATAGAATTGTCATCACCTACATTTCAAGGGAAGCATTCCAAAAGAATTTACACTTACCAATACTAGATGTTACATATAATTTGCATAGTGTATCTCTTTGGAGGAAGAAAAAAAATGTAGAAAAGATAGTGAGCAAATGGCTTCTCCCTAGAGAGGTCTTTTTGATCAAGGACAAAAATCATGTGCCTATCACCAAATTGTGGATGGGAATTCTTGTTATTATGGCACTGTTAAACTAATTATATTGTCACTTGAGTATCTATTCCCTTCACTTAGAATGGGTACTTTTGTTCAACCTACTAATCACCTTAGAGTGCACCTTTGCATTAGGGGAGATTATCAACACCCGTTAGCATGAACTAATACTACATAAGGATAGGGTGCCCTAAGGTGGAAATTTTTACATGAAGTCTTACCTTCTTGATATTATCATGGTCACCATCTATAGACATAATTAGTCTATATCAGACCCAAATCCATAATATATCACAAATAGAATATGTGATATCTATACATTTGTTCATATTTATACATATACAAGGGATATATTGAGGATCATGGAATATTTTCACCCCTAGGTTTGGAGGGTAATCTAGGAAGAACCTATGCCTAAAATATATAAAAAGATTGCCAATTCACTTATGTCTATGGGTGACTACTTGTTATATATGGGTTATGTTGTGATCATGATCATTGGGCACAAGGTTGATCCTCTACACATACCAAATTATGTCCCTAATAAGATAGTTGAGAAATAAATTACCTATTAGTTATGAAAGGGGATAAATGAAGACTTAACCAAAATCAAGAAGAGTACCTTTCATGGCACCCATTTGATAATAGGGAGAATGTTATACACCTTTTATAGGCACTTATGGTAAGCTATCAATGCTAGGAAATCCTATGCCTTGTCTACCTTGACTAACAAATATTGGGACCCCCATTGGAAAGTGAAATAACATGTTCACAACCTAGGTATTCACTACAAGAATGAGCCCTATGACCATGACTTCTTATTTCTCAATGCAAAAGATGGTGCAGAGGTCTTAGAAATGGATAAGATAGATGGAATAAGGAAAAACTTTCTCAAGGTGATTCAAGTAGATCCTTTCATCACACTTGAATAAGAAAAATATATAATCCCGTCCTATTTATATTTTTGGAATAATGGACCTTTCTAGCAACCATGGGATAAAATTCAAGACAAGAAGAATAAGAAGAGTAGGGTGAATGGGGAATTGTAGTTACTAAAACACAATTAGAAGAAGAAGAAATTCCTCAAGTTCAAGTGTCCACATTTAAATTGAGGAAAATAAAGTAGTAACAAATAGAATAAATAATTCATGTAAAGGACAATTCTATTAGGAAAGAAGAGGAGATTATTTTTATAGAATCCTATGATGAATAAGATCTTACACACACTATGGTAACTTATACAAACATAACATATAGTGTGACATCCCCCGTTCCTACCTAATAAGTGCTTTTTCCTCTAGTTAAGAAGGCAACAATATGTTATAAGATAAAGTCCAAGGTGGGAAAGACTCAAGTGTAGACCATAGAGGGATCTAGTGAAGAGACAAAACCCTCAATTAAAGGTGAGCCAATGGATGAGGTAGATGAAGAAGAGTTGTAACAAGCTAATTTTTTTATCTTGTAAGGTCTGAAAGGAAAGGCACCCCTCATGAGTGACCAATCAGGTAAAGGTGTTCTATATACTACTCCCTTAGGCAACTCTCCTATTATCTCATTTTCATTTTTTCACTTATTTTCCTATTGTGTCCCTACATCCTTATGGACCTATTTCCACAACCTTTGATACAACTACTCCTTTTGTTTCCACCTATATTTATACTACTACCACCTATCCAAGAACCCAATTGTTATAATCCTCTACACAATTGAACTCACCTATGCCTTCCTTGGGAGCAATATAGACCATGGTCATGGTGGCACCTAAGAAAACTCTAAGGAAAAAACTAGTCTACATTGTCCACCTAATACAAAATATAAATAATGTATATTGGTAAAAAATAATATGGTCTAACATATTGAAGCTAGCTCCTAAGACTAAGCCTATAAAATATACCCAAATAGAGACATACCTAGTAGACCCATCAAAGTTGACACTTTTATATTGGGCCAATGAACTAAGAGAATCAACTTCTAAGAGGCCAAACTTGAATATAACTATGTTACCCATAGTGAGTTCAACGTTTGATAAGTCTACTGGCTATGTGCAAAGGGTGATGAAAAAAAAGATAAAGGACAAAATTGGGTAGGGCTTAATTTTAGAAGAAAGAGAAGTCTATTATATTTCTAAGAGGCAATATAGAAGATGGGTCAGTCCCCTTTCAATGAGGACTTAAATATCTATATGGAGATGTATACTAGAGCTAATAACAATTCATGAGGGTACTAAACAAGAGAAATAGATGGAGCAAGAACTAGAGAAACTCAAAGGATAAAAATAGGTAATTTATGTTCCCTCTGATATTGATCAAGATGTTCAAAATTCAACCTTATGGATATATGAGATAATGTACACTATTGGTTCCTTGAGGGCATAATTGTTTCCTCAAGAAGCTCTAGTGACCAAAATTTTCAAATCCCTAAAGGAAAATGAGACCAATCTAAATTTTTTGGTTTTGTATACCCATAATAAGACTTTCAGCCATCTAAACTCAATGCCACCCATGGATCAAGAAAACTCATTGAATTTGGTGGTCATAGGACCCAATAAGAAATGGAATGGATAACATATGTTCATGCTTTAATCTTATTTATAAATAAATGATAAAATAAAGCAATAATTTTTTTTAATGAACTAGAGTTAATGCATGGATGGGATGGTCATAGAAAGTTGGTGGTCATGTCTATTTTTGATCAAATGCCTCAACTAACTTAAATTATAGTTGATAAGAGTTATCTTTAGAATAAATTTAGGCTAACATAATTTTTATGAGGAAGAATGCCACCAAATTAGATATATTTTGAGTAAGCATCAAAATAATAAAATTTGAGCATACAAGGTTGATAACATAAGTAAATAGAGTGAATGGACCATCTCTTCTTAACATGAGCATAATAAGGGTGTAATATGATTTTGGATACAAACTATATCAATAAATTAGGATAATAAGAAGTCTATATTTAATCCATCTACCTATTTAGAAAGTGCACTAGCTTTAACTTCCACTTCAGCTCAGGCTACCACATCAATACCTCCCATGACAAGTAGGTCATCTAGTCATTGAGCAAGACTTAATTAAAGGTTAATTTTATGTATAGTTTTTCATGTAATTTATTTAAAATATCTAAAATTGGTTATACATCATTACATTCATTTTATAATTAATCAAAATGTTTTTGACAACATGCACACATTGCATGGTTGTAATATATGAGTTATAATGCACAATTTTGTAAAGGAAAACTGAACTTAGGTTATGTTTATTCAAAAATTTAAACTAAGGTTTCACTACACTTGGAGGATGAGGTGACCCCTTCCCCAAGTCCTTAAATACATGTAAAACCCTCTTTCAAATGGTTGAATTTTTTTATCAATATAAGAAGAAATCAAGTCATTAATTATCATTTAACTATGTTAGTACTCTTTTCTTACTTTTTTATGTTATTGAGATTTTAGATTTTTGTCTATTAATTCAACACTTTTTAAGTGTGCAAATTCTATGGATAATCTTGGTTTTTTTATTGATATGTGTACTAATTATAGATGTGCAAAATCTATTGAAAATTAGTATATTTCATTAAATTTAAACAATTACTTTAGACTACATTTATATTCAAAGGTGTGTAGGAGTATTTCATTTTGATATATTATTTTAGGTGTCTGTTGTGGCTACTCTAGATACCTTCTTGGTCTGAGATATAATCTCTCAATTAATGGTATTCAATAACAACTCTAAAGAGGGAAACCTTCAGCTGAGTCCACTAAGTCTCATATACCTACTTCCCTAGACTTCTTGGTTGTGTTTGTTTGTGAGTGTTCAATAGTTATAAATGATAAACATTGGTTTTAGAGATACTCATACAATAGAGCAATAGACTTAGAAATGATTATTTAAGAACATACGACTTTATTTCTTTCCTTACATTTTCTTCATTTTTTGAGTTTATTTTGAGATCTATCCATCATAAAGTAATTTCCCACCCATCTAACTCAATTAGTATTTGGTTTAATTTATATTTCACACATTCATCCATATGACTAGTTAAAGGACCTGCATGTTCAAGTTTCTATTCCACCAACTGGTTGTTTTAATCACATACCTACAACTCATGCCCTAGAGTAGAACTTTTATTTGATAGAGATCTTAAAGTGTTAAAGGCTACCTCATTCAGTTTATGTGGTGTGCATGAAACCTACATAAACAAAAATAAAATCTAGAACTATATGGAGGGCACACTTATGTGTTTTATCAATAGTAGAGTTTAACCACTATGTAGATTTGTACTTGACATGCTTAGAAGATTAACAAGGTCTAGGGCCCAAGATAGACTTTTGGTATCACCTTTATCAAATCAAAGGAGGCCTAGACTAGTACAAACCAACCCTATAATAAATAAAGCCATGACACCTTACCTAGTGAGAAACATCCTACTCATCAACCATACTATGGCTCAACCTTGGTTAGTCAGATCTGCTATTGCCATTCTTAGAGATCAACATAATTTACTAAGGAATCTAGACAAATACTTACCTATAATTTCCCCTTCAAGTGGGAGGATTATAGAGAAACATATTAAATATTTCAAGTTTTATTTGAGATTAATGAATGCCATATATGAGGATATTACATGTAGACTTTTCCCATTCACTCTACAAGATTATGCTTATGATTACTATCTTAACTTGTAATAAAATTCCATTACCTCATGGAATGCATCAAAACATACTTTCATTGCACAATTTGGGTAAGTTAATAATATAAGTATGGTGTATCAACATTTCACCAACATGAAGATGGAGCCCAATGAGTCAATCAGAGCCTTTAACGAAATATTTTAGAATATGTACACTTGGATAAATATGACATACAAATTGAAAGTATATCTAACACTTGAGATGTATAAGAGTGATTTGGATCACATAACTATGGTATTTATGAGGAGATCTATTGCCTCTGATACTTTAGCCTTGTTGTACTAATAAGATATCAAGATTGATAAGTAGCACAATCCTCAACTCAATCCTCAGACATTAGTGGGCTTAACATTCAATAATGGTTTTCCATCTTTGAATCCAATACCACATGCTAATCAGAATGTCTCTACATTTAATCAAAATTAGTTGTACACTCTACTCCCCATGATAAATCAAGAAACAAATCAAAATTATGATTTCTTAAATAATCTAACATAAATGAGTGGACGTCAATAAAACCAAAAAAATCAACATCTAACTTATTCCAACATTATATTTATTCAAGGTGTAGACTCCACCAAAGATAAATTGGATTCTATATAAATAATGGTCTAAAAATTGAGCAATGACTTCTTGAATATGTATAAAATGATGGACAATACCACTAAAATTAAAAATAACTATAATTCTATCTTTCCAAGATACAACAAGCCTTTGAACAGACCTACCAATAATGTAGAACAATAATAGTCTACTAAGCTACCAGAAATCAATATAATGGAGACAACTTTATCTAATTGGTGTAGAGTTCATAAAACATCACAACATGGGGAATTATACTATGTGGAGTTATGTGCAACATTTGAAATTTTCCAAAGGTAAATGGTTAGAAAAGACCAAATGGTGAATTCCCTATATCTCCTTCATTAATCTATCCCTTTAAGTTAGGCTATGGTCTTTGAAACTTATGAATTTCCCTTCCCCAATGAATATGACAACATTTTAGAGGATAATTCTGATGAAGTACAAGCATTTAAACAACTCAATAGGACCAATTACAAATTAAGGAACAACAACCTCTCTCCACTTCTACTCCTACTAATATAATTATTCCCCTAAATATTAAAGATGATAATAATCCCCCTCCCCCAAAAAATAATGATCAACCTAAGCATAGAGAAGAATAGAGTAATGTAGGATATAATATTGTTGAGGATATGAAAAAGATCAAGGCTAATATTACACTCCATGAATTGGTACAAATCAAAGAACATAAGGATCTCTTACATAATCTATCATAGGGAAGTCTATTAAAGAAAAGGCCAAAATGGCCAACATAAATGTCATATATAGAAGAAAGCCTGAGGTTCCCCATTTTTTGTTAACCATCCAAACATTTGGAAAAAATATACACAACTATTTAGTGTATTTTAGAGCTTCAGCTACTATGATGCCAACCTCTATTTGCCAAAATATTGGTTTAACCCCAAGTCCATCTAAGAGGACTATTTTATAGCTACATAAAATATTAGTGCCCATGATAGGAGAACTTAACAAGGTATGCATCTAGGTTACACCATAACCTCATGTTTATATGATTATTTACATATTAGTAGTAGATATCCCTGAAAGCTTTGGGCTACTATTGAGTATAGATTGGTCAAAGATGCTCAATGGATATATTTACACATACGTATATCATATTTTAATTACATGGAGAGGCATTCTCAACCAAATTAGAATTGATAAGGATCCAAGGATGAAGCACCCTATTATATAGTACAACACTACTAATGAATAAGTAAGTTAAAAATATCTTAGCCTTAGAATATATATGTTTACTATAAAACATGAAATGTAGGAAGGAGTGTAGGGCCATTCTTAATTATGGACACTCCATTTCAGTGGAACAAGATATAAGTAAGGATCTGATGTGGGTATTGAGATAGTTGATCCACAAGGGAAGAATTATATAGAAGCATATAGGCTCCAATTTTTATGCACCAATAATAAATTAGAATATAAATTCCTAATTTTAGGATTGTAGTTTGATCTCAATAATAATGTCAAGGAACTACTAGTATACAGAGACTCAAAACTAGTGATAAACTAGTTCATAAATAAGTATTAGTATAGTTTGTAATAATTAAAGAGATACAAACACAATACCTAGGATTTAGTCAAGTCATTTGAGGATTTCAATATTGTTTCCATTCTAAGAGAACAAAACCAAGGTGTTGACCCACTAACCACTTCAACAATAAATTTGTCACCCCTACAAGAGTCAAATGTGTAGAACTTCTATACCTTACTAGTACCTTGTCCATTAGTACTGGACAACATTGAGATTTTTTAGGTGTTTGATGATGATCAATAGATCATCTAATTTTTGATCAATTTAGGATAAATTGATTCCCAAATAATTGATGAGGAAAGAAGCCATCTATGTCATAATGAATTGGATGAAGAGGATGTCATAAAATTAAAGGAAATTCATATCCCATTGTGTATGGTTCCTTGGAAAGAGCATTTAATATGGATTCTCAAGCCTAGAAACAAATGGAACTCAAGGTTAATGAGTCTGAGTTTAAGTCAAAGAATTTAGGTGATGAAAGAAACTTACATCTTATCAATATTAATTTAATTTGCACTCTAGATGAGAGACAAAGGGTTAAGAAACTGATCATTAGATATAAAGATATGATTTCATGGACATATGATGATTTGAGGATATTTAATCCTAGGGTCATCACCAATACATTTACACTTAAGCCAAATCATAATCCATTCAAGTAGAGATAGAGAAAGGTTAATCCTATCATGGAACCTTTGATTTAGAAAGAGGTAGAGAAGTTTATAAGTGATAGGATAGTCCTTCCTATTAGGAATTAAATTTGGGTGGATATTATAGTTCCAATTAGAAATAATAATGGAAAAATTAGGATATGTGTTAATTTCAAGAAACTTAACAAAACTTATAATAAAGATAACTATATTCTTCCCTAATTACATGAGGTGATCCAAACTATAAGAGATTCAAAAATGATGTTTTTTTAGATGGATTTTTAGGATATAATTAATTTCTAGTTGAATCAAAGGATATAATGAAAACTACATTTACCACAAAATGGGGAACTTATGCATAAATAAATGTCATTTGGCCTAATTAATGTAGGATATACTTTTCAAAGAGCCATGGATCATGCATTCCAAGGTCTAATATGTAAATTCATAATCATGTACATGAATGGTCTCACCATTTTATCAAAAAATAGATACAATCACATAGACCACATTCAATCCATATTTGAAAGATGCATAAAGATTAGTATCTCATTGAATCCCAAAAAGAGCATATTCAATGTTACTTAAGGAAAGTTGTTGGGCCATATCATTACCAAAGATGGGATCACCATTAACCTAGATAGAATTCATAGAATTTATAGAATAATGTTACCAAAAAGTAAAAAGGATCTTAATTCCTTATTTTGGAAGGTTTATTTCATAATGAAGATTATATGGGGATTTGCATAAATTATCAAACCTCTAAATGTAATGATTAAAAGTGATGCCAAAGTGAAATGGACACCTGAAGCCAAGAAGTCTTTCTAGGACATGAAAAAGGCTATATCATTGGCCTCAGTAATGGTAAGACTGGATTTCACTAAGGAATTAATCTTGTACTTATTTTATTCAAAACATACAATCAATCACTATTGTGCTCACACAAAAGAAGGAGGAAGGAAAACATCCTATTTCTTTCATGAGCACAAAACCAAAAGATACAAATCCCAAATATTCCCTGATTGACAAGTAGATCTTTGTCCTTATCAAAGTAGTAAAGAAGTTTAAAAAATATATTCTTAGGAATAGTTACATTTCTATTATACCATATCTTATTATAAAACTTACGTTATGGTAGAATGAGTTGGGAGAACATATGGGTAAATGGATGGGAAAATTACAAGAGTTTGACATTAAGATTAATCCTACAAAGATCATTAAAGGATAAGGTATTATTGAGTTAATGACTAAACCAGACCCACATATAACCATCAAAGAAGTTAGTCAAACACAAGTACCAAAGAATAATGGTATTCAAATATCATTCAATTCCTACTAAGTAGAAAATATCCCTAAGAACTCAAAAGAAATAAAAAGAGAGCCTTTAGGCTCAAATATACTCATTATATGATTAAGAAGGGAATTCTCTATAGGAAAAACTATGCAGGCATATATTTGTGATGTATATCACATGATGAATCCTAGGAGATTCTAGAGAACCTACATCAAAATATTTGTAGTGACCATCCATTTGGAAATACTACAACTCATATAATCTTTAGAATGGATTATTATTGGCCATCAATCTTTAGAGATGCTCACTCCCACATAAGGATGTGCCATAAATGCTAGGTTTTTGAAAAAATAGAGGTATACACAATAAAACCACTGTATCTTGTGAATGATGGTGAGTTTTTTTCCCAATGGGGTTTATATTTCATTGGTTTTATCAACCTAAACTCTTCAGGTATGCATAAATTTATGTTCACCACTATATATTATTATACTAGATGGACTAAAGCAATAACCACCAAAAATATGAGAGCATAAGATGTGATCATTTTCCTTGAGGAACATATCATGACTAGGTTTGGTACTCCTATTTCATTGGTTTGTGACAATAGGCCAAAATATTAATAACCTAAATTTACAAAATGTGCTTGTGATAATTAGATCACCTTCAGATCTTTCCTCTAATCACTATCCACAAGGGAATCGATTGGTTGAATCAAATGATAAGAAACTCATAGATGACATCAAGAAATTGGCTATGGATAAACCTAGAGAATGGCATATATTATTAAAATATGTACTATGGTTAGATCAAACTTAGTATAAGTAGGCCCTTAAAGCCTCACCATATCTTCTAGTCTATGGGAGGCATCTAATATTCCCAATCATACTTAAGTTTTGAATATATCAATTCGTGCAAGAATACATGGAACCTAATGAGAGGATAAATTCTAGATTGCTAGATATCATAGAAATTAAAGACTCCAGGACTGAAGTCCTATATAACTTTAGTAGGCATCAATATATCATCAAAATATGGTTCAATAAAAGATAAAATCTAAAGCATTCAAGATTTTAGACCTAGTGATCCTATGGGACAAAAACCATGAAAATAAAGGACAACATGACAAGTTTACCCCATTATGGATAGGAACTTATCATATCTCTAAGATACTAGGTAATAATGATCTCTATCTAAATGACCTCTAAGGCAAAGAATTGACATATCTGATCAATGGATAGTTTTTGAAGCATTACTTCATGGTTGCTTCATTTGAAAATGTCTCTAAGTAACAAAAGGCATCCTAATAGAGGTAGTGGTAGGTTAAAATTGATTTATTAGTTAGTTTCCTACTTTTAGTTGTTTGTTTTTATTCAAATAGTTTATGCTTTCTAGATTAGTCATTCTTATTTTCTATATTTTGTTTTGCTTATTCTAGTTTCTCCTTTGTTCTAGGTAGTTTTATGCTTTCTAGAATAGTTTTAATTTTAGTTTCATTGAAATCTAACTGATCACTTCTAGTATAACCAAGAAACAACCTATTTGAGTGATATCTTGAGTATGTGTTTTGAATTCAACTTGAATTGGTGGGTGCTACACCTTGTACATTAGAATTTCTAATCCAAGTAAGTAATGAGAGAGGTCACCATGATAATATTCTCCCACAAATCTATGCAAATTTAGAAAAAAATTATTATCTTCTTGGATCAAATTCACATTAAATGTTGATATTTATTTAAGATAATAACCATTGATATGAGAGAAGTTGATAAGGACATTCTAATGAACCAAATATTACCAACACCAAATCATGGTGTTCACCTTCTTATTTTTTCCATTAAAAAAAAAGAAAGGGAAATAATGCAAAAGTCAAATAAAATCAAAAGGGATTAAAATACTACATGATGAAATAAGATCAATGTATCACACATAATGAAAAAATATGATATAAGGATGGAAGAGTGATCCAAGGTATCTCTATTGGGGTTATGGATGATTGGTTGGCAACATATCAATGCCTAAGCTCCAAAAATTTCTTCTAACTTAATGCCTAATTAGAATGAAACCTACATCTCATCCCATGTCATTACTAAAATATTTTGACAAGGAGTAATGGATATCACTTCGACACACACTAGTCTAAGGTATGGGTAAATTAAGTATTTTTCATGAAGTTACTAAGATTCCATTTCATGAATCTAATCTAATTATTTATTTTATAGCATGGTCCACGGTTGATATTCAGATTAAAAAACCATGGATTCTAGGTTCTTGAAAACTCAAGAGTATTCACCCTTGTGAGTTATCATTTAATATATTCAACACACCCCACCTTGCATTAGTGATAGACAAGTGGGGAACCCTTTGTTTTATAAGGATTGTTCATTATAGTGATGTACATACATGTTTATCCTATTTTATTATCTATGGGAATTTGAGAGTCTTTGGTATTAAATCACCTTTATGGCATCTATTTTCCTCTTTCAACACATTTTCATTAGGATGACTTATTAGAACTAATATATGAATCAGAATTGTGTAATATAACTATGTCTGATAGGTCTTTAGAATAATTAGTATTCATATTTACTTATTTGAAATCTTTAGTATTTTGGTCTTCAACATTTTGGTCTTCAAAATTTTGGTCTTTGGGAACTTTTTTCTAAACAAATTTTGATCGGGAGATTTTTTTCAATATTTTCTATTTGGGAACTTTTGTGTCAGTAAAATATTATTTGATTCCTTTTTGTTTTAAACCTCTTATTTGATAGATTTATTTTGGGAACTTTTGGTCTTCTCAAAATTTTGTTCTTTGTGAACTTTCTCTTTGAAAGCTCTCATTTAGTAACTTCTATTTGAAACTTTTATCTTTGGTAACTTCTTCTAACAAATCTTCCTGAATGATAACTTAGTCTTTGGAAAAAGTGTTAAGAATTTTGGATTTTGGGAAAAGTTTCATGGATGTCTTTGAAAAACTTTTTGGGCTTCAGATTATTTTGTTTAGAAATCTTGGCTCACAAAAAAAAAATGATTCATCCTGAACAGAAGTGCTAACACTTAACTAAACCAAACATTGAAATATGTCAAAAACAACATCATCGTGTCACCCCATGAATGAGTAAGCATCCTACATGGCATATCCACTAGACCAAGGTGGTCAAGTTCAAATTAAATTAAGGTGACAAGCTTAGAGACATTGGTGATTATGGCATACAAATTGAAATTAAATGTTAAAAGACTATAACATTAAGCTAACAACCAACTTCACATCCATTTATTTTCAATGAGATTGAGTGTATACTTTTGTCAGATAAATCAAGCCCTAACTGCATTCAAATAAACTATAATTTTCATAACATAGTTCCAAACCACCATTATGAAGATCTAAAGTTATACCAATGCTAAGAACTAATAATCATGTCTTCATCAAGAACATACAAGGGATCCCAAACACCATCCAAATTTTCTATCAAGGATTCAATAGAATATATGGATATAATTTTTGATTCCTCCATATTCGATGGTACCTATTCCAACTACTTGAATATATGAGAGGTTGTAAAATTCATCAACCCATTCACTTACAAGGAAGGTGTCTCTAAATAAGAACAAAAGTCACAAATTACCTACTTTTATTCAAGCACTAGGCACTCCACTATGTTTCTTCCAAACATGAGGTCATGCCATGCAGTGACTTGCCACAAGATTTTTTCTTAGAAGGGAGGATTATAGATGGTGTTTTCCTTCACTACATCAATAATATAACCATAATAGCCTAAATTTTATGGTAAGCATTCTAAATTTATTTACACTTACCAATCCTAGATGCCACATTCAATTTTCATAGGGAAGCAATTTGGAAGAAGAATGACAATGTAGAAAATATAGTGAGAAAATGACTTCTCCCTAGAGAGACCTTTTTACTTAAAGATAAAAATACCATGCCTATTACCAAATTACATATGGTAATTCATGTTGGCATATACTATTAAACCAATTGTATGGTCACCTGATCATCCACTTCCTTCAGTTAGAATGGGTACCATTGCTTGACCTATTGATCAACTTAGAGAATACCTTCACATTGGGGAAGATTATCAGTGCCTGATTTCATGAGCTAATACTTCATAATGATAGGAATCCCCAAGGTGGAAATTTTTACATGATGTGCTACTTACTTTATGTTGTCATGGGCACTATCTATAGGTACAATGGGTCTCTATGGGACCCAAATCTATAATATATCAAAAATAGAATTTGTGGTGTCTATATATTTGTTCATATTTATGCATATGCAAGGAATATATCGAGGATCATGGAATATCTATATCCCCAAGTTTAGAGGGAAATAAATGTAGAACTTGTGCTAATAATATACAAAAACATCTCCAATTCACTTATGTATTTGGGTGACTACTGGTTATATCTAGGTTACACTATGACCATGGTCATTGGGAATATGGTCAATCTTCTATGCCTCCTAAAGTATGCCTGTGATAAGATGGATGACCAAGAAATTTCTTATCATTTATGGAAGGGAATAGATGAAGAATTACCTAGAATAAGGAAGAGTAAATTTTATGGTTCCAATCTCACAATTGGGAGAATTTGCTACACCTTCCATATGAACTTTAGGGAAGTTGGTAATGCTAGGAAATCCTATGCCTTGGAAACCTTTACCCACATAGATTGGTACCCCCATGATAAATTACAACACATGTTCACAAATTGGGTATTTACTACAAGCATGACCCCTATGACCATGAATTATTATTTCTCAATGTAAAATATTATCTAGAGGTCTTGGAAAGGGTTAGGATAATTGGAATAAGTGAAGACTTACTCAAGGTAATTCAAACAAATCCTTCCATCACAGTTGAGAAAGAAAAATATATAATCCCACCACTAATATTATGGACCTATTTATATTTATGGAATAATATATCTTTAAATCAACCATAGGATCAAATTTAAGACCATCAAAATCCACCCACAGTGGTGATTTTTGTAGAGAAAGAGCAGGGTGAAGGGGAAACTTTTAGTTGCTGAAGCACAAGAAGAAGAAACTCCTCAAGTTCAAGTGTCCATAGATTAATTTAGGAAAATAAAGTAAGAACATATATAATAAATATCTCATGCAAAGGATAAATTTATTGGGAAATAATAGGAGATTATTTGTTTAGAATCCTTTAATGAAAAAGACCTCACACCCACTATGAAAACTTTGGCAACCACAACATCCAGTGTGATAGTCCCTGTTTCTAGCCAATAAGTGCCTACTCCTCTAGATGAAAATGAAAAAAACATGTTAAAATATAAATTATAAGGAAGTAAATCCTCAAGTGTAATCCATATAGGGACCAAGAGAAGATACATAACCATCAATTAAAGGCAATCTAATGGACAAGGTAGATGAAGAAGAACTAAAGCAAACTAGAGTTTTGAGATTGAAAGGATTGGAATGAAAGGCACCTATATGGAGTGACCAATTAGGTAAGGGTGTTATACCTACTTCTCTCTTAGGCCAATCTCATATTATCTCATTACCATTTGTCACTTATTTTACTATTATCTCCCAATATCCTTCTCGACCTATTTACATAATCATTATTATAGCTACTCCTTTTTTTCTACCTCTATTTCTACTTCTACTAGCCAGTGAATCACCCAATTTTTATCATATTATAATAATTTGAGCTCACCTATGATTTCTTAAAGTTTAATACAGACCTTAAAAATAGTAGCCACTAATAAAACTCTAAGGAATAAAATAGTCTACATTGTCCACCCAATGCCATATATATGGAATGTAGATTGGTTAAAAATAATATGGCCTACCATGCCCAAGCCATCTCCTAAGATTGATCCCATAAAAAATACCAAAATAGAGACATACCCAGTAGACCCATCATAGTTTGTACTTTTAGATTGGGTCGAGGAACTAGGAACATTAGTTTTTAAGATGCCAGACCTAAAGATAACTAAGTTGCCCATAGTGAGTTCATTTTTTGATAAGTCTATTGGCTTTATGCAAAGGGTGAGGAAAATAAATATAGAGGATAATAGTGGGTGGAGCTTGATTTTAGAAGAAAGAGAAGAATTCTATTCTTTTTCCAAGAGGCAAGATAGAAAGATGGGTCAGCCCCCTTTCATTGTATATTTCAAGTCCTATATGGAGATCCATAAGTCATATATCGATACCCACAACTCCTATACAAAGACCCATATTGGAGCATTGATAAAAATTCATGAGGGTAATAAAAAAGCAAGGAAAGAGATAGATCAATAACTAGAGAACCTTAAAAAACAATAACAAGTAATTCATGTTCCATCTGAGATTGAGCAAGGCATTTAGAACATAACCTTATGGCTATATGAGATATTAGACACTATTAGTTCTATGAAGGCACAATTAGATCCTCAATAATTATTAATGACTAAATTATTAAAAGCTATGAAGGAAGATGAGACAAATCTAATTTTGTTTATTTTGTATAGCCATGCAGTAAGGGAATAAATAACATGTACTAATGCTTTGGTCTTAAAGATAGATGACAGGAGAAGTAGGCAGTATAGATTTTGAATGAACTAGAGTTGACACATGCATGGGATGACAATATAATTTAGTGGGCAGGTCTATTTTTTATTAGATACTCAACAAGATTCATCTAACATCAAGCAAAGTCTATAAGGGTTAACTTTAGAATACATTGAGACTAAGTTAAGTTCTATGAGGAAGAAGGCCACCAAAGAAAAGATCATTGAGGTAAGCTTCAAAGTAACAAAATTTGAGTATGTAAGGTTGATAAGATAAGTAAATAGGGTGAATAGATAGTCTCTTCTTGACATGATCATAATAAGGGCACAACATGTTGTTGGATATAAAAATTATCAAGAACTAAATGCCAAAAATAAGTCTTTCTTCACTCCATCTATTGATTTAGAAAATACACCAACTTGAAATTTCATTTTAGCTTAGTCTACCACTTCAGTGCCTCCCATAAAAACAAGCAATGCCATGTAGTCATCGAGCAAGCCTTAGTTAAAGGTTAATTTTGGATACAATTTTACATGTATTATTTATTATAACTAATGATAGTTTTTTATACTTCATTACATTCATGTTATAATTAACTAAAATGATTTTACCATCATGTACATGTTGCATGATTATTGTAATCTATGAGTTGTAACATGCAATTTTTTAAAGTATAATTTTTATTCAAAAAATGTAAAATAAAGTTTCACTACACTTGGAGTATGAGGTGACCCCTTCCCTAAGTCTTTAAATATATGTAAAACCCTCTTTTAAAGGTTGAAGTTTTGATTAATATAGGAAGAAATTGAGTCATTGATTATCATGTAATTGTGTTGGTTCTCTCTTATTCCTTTTTTGTGTTATTGAGATTTTAGATTCTTTGTTTGTGTCAATTTAGTAATCTTGAAGTGTGAAAATGCTATAGATAATCCTAGTCATTTTCATTGATATGTGTATTAATTATAGATGTGTAAAATCTATTGAAAATTAGTATATTTCATTGAATTTAAGAAATTAGTTTAGACTACATTGATATTTAAAGGTGTGTAAGAGTATTTCCTTTTGATATATGTATTTGAGATGTGTGTTGTGGATAATTTAGATACCTTCCTAGTATAACCTATAATCTCTCAACTAAAGGTATGCAATAGTAACTCTAAAAATATTAACTTTTAGCTAAGACCACTAAGTATCCTATACCTACTTCCCCAAACTTATTGGCCATGTTTGTTTGTGAGATTTGGTACAAACAACAAGCATTGGTTTTGGAGATACTCATCCACTAGAGAAACATCCTTGGAAGTGACTCTTTGAGAACATAAGACTTTCTTTCCTGCCTTACCTTTTCCTCTTTTTTGGAGTTTCTTTTGAGATATATCCATCATAAAGTATTTTTCCACCCAACACACTTAGTGTTTGCTTTCTTTTATATTTCACACATCTATCAATATGTCTAGTTAAATGAATTGCATTCTCAACCTGATATTATACCAAATGGTTTTCTCAACCACATAAATGCAAATCATGCCTTGGACTAGAATTTTGCTTCTATAAAGATCCCAAAACATAAGAGGTTACCTTGTTTAAGCTCATTAGTGTGTATAAAACCAGCATCAACAAGTTGATTCACTTATTTAATTACCTCTAGAAGTTTTAATTTTAAATCATGTAAGAGAGTTTAAGCCTATGTTAGTAAAAAATGAATTATTTAACCAATCAATAAATTACCTAATAGCCTTATACATATAATTTTATGATTTATTTAAATCATAAAATTACAAACACATTCATAAATCAAGTATGGAAGCCATTGTTGTAAACACAATGATAAAAATGTCAATCCACATTTATTTTAATCTACTAAAATTCATTGTAAGTTATTATCTATGTTGGATCAAACAATCACAAGGTACACCAATCTATAAGCCACAATAAAGATCACAAACATCAAGAAATCAACAATCACATATTGGGATCAAGAAATCAAGGGATCACCAAGTTAACTTTCATGATTACACTCTTTTATAAGATAGAAGATTAAGAGTATTTAAGCCTATTGGTATCTAGGTTCCCCTCTTTAGTGGATGATTGTAAACTCTCTTTTGGTAGTCATATTTATCACATGTGGTTTGTTTTATGAATAGTTATGGAGGAAGAAAACATAAAAATATAAAATACTCAAAAACCATAATATTATAAAAAATTCAAATATCTTGAAAATTTAAATCACACTAAAGGATGTGATCTTATATTTGACACACCATATATTCTATTTTAATATTAAACTCTATAGTTAGCCTCATGAGATATTTTAAGCCCATTATGGTGTGGTAGGCCAGCACACTTGGGTATGAGGTTTCTCATAAATTGCATTCTAGTGCCACCTAATTTTTCATGCTAATACACAATCCTCATAGTAGACTATTTTATTTATAAGGGGTCTTGAGGAGTGGGGAAGATGAGTAGGGAAGATGTTGTGGGAAGGTAGGATATTTTTATTATGATGCATACTAGCCTTCATGGGATGATATTTATACTTTACTTTTCATCCCAAGCTTGCATTTTTTAGATAGGGTTATCTAGGTCTATTGATGTTAAAAAATCTTTGTCTTAAAAAAATAATTATATTGTCTTATCTATAGTAAAATCCATGTTTTCACATTTATGAAACCCTATTTTACTTCCCTCAATTATTCCACATTGATAGGAATGTTTTTTTATAAATCTATCCCACCTTATATATTTCCCATTCTTCATTACTTTTAGACATATTAACATTATGACAACATTAATATTTTTAAAATTTTCATAGAAGATAGATATTTGAGTTATTGTGACATGTTTTCATGGAAATTTCATTATATTTTTAGGATTTATCTTATTTATGTCTTGGACCTCAAGTTTTATATTCATTTTTGCATGTCATTAGCTCTGGTTTCTCCCTTTTATGTTTTCATGTTTCACTTTTTTGCAGGATATATAGTCTCATTTAAACTCTTTATGTCAATTATTTATCTCTTTCCTTGGGTTCTTATATTCTAATTTATCCTTAGAATGTAAAATTTATTATTTCATATTTTTTAAATCTTCTTCTTAATATATTTTAATTCTAATTTAGCCTTATCGATCTTGACTTGCCATTGTTTTTGGGTTTTACATCCTTTTATTGAGATTTTCTAATTTACTTCCATTTATTCACTATCCCATGCATGTGAACATTACTTGCATTCCATTTTTATAAATTTATATTTAAGGTTTATAAATGTATCTTCTATGCTCACAATTATTAAAACTATGGTATATATATGTTACTTTTAGTTATCATTTTATGATCAATTCTTTCGACATTTATTTTATGATTTCATGTTTCTATGTTTATTTCCAAATTAGCCATACCATATTATATGATTGTCTCATGTACTAATATTTGGTTTGGTCATATGTATACACTTGATATTTTTCATCTTTATCAATTTACTATGATTTATCTTATAGGATTCATTGGAACATCAATCTCTTTGAGTGTACATTCTATGACATGCACTAGGAAATGGGTGGGGTTATCTCATGGTACCTTGTGAGATATGTTTTCATAATTTTTTTTATCATAACTTAATTAATATTAGTTTGACCTCCTATAAGTATATTTTCTTTTTCCCTCTTTATTTCCATTTATCTAGTTAGATATCCACCCTATATTTCTAATGTATCGACCCAATTGATATAATCTATTTCATTCATATTCATCAATGTACTGTATCACCCTATTTGATACATTATATTTTTTATTGTATTATATTTAATAATTTAGAATGACAATACATTACTAGGTTACCCAATACCATTCTATTGTATTTTCTAGGCTAATATTGGTGGTTTAGAGTTTTATGAGACTTTTGGGTTTGGATGTGTATATATAAGGGGTTTTGATTATCATTTGAAACACACAAAACACTCATTTACTATCATTTTTATCTATGTTTTACCCTTAAGTAGTGAAAATATGACTTATATGTTAAAGTATTATTCTTTTAGAGGTTATTATTATGGAGGAGATATAATCCTTCTATAGGAAATTTGTGTCATTTCTACCCCTCCAATATGATATTAATGATGATTAGATTGAGGTAATAATTTTTAGAGATAGAGGATTATCACGTGATCTTATAATAGTGAAATTCATGAGTGAAGTAAGGGTTATATCATAATCTATTATAAAATATGTACCTTCTAAGTCAGGGAGACTAGTTATAGTTTAACTAAAAGATACATCATGACCAAAAATAATTACCAAAGTAAGCATATCACCCTAATTACAAAAATAAACTCAAATTTTAGAACCACCTAATCAATAACAATAGGAAGAGACTACTGCTTTTGTGGTTAAACACTCCACTACTAGTAAGATATTAGAAGAAGAAGAAATGATAGAAAAAGGCACTCCCTTATATTCTTTGAGGGAAATTGTATCTAAAACATGGGAGGAGACCTATAATAATTATAAAAAAACATAAGATATAAGAATAATGGGAAATGTATCCTACATCATCTCTAGAAGTGGGAGAAACGTTATTACAAACAAGTGGGGAAAATTTAAAAATTAGCCATTCACCTCAGATTACATGAAAATCTAATAAAAATAAAAAATTGGTCAAAATATAAAGCCTAAAATAAACATTTGTGATGACCTATTAAAAATAAAATCATCAAAAGGATAACAATAAGAAACATAATCAAGTGAATAAATGGATACTATAGTAGTAGTTATTAATATAAACACACTAATTAGGATGTGCAAAAAGAAAGGATGTATAGAAAACTTAGGAATAATGCATAGGGATGAAAATGTGGAGAGCCAAAAAATAATAGTCAAATCAATTTTGTATTATATAAAATATGATACATTTTCTATGGATGATACATTAGTAGGACTCCATGCCTACTTACAGAAGATCGTAATAAAAATTAGAATAAAAAATAAGCTCAAATGAAAGTATAAAAATACCAATAAGATGAATTTAAAAATGTATTAGAGTAATTAATTATCTCTTTTAGATACAAAAAATTAATACAAATCCAACAAATAGAGTTGAAGACTAAACAAAAAATGGACTTTGTAATAGATACCTTGGAGAAATAAAATAAACTCTAAATATTGAAATAATTATAAAAAGTTAAAAAAAATGGAGGATTAAAATTAAAAAATACTTATATGAAGATAAAATAATAATACATGAAATTTCAAAGGTATCTACCCAACATTATAGATAGATTCTAGAAAAGGAGAAGGAGAAAAATGAGTTAGAAGAGAAAAACAATTTAAAAAAAAGTGAAGAAAAAATGAAATAAAGAATGAGAAGAAAATAAAAAATATGAGGAGTAAAAAATGGGATCATACAAGGAGAATAAAATTAAGATAGATAAATTGATGTGATGGGGTTTCATTGGTAAAGCAACTTGATTGTTTAATGCACCACCCAAGTTCAAATATTGGAGGTATTGGAAGGCTGATTGTGGCCGTTTTACTGGTATTGGCCCATTGTGGTTATATTTTTGGTATTCATCGGTTGTGGTTGTATTGTTGGTATTCACTAGTTGTGGTGGTATTTTTTGTTTTCACTAGTTGTGGTGGTAGTGTTGGTATTGGCCAGTTGTGGCCTTTGATGTAGCCATTTGTTTCTCGAGTTAAAAGCTTCGTAGATGTCTAAAAAAAACTAAGATAGAGAAGGAATAAAAAAGGAAATAGGTAGAAAATAAACATGAGGAAGAGAAAAGAAAATTATAGGAAAAAACAAGAGTAGACAAGAAAAATAGAGGAAAAGGGGAAAAATAAATAGGAATATGATAAAATAAAAATGGATGTGAAGAATAGAAAGTAAGAGGGTGAGGATATAACAATAAAAGATGGAACAAGAAGAAAGGGGGATGGAACTAAAAGGGGGTAACAATTAATTGTAAACTCTATGTAAACAAGGGATAATGCTAAGATATCATTTAAAAGTGTCATAAGAGAAATATGATAGGATCCCATAAAATAGATAAAATTAGAATTGGTATATAAAAATTAGTTAACATCCATAATTATGATGCCACCAAGTTTTTTTCAGCATAATTGAGGAGGACAAATTGTAGTAGTCCTACAAAAATTTACCCTAATAGAAAAATAAATAGTTGGAGAGAATATTATACAAATTTCTCAAGTAGAGTAGATGACATTATGTGTAAACTTATACTAAGGTATCAAAAAGTGTTTAACTACCTTAACCACCACCAAACCTCAGTACGATCTAGACACAATATGACTTATAAAGAGACAATTAGAGGAAACTATGGATAATTTCATCAATTTTGAAAGAGATATAGTAGATAAGATCATGATAAATGTAGATTATATATAATAATATTAGGGAAGATTATTGTCCCCACTATTTATGGAGAATAAGGTTATAAGAATGAAGTACAATGAGCAAGTGGAAATTTTTTAGAAAGCAATGGGAGTTGTAACTACCTATTTTTCCTATTTGATTAAATTTCACTTATGGATGCAAGACAAAACTAAGGATATGGAGGAGATATATAGATAGATAAGTATTTATTCTACCCATTTTTATGCTCATAAAATTTTCCTCTAAATTAGAACTACTTAAATGGATAAGTTTTCACAAACATTATAAAAAGAAATAATCTTAACACATAATTATTTATGAGGGCATGGAAGACTATGGAAATTTTTTGAATACCCATATGGATAAAATAAATATTTAGATCAAGGGTCATAAATCAATCCTCCACATAATGGAGAATTCCTCAACCCTAAAATAAATAGTAATTATGGCCAAAGAAAATGTGGAAATAGAACATAATATTGTAGAGGCCAAATGAATAATTATAAAGTATGAAACTTTTTATAAATGAAAGAAACAATTAATAAGCATGAGAAAAATTTACCCAAGGTGGGGGAATCCACATCATGAAACATAATTTTGATAAGTTTTTGGCATTAATTCATATGAATTATTTTTGGTACCTATCAATATCTTCATAAGTTGTCTTGAGTTAAATATAAAGGATTAAAATTTGAGAAAATGTTGATAATATTATTAAGAAGTTAAGGGACAAAAAAATATTACCAAAAAATATCCAAATCTAATGTAGTAGTATAATACATATATAGGTCAACAAACTAAAGTATTCTACCAACCTTAGACATGTAGTAAAAAATGGATCCTTGTGGTAACATAGACTTAATGTCTTAAATGAAAATCACATTTCACATAGATATGAGTATTGAATTGTAAAGGTAGTTTGTATTTATAACATAAAATTATAATATGGTATATATAACATAGAATATTTTAATTTTGTTAGACAAATGATTTTTTAGGTTATAGAGAATAGTAATTTTTTGTAATAGCTTAGTGAAGACTGAAAGTAGAGTAAATAGTAAGGAATATATAATAGAGAGATGTATGAAATATGTAATGGTTATTTATATTATAATTATATAAATAAAGAGAAGTTAGATTAGGAAATAATGTAGACAACATGGCCAATGTTGGAGTCTACATATCTTTATTTAATCAATGGTATAAGATAAAGGACCTAGCTAGCCACATAATCTAAGTCATTTTTAATGATGTGGTAAAATATCTAAGCTTCCAGGAGGGAGTGCATTTCAATGATTTATCTATATAAATGGCTAGTTACATATCCCAAAAAACCTCATGTAATGATGATAGTGCTCATTGTGAGGAAATGAAAATAAGTTTGAAGCATGGGAGAAAAGAACCAAATTACTTATTCATTAGTAATTTTTTCACGTGGAGTTTTGAGGTAGGGGATTAATACGTGTTCCATCTACAACAAGATTTTATGGAGAGAAAGTCTTTATACCATGGGAGGTGAATTTGATAGGCTTGAACTATTATATTATGATAAATATAAGGAAGATTTGACTAAGTGGTGGAAGCTTATGAAAGGAGGGATCACACAATTCATGATAGGGATTATCTTCTTAGAACTTGATATTTAAAATATTTTTTGAGGGGTTGGGATGAGAGATAGGTCACAATTATAGGCTTGTAGATAATAATTCTTACCAATTAATTTATTGGAAAAGTCATAAGAATGTACCATGAAGTAACAAAGGTGTTCAAGGAAAATAGGTGAAAGCAAAAACTAATGAAAATTTTCTTCAAGTATGATATGGTAATTGAAACCAAGTAGAAAGGTTTCTTGATATTGGAGCTACCAAGGATTTCATATGTAATCTACCTTCATATCATGAAATAAATAACATTGGAGGGTAAGCATAGAATAATTTAATCTCATTAATTCTTATTGATGAACCACATAAAATGGCGTATAATTATCTTGATCTATTTTTTGTAAGGTCATTATACAATTTTTTTAACTCCTACAAGTTGAATCCTAAGACCGAGATCACACATTACAGTATCATATTCCTAATTGTCAATAGGGGTGGGCCTTTGTGTGGGAAATATGTAGTTAAAATAATTTAATTTGATAGTGGGGAGGAGGATATATAAGTAAGTGATGAAAATTACATGGGGATTTAGGAAGAGGATTTTCTAGATACTATAGAATAGACTTGGGAGTCCTAAGAGGAGGATTGCTCTGACAAGTCCACTTACACTCATGTTGAGAATAAAAGTAAAGAGAAAACACCACAAGTTAAGGAGAATAATCATAATAATGATATGGTTGAATAAAATGAAAACCTAGATCCCTCCATGGAAGGAAAAGGGAGGGATAAAATGGAAAATACTAAGAAAATCTCTCAATTTCCCATGACCATGAGCATTAAAATAATGGACTTAGAGGAGAAAATGGAAAATATGGAGTATAAAATCTCAAAGTAACAAAAAAAATTCAATGAAAGGAATTAGGAAATGAAGATATTGAGGATTCAATTAGAACTCTTACAATTTAAAGTACTAGCTTACATGGTAGAGGGGTTAGGAAAACTTAGTATGTTGATAGAGATTTGTCTACAAGTGAAACTAGAGATGAAAAGGTAACCCAATCCAATAAAGGGATCTAAGAAAAGAGTGTTTAAGGTATATTTAATTTACCCAAGAATAAATAGGGGAAATTTATGACTAAAACTCATAGTAAAAGCACTCTGACAAAGAAGAGTAAGGTGTAAGTCTCAACTAAAGGTCTAAGTAAGTGAACTAGGGGTCACCTCAAAAAATAAGGAAGAAGGAAGACTAAAGACATCACTATGGCTAAAATCCTAGTTGACTACTTAGAATCTGAGACTCTTACACCTAACCTTCTGTTGGTATCTTATCTTTTATTTTTGATGGGATAGGGCCTATGTTCTCTTTTGAATACTAGTGGAATGTTCTCAAATGTTTAGTTAATTCTTCATTGAAACATGCCTAGTTATATCTATATCCCCTAGGGCTATTTTCTATTATTTTTTTTGGGTATTTTATTGAACACATTTTAGTTATGTACTAGTTACAAGACCCATTAAAAGTTGTTTATTAACCTTATAAAATAAAAAAGGTATGAAATGTCAAGCATGGGATATACTAAGAGGGGGGGTGAATCAGTATATCATATATCTTATAAATCTTTCCCTTAACCAAATTTAACTTAATCAAACATTCAAGATATGCAATAAAAATCAAACAATAAACACCACACAAGATAGAGAGAGACACCAGATATAACATGGAAACCCAATGTGGAAAAAACCACAGAGAACAATCTCAAGTATATGAATGAACACCAACCCAAACAATATTTGTAAGCACCAACTTATAGGAGCACCAACCCCTTTGTTGAGCACCAACCTAACAGCTATTCATGAGCACCAACCCATGGGAGCACCAACCCCTTTGCCAAGCACCAACCTAGCAACAATTCATGAGCACCAACCCACATGAGCACCAACCCCTTTGCTGAGCACCAACCCAACAACAATTCATGAACACCAACCCACAAGAACACCAACCCCTTTGCCGAGCACCAACCTAGAAATAATTTGTGAGCACCAACCCAACAATAATTTGTGAGCACCAACCCACAGGAACACCAACCCCTTTGTTTATACCACACACCTATCTCTCAATGTTGTTATCTCAACAAATGATAGTTCATTACAACATCTCTTTCTTCTCTCTCACCTTTTCTCTTCTAAGCTAGATATAATAATTACAAATCATATTCATCTCTCACAATTTCTATTCTAATCTATATATTACAATATCAAATCAACCTCTATCACACATATTACAAATGGGTTCTCAAGCCTTTATTTATAGCTTTCTAAATGACCTTTGGCCTTCCCCCTTTGTGACCCTTCAATCCTCATGGAAAATAGCACCAAAATTTTATGACCCTTCATATTCTTGCCTTTAACAATTCATGTGGTGACCCTTCATGATCAAAAATGTCCTTCCAACTTTTATCCTTATCTTGGTGACTTTTTGTATTCCTCAAAGTGTCCCTTCATGAGAAATTGCACCCTTCCTCTTTTGTCCTCACTTGCTAACTCTTGGAATTCCCCAAGATGACTCTTCATGGGAAAATGTGTCCCATCCTTCTTTTGTCTTTATCTCATTGCTCTTTGACTTCTCTATGGGCCCTTCTTTTGTCTCATATACAACCAAAAATATATTCATTAATATTAAATAAATATTAACTCACATTAGCCAAGATATATCTATTATAAACAACATTAAATGCAATGGGGCCTTTATCACCAATAATTCTAGACCTTTGACATCAATGACAATATTTCCAAAAATCTCCCCCCCTTGTCATTGATGGCAACCTTAATCTTGAAACTACCACATCCTGTCACCTGCACATACTATCATATGAAAACATACAGTAACTCCCACTTACTATAACAACATGTACCTATTCCCTATACCTATTTTCTACACCTATACATGTACCTATTATTCTCCCCCTTTGACATCAATGGCAAAGGGCCTACCTAGAGCTAACACTTAGCTCCCCCTCAATTGATGTTGAACATCAATGGCAGGAAGTAATAGAAATTACTCCCAACTCCTCTCGCAAATCTTTGAATGTGTCCTTTGATCGTGCCTTTGACAAGATATCTGACAATACATATACATTATTCCCTATCCTTTGATCATCTACAATCAACTCATTTGAATCTTTTCTTCTAATCTCAAAACCTTTAGCATGAAACCTTAATGTGTATCCTTGATCACATATTTGACTATCACTGAACAGATTATGCTTAAGACCTTTTACATATAAAACATTCTTAGTCTTAGTTCTACCATAATCCAAACTCAAATTACCTTTTCTAGCTATCTTGTTAGTGGTTTTATCTTTGAATCTCATAGTGCCACCATTTATTTTCTTTATAGTTATGAACTTGATTTTATCTCCTATCAAATGCCTCAAACATCCACTATCAATTAACCATGGCTGATCGTTACCTCTTACATGCAGGGCTGTCTAAACCATCATAGAATATTCATGTTGTTTCTTCTACCATGAACATGTCTAAACCTTCTTCTTGATGAATGGAGCTTTGAAACTTTGATCCTTCTTGACTGAATTGAACATGCTTCTACAATACTGAGCTATGTGTCCAAAGTTATTGCACTTGTAGAATATTATGGTCTCTTCATCAAAGATTGATAGAGGATCGAAAGATTTGTGCCTTCTAATTGACACTACTTGACTTTCCTTCTCCTTATTTATGAAATTGTTAGCTCTTTTTCTACATTCTAATTTCTTATGACCATATCCATTACAATAAAATTAATAGCCATAAAAATAAGACCTGTCTGTATATCTCTGACCTGATTGCCTTTTGTAGCTTTGTTCCTTCTAGCCTTCTCTATTTGAAATGTCCTCTGTATTCTTCATTTCTCCCCTTTTTGTTTCCTCTTTTGTAAGAGCTTCAACATAGCTCTTTTTCTTTTCAAATCCAATCCCTGTCTTGTCTGAATTTGCTTTTTGACTTTCCAATATCTTATTCAGCATGTTAGTGCTATCCTCAAATTTTGAATCACTAAATACTTTATCATTGATTGCTTTCTCAACATCTTCTTTTAAAGAGGCAATTTCAATAACATACCTTTGACATTCTTTTCTTTCCATTTCCAACTGTGCTGTGAGATCTTCTTCATTCTTCTTGGCTTCTTCCAAGTGTGTTGTTAGATCATCAATAATTTCCTTTGACTCCTTTTCATTTTTCTCGATCTGGTGCTTTAATCTTTGATTCTTCTTCTCAATAGCTTTTAACTCTTCAAGGGCACAAATGAGTTCTCCTTCCATAGTCACTTCAGCTTCCTCCTCTTCTTCTTCTTGATCATCTTCATGTATGGCCATGAATAGAATCTCTTCTTCTTCTTCTGAATCATTGACTCCACTATCTTTGATTGAACTAGGATCCTTATAATACATGCTCTTCTTCTCGAATCCCTTATTAGATTTTCCTTTGAAATTCTTCTTGTATGTAGGCTTTTCTTCTTCATCATCATTACCCTTATCTAGGCATCTAGCTAGAAAATGTCCAATCTTTCCACAATTAAAACATTTAAAAGGTAATTTTCCTTGATATTTACCTATTCCCCTTTTCAGCTTGCAAATGAAAAGTGCTCCATTGTCATCTTCATCTTCATTGGAACTATCACTTGATTCTTGAATCTTAGCTTTCTCTTTCTTTGATGTCTTGAAATCTATTTCTCTCTTTGAGGGTTTATCTTGTTCTGTCTACATCTCATGTGCCATGAGAATACCATGAAGCTCATCCATCTTTAGCTTGCCTAAATTCTTCATCTCCTTGATTTCCAAAAACTTTGCATCATATCTCATTGGTAGAGATCTCAAAACCTTTTACACCACCATTGAATCTTCCAACATTTCTCCAAGACCTTGAATCTAATTTATGATTTGATCAACTCATAAAAGATAACTTGCTATATCTTCTTCTTCTTCCATCTTCAAACATTCAAACTACCTTCTAAAAGTCTGAAGCTTAGCTTGTTGAACCTTTCCATCACCTTTGTAAATATTATCAAGTTTTACCCAAGTTTCATGAGTATATTTAAATTACATAACTTTAACAAATTTAGATTCACATAAACCACATAAAATAGCATTTAAAGCTTTAGCATTACATTCACTTGCCTTCTTTTCTACTGGAGTAGTTTTATATGTCTATGGCTCTTCATATTCCTCCACCATTGCTTTCCATATGTCAAATCTAAGGGCCATCAAATAAACCTTCATTCACATGCTCCAAAAATCATAATTCATCCCATCAAAAAAAGGTGCCTTATTTATAGAAAATCATTCTTGTGACCCAGCCATCGCGCTTTCCCAATCTACCTTCAAGCTATAAAACTTTTCAAAATAGGAACCTGCTCTGATACCAATTGTTAAGCATGGGATATACTGAGAGGGGGGGTGAATTAGTATATCATATATGTTATAAAACTTTCCCTTAACCAAATTCCACTTAATCAAACATTCAAGATATGCAATAAAACTCAAATAATAAACACCACATAAGATAGAGACACCAGATATAATGTGGAAACCCAATGTGGGAAAAACCATAGAGAACAATTTAAAGTATATGAATGAGCACCAACCCAAACAATATTCACAAGTATCAACTTGTAGGAGCACCAACCCTTATGCTGAGCACCAACCCATAGGAGCACCAACCCCTTTGCTGAGCACCAAACCATCAAAAAATCATGAGCACCAACCCACAGGAGCACCAACCCCTTTGCCGAGCACCAACCTAGCAACAATTCGAGAGCACCAACCCATAGGAGCACCAACCCCTTTGTGTATACCATACACCTATCTCTCAATGTTTCTATCTCAACAAATGATAGTTCATTACAACATCTCTTTCCTCTTTCTCACCTTTTCTCTTCTAAGCTAGATATAATAAATACAAATCATATTCATCTCTCACAATTGCTCTTCTAAGCTAGATATTAAAATATCAAATCAATCTCTATCACACATATTAAAAATGGCTTCTCAAGCCTTTATTTATAGCTTTCCAAATGACATTTGGCCTTCCCCCTTTGTAACCCTTCAATCCTCATGGAAAATGGTGCCAAACTTGTATGACCCTTCATATCCTTGCCTTTAAAAAGTCATGTGGTGACCCTTCATGATCAAAAATGTCCTTCTAACTTTTGTCCTTATCTTGGTGACTTTTTGTATACCTCAAAGTGTCCCTTCATGAGAAATTGCCTCCTTCCTCTTTTGTCTTCACTTGGTGACTCTTGGAATTCCCCAAGATGACTCTTCATGGGAAAATGCATCCCATCCTTCTTTTGTCTTTATCCCATGCTTCTTTGACTTCTCCATGGGCCCTTCTTTTGTCTCATATGCAACCAAAAATATATTTGTTAATATTAAATAAATATTAGCTCACATTATCCAAGATATATCTATTATAAACAACATTAAATGCAATGGGACCTTTATCACCAATAATTCTAGACTTTGGACATCAATGACAATATTTCCAACATGAAATAGTTTGTACTAATTACTATGAATGATAATAAAAATTTCTTTTATTTTATGAATGATTAAGGTAAATAAGTGTAACCAATATTAAACTTTACACCACATTAGTTTCAATTTAAGTTAGCTTGAACTACATAAACATATGTAAGTAAAGCTTCAAATTTTATGTCAACATAAGTCACATGGAAAATTTGAAGAAATTAATTGGGAATTTACAATTCTACATGGATAACCAAGTGGAAAATAAATATGTGCATTATGAAAACATTTCTTATTCAATTGGTGGGGTAAATTTATTTGAGTAATGTGGGAATGACCCCTAAATGTGTAAGGTGAAGATGGAATAAGATTATAATAAAGGAAATAAGATATGATGATGCACATAAAAAAATTAATGGTATAAGTTAAGGAATTAAATGAATGTAATGTTATAAATAGGAAAATTTACAATAAAAGTTTTCATTTAAACTTCAAGTTTCAGGATAATTAAAGACATACAATAAGAAATAGGGGATAAAACCTAAAGAAACAATCATTTCATTAAATTTCGATATATTCCAAGACATTTTGACTTCATGTATCACTAGTTTTTAAATTATAAGTGTTAAAACATACTATTATTGGGTTATAATATTTATAATATAAAAAAATCCAATGTTTATTATAATTTATTGTAATTTTTATAATATCAAATTCTAATATTGATAATATGAAAGTCCAATATTACTAATATTTGCTTCCAATATTGTTATTATTTCTAATATTGGATTCTAATATGCCATTTTTCATGTTAAAGTTATTATAACATAAAACTAGGGAAGTTTAGGGGGGAAGGAAATGGCCCTTCCTCATCATGGTCCCATAAAATTATTAATACTATATTCTATATGTTTTTTAGGTTTAGGTTTTTCATGGGAATCATTCTTTCTCTCTTATAGTATTTCTAATTTATCATTAGGGAGTAAGTAGGGAATGAAAATAAAGTTAGCCTTAAAAAAAATGAATGTTGGGATTGGAGCATATTTGGGTAAATATTTTTCATCTTAAATTTACGTAGGGGTTTAAGGTTTTAAGGGAGATATGTTTTCTATATTATATATACGAATTGTATTGAATGGAACTAGTAAGTTAGCTATGGTGTCTTCTAGGAAAGATGGTTTTGAGAAAATGGCTAAAGTGATTTTGGAGACACTTGGGTCTTCTATTTTAAGACTTAAGCATCCTTTGAACCATCATTTCATTAAATTTAGACATATTCCAGTCCATATTGAAAAATTAAACTATTTTTGTTGCATTTTTATAACATCAATTGTTTCAAATATTAGATTCTAATTTTTTTATTATCGGATTCTAATTTTCCATTTCATATCATATTTTAAAAATTCCAATTTCATTGTTTTTAGAATTCAAATTTATTAATCAAATAGTAGTAGATATAATTCTAGTTTGTTGAAATAAAAGAAATTTTTATTTAAATAAAGGTCAAGTAATTAATATTTCATTTTGATGCAATCAATTTAAAATAAACAAAATTCTCCTCCTTCGATTAGAATCTAAGCTCAAAGAATCCTAAAATGAAACACCATTCTATGTGAAATCAAGATTGTCAAGTTGCTTATATCATAATCATTATTTTAGGGAGGATAATCAAGCTTTTGGTATCATAACAAATTTGAGGGACTGTGCATGTAAAAAAAGTGAATGCATGATATCAAAAATAAAGATCACTAGTAAGAGACTTAGATAGACTCATTGGTATTAATAATCATTTCAAAAAAATACCATATTAACTCTCATGCAAACATAAGGAGGTCTGATAGCAATGATAAAAGAGTATTTAATCTCTCCCACATTTAGATAAGTCTAATGGTAATGTGACAAATAATATTATTATCTTTTTCATGATCATAGAGGATACCAATGATAAAATGAAGTATTTACTCTCCCATATTCAAAGGATGGCCATCATATCAAGTAGTTATGATATCAATCCTCCATTCACCATTAAATTATTCATATTCATCAATTAAAAAATTGTCAAGCTCTTTCATCTCTAAAATGTGTCATTCCTCCTTCATAGTTCCAAACATGTCATCTCTCCCTCATTCTATTCCTCTCACTATACTTCCATCTTTCACAAATATATACAACTACTTTTATGGTGATATTATCCTCAAAAGACAAATTTATCAAGTGATGATGGTCTCTATAGTAATAGTTAACCCACCCTTCATGATAATCAAGCTGACCAAAGACCTAATCATTGATCCTTCCCCAATTCTTCTAACATTTAACATTATCCAATTCATTATGATCTAGAAAATGGGAGAAGAACAGACTCTACATGACACCAAATAATTGAAGGCTATTTGGGAGCTCTATCAACTCAATAAAAAGTTAAAGGAAGTCCCACTAAGATATGTAAGGTGGACTAAAACTGACTTTGTAAGAGCCTTAAACACTGATCAAGGATCCAAAATACTCAAAAGGATAAAAGGAGATCATGACACATCATCCTAAATTATTTATCACCTTCAATCCATTGAATTTAAGCTAGATAAATCATTGGGATGATGTTCCAAGTTTAAATCTTCTGATATCATTCATAAAATTCCTATGAATCCTAATGAATCAAACTCAACTAAAGACAAAACCTAGATAAGTGTCCCATTAATGGTTTAAAGTTATGAAAAGAAAGGAGTTAAGGAAACAAAACTTATTGGCCTTATTGATGGATATTTCTAGATGATTGATCATGTTGGTCACCCTCCAGGTCTACCTTCAATCCAAACCATTCTCTCTGGCCATAAATTGATAATGGATTAGTTTATAAAAAATTATACCATAATTTTTGTATTTTCTTAAGAGGTTACCTAGATTATCACAAGTAAGGACACACCAGATGGATTTTACTCTCACGTGAAGGCATTCTTAGACTAATATGATGTAATAGTGTATGAGAAAGAAAATAACACTTAAACCATCTAATCAATGTAATCTTTTTGATATATCTTCTATTACATACATTATTTTTATCTTCCTTTAAGACATTAAATTCATTCAGTGTAATCTCTATTGAATGTATTAATTTATTTATATATTTATATGGGTGAGGACCCCAATATAACACTATTATTATATTATTAAAAAACTTATCTTGACATGTAAAATGGCCATGTGCCCATTCTACACAAATCTATAAGAATATAGTAGATTCTTATCTTTGTAAGTGATAATTATCTTATATAATTTGTGTATTGTTAATGGTAAATAAGACTATGAAACTTTATTTATAATTTCCAGATTTTATACTACATCGGTCTTCATAATTATCCATTATTTCTCTTTATATTTTTTATAATTATTAAATACTTATTCATAGTTCTTCATAGTATGGGGCATGCATATGATCTTGCTAAATTTATGAGATGATTAAACTTTTTGAATCAATTTCACTCTACTCACAGTACTTGAATTATTCATCTTATCCATCCACTCAATTTTTATCACTCCCCATTAATTTCTTTATATTTTCAATTTTTACATGTATGGTATTATGGTTAATTAATAATTCACTTGGTTATTCCAAGTAATTCGAGTTGATTCATGAAATTATTATTATTAAGGGAGTTATATCCAATAAAATTAACTATTTTAATTAGGGATAGAACATTGGATATTTATCCATGGGATGCCATGATAGATGTCTATGGATGTTTAATGTTGCAGTATGATCATAAGATTCTATAGACATGTCATAAATGTTATGTCATTTCAATATTTGAAATGGATATGATATTTTATATATTGATTAGAATGGGTTTGTGCATGCTTATACATAAGACAATAATAATTTTATCAATTAATCCCATTATACAAAAGATAAATATTTTTTATGGTTGATAATATTCTAATTTTGTGTACAATGAGCACACACCCATTCTAAACAAGATAATAATAGTATGAACATCCAATTTTTGATCAATATTATGTAACAAAATATTAGGAGTTTGATTCAATGGAGTATTACCATTATGTAGTTGAAAGTATTTTAATATTTATGTAGAATTGGCACATGGCCATTGAAAAATTATGAATTATTTGAACATCTACTTTATAAGTAATATTTTGTAACACAATCTTGGGGGATTATTTAGTGGAGTACTACTAGTATAAAAATTATACACATGGACACTTAGCATCTCATCCAAAAATTTTATGTGGTGTTCACCCACTCATTTGAATCACCTAGAGACAATTCAAATTGGTACACCATTTTAATATTTCAAGCTTATGAAATGTGTCATCTACCCACTAATTTATGGCCTTTATGTACTTGTAATATATATATATATATATATATATATATATATATATATATGTATATATGTATATATATATATATGTATATATATATATATATGTATATATATATATATGTGTGTGTGTATATATATATATATGTATATATATATTTTGGGTAAGTGAAGATATAGGATTTCACCAAGTTTTATAATCCCACTCACTTATATGCCTTACAATTCATCCAAATAATTCTAGTATGCCCATTTTACACTCAGCCACATTCCAACTCATCTAAATTTTTGGCATGGTGTTCACCTGCTAATTTGAAGCACCAAGAGACAAGCTAATTTTGAATTTAAATTTTAGTATTTCAATTTTAAGAAAGTTTTAATCTACCTATTAATCCATGAACATCATGAACTTAGATAATATTATTTTTTTCCTAGGCAAGCAGAGCTCTAGGATTTATCCAAGTGTCATAATCTTGTTTACCTAGATACCTTATAATTTATCAAAATATTACTAATATTCCCATTTTAAACTCATACACCTACCAACTCATCCAAATTTACCACATGGAACTCACCTACTCATCCAAAGCACCCAGAGATAAGCCAAGTCAACACTCTATTTCAATCTTTCAAATTTATGACAAGTATCATCTACTTGCTAATTTGCAACCTTTGTGTACGTATTAAATTTATTTTTTTCACAAATATAACTATGGGATTTCAATAAGTGTTTAAATAATGATCACCCACATCTTGACACACAAAAGTTTAGTTTTTTTAATCTTAAGGAAAATAGAACACCTAAACCATGATATGTGTTTTCATCCCATTAAATCAGTGTAATCAAAGCACTTCAAACAATTGTTAAGACCTCTAGGAAAATAAAATAATCACAACATGACATGTGAAATCATTCTATCAATACAAGAGTGATGTTATTAGGGTATTTTTGTATGGCAATTATGGGTGAGTGGAGCAATGATAGCCATACACATGTCATGATCCCACTCACCTAGAGAATGACACATCCAAATTTTATAGTACATGATATTTGAGAAAAACTAATTTTGGGATTATGAAAAATGTTATAATCCCATCAAGCTAGAACCATGAGAATATAGTAGAGTAAGTGAAGAACCAAGAACTAGTGGATTAGTGACATATAACCACACATTTTTGAGAGATATGATAGATATGTGAATGATGAATACATAAGTGCAAATTCATAAATCATGGAAAATGACATATGTTAACTAAGTTGAAAAATCACTGAAAAGAAAGGGGAAAAAGCCACATGTCTGGAAAAGTCATATAAATTGGAAATATATTGGAAAAATTCAAAAATGAAAAGAATAAATATAGATAGATATATATTTCTAATCAATTTTATATATGGGGATGATTGTTCCCAATGATTATTCTATGATCCATTTATGTAGAGAGGTTATTATTTAAATTTATTCAAAATAGCTAACTTTGTTTAGGTTTGGATTGATTTAAATTTTATCAAAATAAATCCAGATGAGAGTGAAATTTTGAGTTAGATTATAGACTAAGGTCACCATTTTAAAATATGTTACTAGCAATTAGGTGGAAATATTCTCTTAATAATTATAGATTAATTAGTCAACTTAGTAGGATGATAAAGTTATTTATATACATAAAAAAAATTAATTTGTTTATAAACACATAAATAATTCCAAATTAGATCAACTATAAATTAATTAATCAAATTATATATAAATATGCAACTTAGATAGTAAAATTTTATAACTTGTACCAATCACTTTGTACTTCAAAATAATTCAATCTCTCACTGTAAAAATTAATCAAATATTACAATTGGGTTTGTATACATATCTTATTGTAATAAATGCAATTTATGTAATTATATCAGGATAACTTCATCAAAGTTGTTAATTATTATTTTATATTTTTTCAAAGATTGATGCATATTTGGGTATAGCCCCACATGATCTAACCGTGCATGTAAGTATGTGAATATTTTCTTATTGGAATGTATCATGCCATCAAAATTCTAGATTGGATGCAATCCAAAGAAAAGATATTATTTTTTGTCACAAACAAAGCATGTTTGATCACATATGAATAATATGTTGTTTGTCTCATTATACAAGTGTGTACTTGTCTATAACATTTTTCGTGTTTTTAGTGTATACTGGCATAATATTTCCTTTATTTGATATGATAATTTTTTTTTAATAATTTTACACTATTATATCCCCATACAAAAAAAATTCCACATTTCTTATCCATTTAAAGTGTTGAATTAAATAATGTTGTACTCTTGATTTCAAGTACGTAAACCACAACCCAATATCAAAATGTTTCTTTGTAATATTCAACAAGTCAAATATAAATGTATGACTAAAGTATTTATAACATGAATATGAAAATTATGGATGTTTGGTCTATGATTTAAATTTAATGGTCCCTATAACCCCAAACAACACCCATTCTACTCTAAGTATCAACAACTTCCTTCCAAGTGGAACGATAGTATATATAATAGTCAACCAATACTAGAATTACTTTTTAATAAATGGCCAATTACTAATATTTTATTCAAATGAAGTTATTGATAGTCCATTGTATGATAATTTAATTTGAACACTTATAATCTTAGAATGTAGTTTAAAGATTTAATTATTTATGAGAAATTCATAGTTGCAAAACCATTTTGGGAGAATATAATAGTATAAAAAATTCTTGTGGTAAAATTAATTTTTTTAATGGTACATATTTATCAACTATTTGTGATTAATCATAAAAATTAAAATACGTTAATATAAAAAATCTTGTAAAATTACCAAAAACTATTTTTCTTTAAATTTTAAGGTTATTTAAAAAGCCTTTTTGAGATCTAAACCAAATATGAATGAAAACATCTAACTAAGAATCAATATTAACATTTGATAATAATGTAAATTGAATAATGCTCACAAAAATTTAACTTATTTATGTAATATAAACTCAATTTCATTTATTCCCCAGTGGTTCAACACTTTTCATAGATAATGTCAGATCTTATTTCAAAAATAATATTACATCATTTGTATCCCCAATCAAGTCTAGTCGTGTAAATAGTGTTGTCATAAGCCATTTTCCCTTTATAAACTCTTTTTAAGATAAAACAATTATTGAAATGATATAAGTTTATTGACTTACACCATTTTTTAGTGGGTTTAATGTATTAGTGCTTGCATAATTAAAAGTAATTTTAGGTTCCTTCTAAATCATGTCCAAATTCTTAATAAATATTCATGTATTTTTTTGATAATGTTCAAAACCCCAAAAAAACAAAGGATAAGCATCTGCTTTAGCCTTTGGCATTAGTTTCATTGAAATTTTGTGGATGTTGACGTCTATATAAAATGTAAACCATAATGATAATTGATACTATGAGGATGTGGCCATTAAAAATTAGGCCAAATGTCGTCTTGGTTGTATATGTTATTTGTTGACTTGGAATGGAGTGTTATTATTTTTATAAGAATGTTTTTGAACTAATAATACTTTTAAGTTAAGAACAAGAAATATTTTTTTGGAGGCACTCCAGACAATAATAATTTTGAGATTCAATTTTACATTCAATTTATTTTTGAGTGTTATTATAGTAATATGCTACTTAATGTTTTACCCACATTCTTAGGAATTTACATAGTTTGTACATCATCTCCAGTCAAATATACACAAGAATTTAAAATTATAATTATTTAATACTTGACAAACATAATCAAACCAAATATATTGGGACTTAGTCATGAATTTTTCAATAAATTATTATTAATTTTATTAATCATTAATATCTATTAACAATCCAAGTATGATAATTATCAATGCATACTCTGATGTAGTTAATGTGTTTACTAAAGATAATTGCATGTCATATTAAAGTTAATATTGTCAACTATATGTGACCTCTATATCTTTACTTGTATCCCCTTAATCTGAAGTTGGGTCTTAATTTAATTCATCATCTACATTCATCATTATTTGTAATGGCTTAAAAATTTATACCAACATGAAACATACAAGTTTAGAATGGGAATTCAAAATTATTTAGAATAGCTAGCCACCTGTAACTTCTAAAATGAATTGAGAAGTCTAAAATCTAAGATCAATAGAAGTAAATTATTAAGAATAGTGCAATGTTATAGATAATTTAGTTATAAGTAGTATATTACATATTTATAACTTATAATATATAAGATTTACTTCAACTATGAATATAATTTTGTGTGTAACTACTTAAATCTTATGAATCATATAAATTATTATCAAACCATGTACATACCCAAGGGTGTCATGAGATATTTGTAGTATAATGTAAGCATCATCTCCTATTTTGGATATTACACTATGTATATCAATGAAGTTATCTTTAAATTTGTGGTAACTTGTATCAAATTTATGCCTACATAAATTTTTAAAACATGGGATGAGTCTGTACTACATCTTGATAACATGTGCTCCCAAAAACTAACATATCTCTCAAACTTGAAAATATTCTCTAACAAGAAAATCCTAATATCATTTAGCCTCAAAATGTCTAAAGGTTGAGTGTGTGACTAGTCAAGTGTTATTCCCACTTCTTCATCATCTTTGTCTTTTGAATCATGCATGACATCAATGTTAAAGACCACTGATAGTCCTTCAAACTCACCTTCCTCATTTAAAATCATGGAGCATACTTTGTAAATGACTTCATTATTTTATTTACCCTTTTCCATGTAGATGCATACATAATTATGACATAAATAATCTTTAAACATTGAAATAAGAAAGATGCACACATAAGTCATTACACTAGACCTAATGCAAGAGATAAGAATCTCTATAATATCAATTTTTATGACATCAATGACAACATTGTAAAAATATACAATAACCACCTTTGAACTAATATAAAGATGGTGTTTTAGTACTCCTAATGTTTTTCCCAATATAAAAGGAAAAACACACTAACATGTGAACTCAAAATTATCTGTATCCCTTGGTAGAAGATTATTTTTAACTGATGATATATAAAGTTATACGAGTTTGATGGAATCTATTAATATCAACATATTATATTTTATTATTTATTGGATCCCTTTCCCCATTTGATTTTTTTGTTTTTCTCTTTGTATTTCCAAATTCCTCATAGAGTTGAGCAAAGTGAGTTTCATGCATGTAAATTTTTTTTATCACATTTGATGCATTATACCCCAAACTGGATACTCATTTAGGAACACATGAATTCAAATACTATATAATTTTTTCCCTTGAGAATCTAGTCTCCTTCACTCTTTTAAAGTAGACATTTAAGTTTCTACCTTCACACCAGTGACAACACTCACTATTAGCCAAAATTTTCCACTCATATATCTATCTACAAGTACATCCAATTCTTCTACAAATATACCCTATGTGCCTCTAAATAAACTTTTTATAAAATTTTCCAATGAATATGGCTTAAAATATGGGTAACTATCTTTATTAGGGATACAATATAGCCCAACATTTGTGTATAGATAAAAAACTAGAACCCATTTTTCTCATGTCATCGAGAAGAATGAGAAACATTAGCTTATCAGTAAGGCTTTACATATTTTATTTTCCAAAAATATTCTTAATCTCTTCTTAAATTTATTGTATGCAAACATAAAATCAAAATACATTAATCAGACATATATAGTAGTTAAACAAAAAATTATTCATTTTATTATTAGCTTAAATGAATTTAATATTTATAATACCTTCCAATTAGCTATATTTTTTTTACATGAACTAGGGGTTTGTGTTCTTTTTCCCATTATCCACAATGCCTTGATTTTATATAATTGGTCAATAAAGTGTGTTGGAATCCATGTTTTGTTTGCCATATTTTTTGTTGGTAAATATTGATTACTTACTTTATTGTGGATTTGTTGGAAATAATATGAGCCAACCTTTATTTTAATCTATCATGAAAAGATGGAAACTAAGGGTTTTTAATAATAATTTTCATATATTCAATGGAGAGGTGTCCATCTATGATGTATAAGTTAGTCTCCGGATCTTGCAATTCATGTTTGAACTCAATGTTCATGATATCACCAATTATTTTTCTAAGTGGAAGAAATATTGTCTCCTATTGAATAGGGATGAGATTACACAACATTGAGATAAACAATATGTCAACATTTGATAGATCAAGGTATTGGTACTATTATTTAAGAAGAGCTTGGTGGTAGCATTCAAATCCAATCTTGAACAAACTTTTCATTGAATAAAAAAGTTGAATCTCTTGAGATGTTAAATATTCACTTTTATTAAATTCTTTTTCATCTTGCTTCAATAGATTTTTCTCCCTTGTAGATGCATTTAGATCTTCAAAATGTGATACAAAATTTTATTTTTCTAACTTTTCCAATAGTTACCTCATAATATATGTAAACATTTTTGAATGAATTTTTTTCTTCCCTAATTCTTTATCCATATTCAAGTGGTAGATAATAAATTAAGTGAATGCATATTGATAAAGTCTTATGAATGCTAGTTTAATTCCATTACAAATATTTTCACTAGTTTTCATTCCAATGGTGTCTCCATTTTTAAATGGTTCAATTTTCCAACCATAAGAAAAGAAATAGTCCTTAAAATTTTTGGCTAAATGAACCATGACACCTTTTATATATAATGGACCCTCTAGTTCCATTTGAATAATTTGGCATAATCTATGTTATCCTCTTAAACCCTTATTACATTATTTGAAATGAATTTTGTATTTATCACTATCCAAACCACTTGATGTTCCCCTAACAAGGAATGAAATAACCAGAGGTCATTATGATAGTTAGATAGAGAGGAGATTTCTACATACCACTCCTCATCTCTTTTATCCTAGTCGAATACACCTTCAATAATTTTAATATATTGATAGGGAACATTACACATAATATCCATTATAATTCATATTATAAAAATCTATTCATAATTTTTTAGTTTAAATATATCATGATGACATTTGAAATATAACATGTTTGAAAACCATGTAAAAACAAACTATTTAGATGCATTAGTCATTAGATCATAAATTTTTTGAACTGATGGTGATTACTTAAACTTGTAAAATATTGATATAATATTTACATAAAAACATAAACATCCATTATTATTGGTCACTTCTTAATAATAATATTATATACTTATGTATAATGGGCACGTGCCCATTATGAATTAAGTCTAGTATAGGAATACTATGAACATCATAGGCCTATACTCATAATATCCTATGTAGATAACAAAAGTTAAAAACATAGGTCATGTTTCTTATAACATTTTTGTGGAATATTTTCTATTATTTTCATGTTAAAGTGGTGATTGTTAGTCCATGTGCCTAGTTAGAATGAGTTGTTAGCTATTTTAACTAATATTGAAGATTTGCCTTGGTTTATTTAAAAATTTTAATATATGTGTGTGCTAACAATAATATAATTATTTATAACTAACCCACAACATATATTGGTTTATGTTGCACTAATACATCATTATAATTTATAGTAAGTCAACATGGAATGGCTTAGACATAAATTGGATCATAGATAACCCTTATTTTTGCCTTACATTTCTTTATTTTTTGTATTTTTATCAAACTCAAATTAACATGCTTATACATAGGTTAAATATCTATATTTATAGTTATGAGTGTTTATTACTAACTGATCATGTTCATGGGTTGGTATCTATCCTACTAATAATTTGGATTCTATTTTTATAAATACTTTTCCATCAATCATGTGGTTGAGTCATATCATGACCTATGTAAATGTGACATTACGTGTCTATATCTATAGTTCATTGTATCATAACAAAACATAAAAAATAAGAATATTTATGAAGAAGAGATGAGATTTTTGACATGAAATCAACATAAAACCATGAATTCATAGTTTGATGTTCCAAAGATGTAAACATGTAGAGAAAGTATCCATTTATATTAGTTATCCTATCCTTTGGATCATGTTATATAATAAATCATATAACACACAAAAGGATTACATTCCTATGTTTAGACTTAAACTTTAAAAAAAATATAAGAGAACAAAATACCCTTAAGTTAAAATATAATAAATGATGGATTGAGGGATTAAAAAAATAAAAATTGAGGATAGTAGTGTCTTGTCCTATAAATATTTCCAAGTGAAGTAAATAATGATAGGCAAGTTGAGTAACAATGTCATGGCATCCAATGCCATATGATTAAGATAAACCATTAGGTTGACTAGATATAACTCCTCAAAAAGATACATGGATGATGCCAAGAAAATAAACAATCACATTACATAAAAAAAAAACATAAACCACCATTGGGGGATTTAATAAAAACAATTCAATAAATATAAAATGGCAAGTAAAGCACATAATAAAATTAGTGTCACATAATAAGTCATCCAAACTAATGCGATGGAAAAAATATGTCCAACCAACAAATAAAGGCTAGGTCAAAAAGATTGTCGATGCAAGATTCAACAAATATGATCATGATCTCCATCACCACCTATAACCATGGGAAACTATACAAAATAGATCAAACCTCAATTATATTCCTCCATGTTTTTAAGTACTAAAAATCTATGAAATTTTATCAGCTACATTTGAGACTGCAAGAGCTAGAACATAACATATTAAAGGAAAAAAATGGATTCCCTAATCCTTCCAGACATAAAAACACTTAGCTTCTAAAAATCAAAGAATGTTCCACCTAAATATATGACACTAGATCTAGAGGCAACATTTTTAAAGATACCATACAAGGTTGGTCACCTTGAGGATACATTCAAATACATTCATGCATTATGGATAAAAAATGAATATACTAGAATGGAGGTAGACTAGGAAGAATTCATACATAATATACTATAATAAAATACATGGGATTAGAACCCTAAATCAAAATAAATTAAATATATTAATTTTGATATCTAGGCAAGATATTCCTACTTTGTGCTAGCAGATGCTACAATCATAATTTTACTCCATAGAGTGTACAATGGTATTTTCTTCCATGACTAGTCTCATGTCATTACCACCAAGAAATTGTAAGAGTAATGAGGGTGATGAATTAAGGAAATAGTATTTTTAATTATGAAAATAAGGTTTTAGTGAAATCATTAGTAACTACTAGTTTTTTGAATTCTACCCAAGGAAAATGTAGCATCAAAACAACAACCATTCTCAATAACACCTATAGATACACAATCAAATAAATATCATGGAAAATGTACTTCACTAATAGGAGAGATGATATGAGCCCTAATATCATGTTGCTATCATTCTAAATGATGTCAATAAAGACCAAATCAAACCTCTATCAAGGCCTATTGGATAACTTAAATGCTAACATTTAGATGATCAAAAGAGGTAAGTACAATTTATACTATAGATCATTGTTACTCTACCTAGATATGTACTACACAAATACCCTCTCAGTAAATTTTTTTTAAAAATGGGATAAAATAATGACCATAAGAGAATAAGTCAAAAATCATTTGGAGACTATGACCATAGAATAAAAAGTTGCCACTATGATGAGGCAAGGAACTAATTTACAACAAACCCTTACTTCACAATATTGTATTTCTCCACAAATATTAGAAAATACCATATATAGTTTCACTTTGATTCTACCATTGGCTCTATCTATATCCACTCATATGGCTAATGTACCAAAAAAAATTCCCCCATTATAGTATGAAGTATCAAATAATGAAATCACAAAAATTGTTCTTGTCATTCAATCTTTTTCATAAGTCTTGGATTAGTCTGGTCGAATTGACATGCAATCCATTATGGAAGAGTTAGTGGCTAAATTACTAGGATAATCATGCAATGGAAAATTAGTAGAAGAAGATGAAGACATAGATGAAGCCATTAAAAAAAGAGAAACACCAAAAGAAATAGATAAAAAGAAGGGAAAATGAGTCTAGTTATAAGCCTATAAATGGAAAACCATCCCAATCCATTTGAAAAATTGGTGGATCCATGTGTGGTGGGTTTCTTCACAAAAGAAAATTAATAACACATCCCCCACCACAAATAATTTATATGCCACCAAAAAATAAATAAAAAAAGAGCACAAGGGAGAAATACATACCCACACATTCAGAGCCAAGTTTTGAAGAACCCCCCATTGATGTCTCTGATACATCAATAGACACAATAAGTGAATACGGATCAAATATAAACCAATACATGAATTGTTTTCTAGATAAATACTAAAAATAAATCATTGAAGCCTTGGCCAAGGTAAAGTTTTAACAAAGGGAAAAAGAAAAAAAAGATAAAGAAGAGGCCAAAATAAGAGAAAAGGTTGAGGCCAACAAGAAG